>JAJEOU010002088.1:0-151049 GCA_021534815.1 Acrocephalus arundinaceus | reverse complement strand
AACAAAAGAGAGAGATTTGCAAGCGCAGGATGGGTTTTGCAAGCCCAGGGATTATTCAGAGGGAGTCATGAGGGATTTGGAAAGACTCCTCACTGCCTGGGAAGGGTGGTGGGGGGGTTGTTTATCCTTTGTCACACATCTTATCTATCTCCCTGCTCCCTGCTTTGTGTGACTGATAACCTTGGAGCAGGGGGGAATGACCGACAGATGGGCAGCCTCTGCATAATATTGGGTTTGTCTTCTCTACCCAGTGTCAGCACGGGAACAATGAAAGAGTTATTGTTCAAATATCTCTGCAAAAAGGTCCCTGTGGGCTCTTTTGCAAGCTGCTCCTTGGAGGTGGAGCAGAGTTTCTTTGCTCTGCCCCCACCTCTGATGTCTCCTGGATACCTTCTGTCTCCAGGATATCTGTCTGCATGTCATCACATTGAAAGCAGTAGGTGCATTGTTTTACTTTTACCATGAGCAGCACAGGGAGAAAATTAAAAACCCAAAATGATCAGTCGTCAGTATTAATTCACTTAAATTTAATGTCCTAGGGTTTGGCATGCTTTGTTTGAATGGATGTTGTCCTGGATTCTCCTGTATTAATCACCCATGTGCTTGTCTGCAGTTTGGACACAGTATTGCTGGTATTATTTGTACTTTTCCAGGTCAGATTTTCCCCTGTCTGGGGAGGGGTGTAGTTTTGTGGTTATTCCTTCACATGGTCACTGTCACTTTGCATCACAGCCAGGTACGTGTTTGCAGGGAAGGACTGCAAATGTTTCTCAAGAGCAAAGCGACACAAACTCCTGTGCATCCCTAAAGGAGCCCTGAAAAAAGCTGAAATTTGCAGCTCCTAAATGTCGGAACCCAGGACATCCCTTTAGATGTCCCGGGCAGTCCGAGACCCCAGGAGGGGGTCCTGAGACCCTAGTATAGTGATGAAAATGCCAGTGCCCTTGATTTTAGCCCTTAGGAGCGATTGCCAACATTATATGAAGAATTACAAGCCACAAGTGTATGATTAAGATTTTAAGTAACTTGTTTTTGTTTATTAAAGTGGGTTTTGAGAGTTCACAAAAGAAGCTCAAAGAGACAAGATAGAGAGATTTAGGTGTGTCCCTTGTCCTTCTTCTTCTTCTTCTTGTCCTCCATCTTCTGCTGTAGTAGTAGCACTTTTAGATTAGATTAGAGTAGAAATACACAGTTTAATAAAAGTGATAGGTATTAGTATAACATTGTAAACATAGAACACGTAGTACATAGTATAAGAGATAGCGACAGCCCAGAGGGCGGGCAGATAGCCTTGAGCAGCAGCGTAAGTGATACCTGCGCCAGTCGAAGAGAAAATATTTTAGAACATCTAATGAATAAACTATTCTGATAAAGAAATCGACGCATCCTGACTCTTCCTTCTAGCACAGAGCTTAGAGAAAAAGACTTTACCAGCAATTCTCAGTAGGCTATCAGCCTGAGATCCGAGACCTGGCGTCCCTGGGTGGGCACATCCAGTGGTCATTCACCAGTGAACCTCCACCAGTGCACAAAACCTGCGTAGAAAGAACAGCAGCAGAAAACCCAGCCCCAGAAAACACAGAGCCAGAAAGTGAATCTCAAGAGAAGACAGCCTGACCCCTGCTGAGCAGCCTCAAATTCGACCTGGACGGAGGGACCTCCGAGGCGCCTAGAGTTTCCTCACCTGAGAGACCGCGGGCCAGTGCTTGGGACGCAGCCAGATCGACTCTGAGAGACCAGCAGAGCCTGACCCCTTAAGATTTTAGTAAGACCAGTCAAAAATAAAAAACATAGGAGCTTCCTTATCCCAAGAGCAGCTCGATGCCTTGTCCGCTCTACAGAGCGTGACGGCAACACATCCAATAAGAATTACAGAGCAAGAATTACAGGGTTTATTATTATGGGTAAGGTGCAATTACCCACATGCAGAGTCTCGCCTGTTGTTCGAGCCAAGTTTCTAGCAAGAAGTCAACAAGAAACTCTATCACGTAGCTACGATGAGAGATGAAATGGCCATGAAACTCTTAACTCCAGCTAGAGCGATGCTGGAAGCAATTTCCCAGAATCACGGGGGGGGAACGAGTCAAGCACATTTGAGTGCAAGAGACGAAACAGTTCCTCAAACTGCTCGCCCAGAGGGGGCGGGGTCAGCGACCCGCCATCAGCGAGAAGCAAAACTTTCTCTCTCCCCGAAGGGAGGGGAAAAGCTGTCGCCACCTTTAAGAGACCCTGAAAGTCCGTCACCTGTCCCGGGAAAGCTAAAACTCATGATTCACCCGAGAGATTTAGAAGACATAGATTTTGCCTTTTTCGAAGCATGTCTTCCACATGCACCGAAACAGGGAGAGTTGCAGAAGTCAGGGCTGACTTCATCTCTCCCACCGGGTCTAGAAAACAGCCCAGAGAATAAAATCGCTGCTCCACTCCCCCCTCCCGACATTGAGACGCAGGCAGAGGAACGGGGGGGGGAAGTAGAAGCAGCATTAAGACAGACAAGAGAGGAGGAGCCCCAAGAACAACAGGGCGCGCGCGAAACCGCAAGAGGCAGGGGGGCTGCGAGAGAAAACAGCGGCTACCTGAAGACAACGCGCGCAGCCGCAGTGGCGGCGGCGGAACCGGCGGCGAGAATACGCCATAGCGCGGCGGAAGCAGTTTTATCAGGCAGGCGCGAGAACGCGGCGGCAGCGGCCAGCCCCAGTGGGGGGGGGGCCATGACCGCAGCGGCAGAAATCGCAAGACGCGACGGGCGCGAGATGACGACGCAAGTCGCGAAAGGCGAACCAGAGCGCAGCCCGAATCAACGCGCAGACGCAGTTGCAGCGAGATCTTTTGCGCAGCAGCCGCCGCGCAAGCCGAGAACTGGCGCAGAATGAGAGAAAATAAGCGGGGTCAAGCAGCCCGGGGCGGGGCGGGGCCACAGCCGCGAAGCGGAGATAAGCGTTCCCCCAGACGCAGTCACAGCTAAGCGACCCGAGGCGGGGCAGAGCCGTGACCGCGGGGCAGAAGAGAGCGTTCCATCGGGCGTGGCCACGACACAGCAGCCCGAAGAGGAGCAGAGCCAAGGCGTTCCTCTCCACACCCCCGCGGTGACGTACGCAAGAACAAAGAGTAGTCAGGGCGGAGGCTCCCTCCAAAGCTCCGCCCGCCCACAGCAGCCTGCAGATAGTATGCCTACACCTCCCTGCGCCGAAAAAAGACAGGCAGATACTAGCCCAGAACCCAAGAATGCTCAGCAAGCCCAGCAAGCTTTAGCTGAAGAAAAACACCTTTTGCAAATGTTAAGTCAAATAGTTAAAAATATATCGAATACACAAATCCCTGAAGTAGAAGAAGATCTATCACAACTAAGTGCAGCATGTGCAATGCCAAGTCCGGCCAGGGAGGTGATAGCGCCACCGAGTAGCCGAGGTGCAACATTGCCACACTACTTTCCAGTTTCTTACAAAAAGAAAGTTAGCTCAAAAACCCCAGTTTCAACTCCAGTACAGCGACAATGCTACAGTCAGCAGCAGCCTGAATTCCAGTCAACCCCTGAAGCTCACGGAGCTCCAGAGAATCCTGTTGAAGAACAACAACAAGACGATATCGTCCACATCACAGCATCCGAAAGCATTTCAGTTCTGACAATTCCAAAGCCAAATGCTGCAAGTTCCTCGAATCAGGAACAAACGATTTTAATACCCAAACATGACATGAAGCAGCTTGTTTTACAATATATAGGCAGAGTCTTAGAATCACGTCCAGAACTGTGGGCCCAACTTCCTCAGCTCTTTAGCATAGTACCAAGTGAGCAAGCCATCCCTCCAACATCTACAGGCATGCCTTCTTCATCTAGACGAACGCTGCCTGCTAGATTTCCACCGTCGCAAGATTTATACGCTGCACCAAGATCAGAAATTGCTACGCCTCATCCAGGACAGGGAGGAATGCAAAAAGTGTCACTCTCCCTCGGGGGAGAAGCGTCACTGCCACGGCAAAGCGTAAGAGCACCACAAATGCCGACAGATCTTATGAGAAGAGAGATGAGAGTGTGGCATCCCACACAGCAAGTGACTCCACTCTACAGACCAGTGACAATTTCTGCAAGCCCATCAAGCCGAGAAGCAGAAGTGCCCACAGTGACTGATTAAGCAGAGATTAAAAAGAAAGCCTTAAAAGAGAAAGACTTCGAGATAGCTGGCACAAGAGATTTTGCGATGCCAGTGAATTATGATGCGCAAAGACATAATCCGAGATGGGAGCAGTTAGATCATGAAGTGATCAAAGATTTAATGAAAGCAATCAGAGACAATAGACTAGAATCTCCCTACTTTAAACAGCTTTTAAAAGAGACATTTAACATATACGATTTGACACCATATGATCTCAAGTCCATTGCCTCAATAATTCTGACAGATGCGCAAGTCCTAATGTGAGATGCGCAGTAGAAGAGAGCCCTTGAAGAGCTGAAGACCAGATATCAGAGAAGTCCGAATGCAAGCTTCACAGTAGCACAGATGGCAAGTGATCCTCCAAATGATGACCCAGCCCGACAAGCGAGAGATATACCGCGAGATGTGCTGAGAGATATCAAAGAAGCAGCCCGAAAAGCGATCATACAGATTCCGCCAGCAAGAGTGCCTGATTCAATCTATACTGACATCAAGCAAGGACTTAGCAAGCCATTCGCCTCATTCATCGATCGCCTGTCACAGGCAGTAGATAAGCAAGTGACCGATGAAAGAGCCAAACCACACTTGCTGCGAAGTCTTGCATATGCAAATGCAAATGCAGAATGCAAGCGAATCATCAGCACTTTGCCAGATCAACCCTCTCTGTCAGAGATAGTAGAAGCGTGCAGCAAAGTGGGGACTCCTCAACACGTGGCATCCATTTAGAAAGAACAGTTTGAAAAAATCCTTAAAGCACAGAGTGACAATCTAAAAGAAGCACTCGCAGCCTTGCAGAAGAGCAGTTCCTCAGGCTCAAAGTCACAGAAATCCGCAGAAAGACAATGTTACAAGTGCAGTCAACATAAGCACTTGAAAAGAAACTGTCCCCAACGCGCAAAAGCAGAAAAGCCTCTAGAAGTCTGCCCAAGATGCCAGAGAAGCAGACACTTAGCACGCGAATGTCGGGCACAGACAGATGTAGACAGAAGACCTCTACCTCTGTCGAGAAACCTAAAACCGAGCGCAGATTGCCATCGCGCTACGACACAAGTAATAGCGATGGCGCAGCAACAGGCGCCAGTAGAACAATCATTAGAGAACGTCAATCAGATCCCTTCAGCAGGGCGATCTGCAAGATGCCCAGTGATCCAGAGTTGCTGCCACCAAGAGCACAATGCAATCTAGCAGCTTCCAAAATAATATGCTTCCTAGATGAAAACCATGCAGCGATACCCACAAGTGTCACTAGAGCGTCTCAGAAGAGACAAGATTTTTTAGTTATCAGCAAAGACAAGAGCAGCATCCTAAGACTCATTGTTTACCCCACAATTGTTTCAGCAGACTGCAACGAAGAGTTGACAGTGCTGGCCAAGCCCCTTCGATCACCGCTAGTCATCCCAGAGAACACTTCAATAGCAAAAGCAATTGCATTGCCAATTCACATAGCAAAACAAGTCATGCCAGTGTTCAACGTACAGGACTTCCCCGCAAGCGAGCACGTAGAAGTTCACGCCTCTTAAGTGAAGCACCTCAGTCAAGATAAGCCCGTCATCACGTGCCAATTGACCTGTAGTGACAAGTCAATCGTCATCGAAGGGATGCTAGACACAGGGGCGGACGTTACCGTTCTTTCCTACATCTTCTAGCCCCAAGAATAGAAATTGATTGCACCGTTAAGTTCTCTCTCAGGCATAGGAGGAAGTTCCGTATGTCTGCAGAGCGAGAATGCAGTCGTCGTTCTAAGACCAGGAGGAAAAACAGCTATTATCCGTCCATTCATAGTGCAGAAGCCCATCACGGTATGGGGCAGAGATCTGCTAGCGCAGTGAGAGATGAAGCTAGAAGTAGATTTTTAGTGAGAGTCACTGCGGCGCTCACCACTTTGAAACTGACGTAGCGAACAGACAAGCCCGTCTAAGTAGATCAGTAGCCCCTTCCAAAGAAGAAGCTGAGTGCCTTGAAAAATCTGATCAAAGAGCAGTTATTGAAAAGTCATATCAAGCCGACAAACAGCCCATAGAATTCTCCAGTGTTTGTCATCCGCAAGAAAGTCTCAAGTGCGTAGAGATTGCTTCATGATCTTCGAAAGATCAACGAAGTCATCGAAGAAATAAGACCGCTCCAATTGAGCCTCCCTTCTCTCTCAATGATCCCAAGAGACTGGCCGCTTGTAGTCATCGACCTCAAAGATTGTTTCTTTAACATCTCACTCCATCCAGATGACGCACCTCAGTTTGCCTTTTCCGTTCCGAGTATCAACCGACAAGAGCCCTTGCAAAGATACCATTAAGTAGTCCTCCCACAGAGCCTCAAAAACTCACCAACCATCTGCCAATAGTATGTAGCTCGAGCCTTAGCACCCGCGCAGAAGAAATATCCAAAAACAGTTATCATTCATTACATAGATGACTTGCTCATTGCAGCAGCAACCCAACAAGAGTTGCAAAAAGCTCGAGAATGTGTCATCAAAGAAGTAGAAAAAGCAAGATTAGAAATCAGTGTCTCAAAGATTCAAGAAGTTGCGCCGTAGAAATATCTTGAGTAGAAGATCACAGACCAAACAATAAAGCCACAAAAGATTCAGATCAACTCAAATGTTAGCAACCTACAAGATCTACATCAGCTTTTGAGAGAGATCAGCTTCCTGAGACCAATCTTAGAGATCACGAATGACGACCTTGCATCATTGTTCAACCTCTTGAGAGGGGACAAAGACATCACATCTCCGAGAACTCTCACGCCGCAAGTGCAGAAAGACCTTGACAAGATTGCAAAGATCATTCAAACAAAACAGGCACACCGTTTCGTAACTTCACTGCCTTTTTACCTAGCAGTGTTAAGAAAGAAGATGCAGTTGTACAGCTTGATTTTCCAGTAAGACGCATCCAAGTCTCAAGGAGACCCGCTCTTAATCATAGAGTAGATTTTTTTATCTTACAGGTCGCCAAAGACGATCCTGACAAATTTAGAAATGTCAGCGCAATTAATCATGAAAGCAAGAGCGCGCCTGTTAACCATGACAAGCAGAGAGTTCGCAGCCATTTATCTACCTCTGAAAAAAGATTACTTCGATTAAGCATTGCAAAAATCAGAAGATTTGCAGCTCGCATTGTTAAAGTACCCAAGCATTTGCACAATCCATTTTCCAAGCCATAGATTACTAAAAGCAGAGATAAGTTTCAGAGAGAGGCCAAAGATAAGTGAAAAGCCGTTAGATGCAATAACAGTGTTTACCGACAGTTCAAGAAAGACACACAAGTCAGTAGTCACATAGCAAGATCCAGCAACGAGAAAATGAGAGTCAGATATACAGATAGTGCAAGAGTCACCACAGATTGTAGAGCTAGCAGCAGTAGTCAGAGCCTTCAAGCTGTTCCAACAACCCTTCAATTTAGTCACAGATTCCGCATATGTTGCAAGTGTGATCAAAAGATTAGAAAGATCACTCTTACGAGAAACAGATAACGAGCAGTTGTATTCCTACCTAATGTGCGTGAAAACACTATTAAGAGACAGAAAACACAAATACTTTATCACACACGTTAGAGCACACACCTCTCTGCCAGAGTTTTTGGCAGAGAGAAACGCCCAAGCCAACAGACTCACCATGCCGATTTCACAAACATTGCCAGATATTTTCAAGCAAGCGAAGTTGAGTCATGCATTCTTTCATCAGAATGCGCAAGCATTGATGCAGTCCTTTCATCTTACTAAAACTCAAGCAAAAGAAATCATTAATGCTTGCCCTGACTGCCAATTAGTGCAGCCACCCGCGTCCACAAGAGCAGTCAATCCGAGAGGACTGCAAAGTCTCCAGTTGTAGCAGACAGATGTCACCAAATATCCATCTTTTAAGAAATATAAGCACATACATGTATCTGTAGACACATTCTCAGGTGCAGTTTTTGCATCACTGCACACAAGAGAAACTGCACAACACGCTTGCAGACATTTTTTACAAGCGTTCGCATCATTAAGTGTACCTCAAGAAGTCAAAACCGATAATAGTCCTACTTATGTAAAGAAAGCGCTTGACAAATTCCTAAAAAAGTGAGGTGTCAAGCACACGTTTAGTATTCCACACTCTCCAACAAGTCAGGCGATCATAGAAAGAACACACCATACCTTGAAAACCCTCTTAGATAAACAGAAGAGGGGGGAACCAGAAACAACACCGCAGATGCAGTTGAACAAAGCATTATATGTCCTGAATTTTCTGAATAGCTCATTTTCAGAGCCAACTCCACCAATTATCAAGCATTTTACCAATAGCACACAAGCAAAACTGAAAGAGAATCCTTTAGTTTTGATCAAAAATCCAGAATCAAAACAAATAGAAAGTCCTTTCCAATTAATAACTTAGAGCAAGAGATATGCTTGTGTCTCTACAAGACGAAGACCGAAGTAGGTGTCAGCGAGACACGTGAAGCCCTATCGAGTCCAAGCGCAAACAGATGCTAATCGAACTCAAGTGCAAGCAGACGCTGATCGAGTCCAAATACGAATAGACACAGACTCCAAGAACCGAGACGAGAGCACGCAGACGTGACCAAGCGAGAAACACCAAAGACTTAAAAGTTTTCTTTAAAGTTTGAGTGTAGTTGTGCCTCAGAAGTTCCCACAGGGGGGGAGCAAGCATGAAGTACGCTCAGATGTTATACATGTACTTCATTTTCTCTCTGATTGCCTCAAACAAGGCAGCAGACTTGCCCGTGATCCAGCCAAAAGAAAATGTGTAAGAAACTTTAGCCAACGCAGCAAGTTTAGATACCATTTGCTTAGTACACTCAAGGCCAAGAAAGCCGTTTTCAACATGCTTAGTAAGTCTGCCAGTGCAGAAATAGCCGATTCCAGAGAACATCACTGTAACTATCGCAAAAGCCATTTCAAATCCTGTAGACGAGTAGTATATATAGACACAGTTCCTTCCTGTAGCTCCGTTTGAACCTCAAGAATTAGAAATTCTTAGTTCATTAGAGATGACATATTGCATTGTATTTAATCACTCAAAGATTACGCAAGGAGAACAAAACACATTAGATGTGACCCCAAAGCATCTCGTCTACAAGAATGCATCATATTAGTGCAATTATACCAAAGTATCCGAGAAACCATCCCACCAAGCTCCAGCGCAATTGCCTCAAAGAATCTTCTTCATTTGTAGAGACAGAATTTAGCCTGCTATCCCTGCAAATGTCGAAAGCAGTCCATGCAGCATTAAGAGACTCTCTCTCTTAACACCAAACATAACATCACTAAGAGAGCAAAGACAGAAAGAAAAAAGATCGATCAAACAATACGATCCGAGTTGTGATGATAACGTTCACACTTAGACCAAGGCCCAGAGAATTGCAGCTGCAATTCTCTCGCCACAGACAGCATCGGCAGCGGCCTTGACTCAACTAGACCAAATAGGGTGCTAGTTGAGCAAATATGCCCGTGCCACTTCTCTTGCACTGAGCGACATGTTAACCGACGTCGACAGTGTGAGACGGGCAACCCTTCAGAACAGGGCGGCAGTTGATTATCTACTGCTGACCCATGAGCACAGATGTGAAGAATTTGAGAGAATGTGTTGCATGAACTTGTCAGATCACTCAAAATCAATCCACGAAGACATAAAGCAATTGCGAGAAAGTGTAGCCAAGCTGAGAGAAGTTACAAGATCTTAGCTAGATAGTGTTCTTGATTTTTTCAATCTTTCTCCATTGTAGAGAGAATTTTCTAAAACAGTGTTTTATATTTTTATAAAGTTTGTAATAAGACTTGTAATTCTTCTGCTCCTTGTGCCGTGCATCCTCCAATGCACGCGCCGAGCCATAAGCAAAGCCGCAAAAGAAGTCTTTTTAGTTCAAAGAGAAGGGGGAGATGTCGGAACCCAGGACATCCCTTTAGATGTCCCGGGCAGTCCGAGACCCCAGGAGGGGGTCCTGAGACCCTAGTATAGTGATGAAAATGCCAGTGCCCTTGATTTTAGCCCTTAGGAGCGATTGCCAACATTATATGAAGAATTACAAGCCACAAGTGTATGATTAAGATTTTAAGTAACTTGTTTTTGTTTATTAAAGTGGGTTTTGAGAGTTCACAAAAGAAGCTCAAAGAGACAAGATAGAGAGATTTAGGTGTGTCCCTTGTCCTTCTTCTTCTTCTTCTTGTCCTCCATCTTCTGCTGTAGTAGTAGCACTTTTAGATTAGATTAGAGTAGAAATACACAGTTTAATAAAAGTGATAGGTATTAGTATAACATTGTAAACATAGAACACGTAGTACATAGTATAAGAGATAGCGACAGCCCAGAGGGCGGGCAGATAGCCTTGAGCAGCAGCGTAAGTGATACCTGCGCCAGTCGAAGAGAAAATATTTTAGAACATCTAATGAATAAACTATTCTGATAAAGAAATCGACGCATCCTGACTCTTCCTTCTAGCACAGAGCTTAGAGAAAAAGACTTTACCAGCAATTCTCAGTAGGCTATCAGCCTGAGATCCGAGACCTAAAAAGAACAAATTTTGCACTTAGAGCAATCAGGTTTGGGGGGTTGTTTGTTAAAGATCATTACTGATGTTTAGTTAGTTGTGGAAAGGACAGAGCCTTTCTTCATCGTGTTAATCATAAAATGATTGGTTTAAATAGACCCATGCTTTAGCCCTGAATTGTTTTATGAGCCCTCTCTGTTCCTGCCCCATGAAGCTGTAAAACATTAAAATATTCATGAATGAAAGCCCATCAGGAGGCTTCCTTTGGGCACAACTATGTCAGGAAGTTGAAGTGTTTGCCCAAGTCCTTCTACCTTTTCCACCAGCCTGCCAGAAGTGAATTCCTCAGGTGTGGTTCACCAAACAGCTTTAGCACCCCAGACTACATTTGCAGAGCCCAGGTGTGGGGGGCTGGCTGACGGGCTGCCATTATTTTTTTTTTTCTTTCCCTACTTATTACGCTCTTAAATGATCAGAAATCTTGATTCTTGGCAGGTGCTGAACTGGTGATTTCTGATCAGGATGAGAACAGAAGTTTCCTAGAGGACCCCTTAATTTAATTAGAACGTCCTCAGTGTTGGTAATGGACTGACTACATCCCCCTAGAAATAGTTTTCTTTGAAACTTGAGGGAAGGGAGAGAAGTAACATTTGACACTTTTGAATGTGCTCATTACAGGAAATTTTAAGCTGCCCTAATGTGCCAAAGGTGCAATGCATCTATTAACCAGCAAATGGCACAAGGATGGGAGCTACACACACCAGTGTATTTGGGATTTTGTGATTTAATAGGGACTGCTCTGGACTGGGGGCAAAGTGGGATCACTGAAAGGTTGGGCTCCATGATCTTGGAGGTTGTTTCAACTTAATTGATTCTCTGATTGATTGTCTGATTTGTTTCTATGATTTAGCTTTAACATTGTGCACCTACACTAAAAACAGCATTTTAAAATCATTCTGATACTGCATCCATAGCAGCATCCACAACTCAGTTCTCAATGGCAAGGCCCAGGAGGGAGCAGAAGACAACGGATCAGCTGGATCACCCTCACTAGTTCCCACCAAAACCATGGAATAATGGCATTTCAGACATTGGGAACTTGTAATCCTCCAGTTCCCCTCACAAATTCACAACAAAACCATGGAATTTGGCATTCTGGGCACTGGGAATTCAGAATCCTCCAGTTCCCTCCCCATATTCCCACCAAAACCATGGAATTTGGCATTTCTGGCATCAGGGATTTTGAATCTTCCAGCTCCCCTTCCAAATTTTGCATGGAATAATGACATTCTGGGTTGTCAGGAATTTTGAATCCTCCAGTTCCCCTCCCAAAGTCCCACCCAAATCATGGAATAATGGCATTCCCGGCATTGGGAATTTCAAATCCTCCAGTTCCCTTCCCAAATTCCCATGGAATAATGGTATTCCGGGCATTGGGAATTTAGAATCCTCCAGTTCCCCTCCCACATTCCCACCAAAACCATGGAATTTGGCATTCCTGGTGTCAGGGATTTTGACTCCTTCAGCTCTTCTCCAAGATTTCACATGGAATAATGACACTCCAGGTGTCAGAAATTTAGAATCTTCCAGCTCTCCTCCCAAACTCCCATGGAATAATGGCATTCCGGGCACTAGGAATTTAATCCTCCAATTCCCCTCCTAGATCCTCACGGAATAGCAACATTCTGGTGGGAATTTTGAATCCTCCCATTCCCCTCCCAAATTCCCACCAAAACCATGGAATAATGGCATTCCTGGTGTCAGGAGTATCAAATCCTCCCATTCCCTGCCCAAATTCCCATGGAATAATGCCATTCCAGGCATCAGGAATTTGGAATCCTCCAGTTCCCCTCCCAAGCTCCCATGGAATAATGGCATTCCGGGCATTGGGAATTTAGAATCCTCCAGTTCCCCTCCCAAGCTCCCATGGAATAACATCATTCTGGGTGTCAGGAACTTGGAAAAATGGCACATTTATTGCTACAGAATGGAATGTACTTGACGGCATTGGATACTACAGGTCAGAAGGAAAACTGGGAATGGCTCCGGTGGCTCCAGAATCTCCAACAAGCTCAACATCCCATCCAGACAACTCTGCAACTCAGGAATACACCAAAAACCATGGAAAAATCAAGGCAGTCAGGTGCATATTGGACACAAAGTGTAACTTTCTTTTTGTTTTTTTAATATATTTTTTATCAAATTTTCAGCTTTTTAAAAACTTTTTTCTCTGCTTCCCCCCCCCCTTTTTTTTTTTTCTTTTTGCCCCCGTTTTTCTTTTTTAAATTTTCAATGCCTTTTAATTTTCCACCAGAAAAACTCCTGCCAGGTCAAGGGAAAAAAACCCAAAAAACCCAATTAACCCAAGCAGTTTTCATCTTCAGCATAACACATGGCAAAATAACATCTTTTAAGTAGTAAAATAAAATACCAAATTTTACTCTCCAAAAAATCTACAAAGAAGAAATATTCAGTATCTTGACAATTTTATTATTATTATTATTATTATTATTATTATTATTATTATTATTATTATTATTATTCCTCCTTTTTAAAATACTTTAATTTTTTTTCTGTGATATAAAAGGCTTCCTCCTGTGAAAAATAAGCCAAATATAGTTTTTGTTTTATTTCAATTTCATTTTTTAATCCTTTTTTAACCTACTCAAGGTGTCCTACAATCTATTTTACAGCAAAAAGAGCACTAGACAAACAAAGCCTTATCACAAAAAGCCAGGCACTGATACATGGTAAAATCCTGATTTTTCTTTTTTTCCCCCATTTTTTTATCAGTTTTTTCCTCTTCTTTTCACTGCAATTGCATCTCAAGTAAAGGGAATGAAAAAAGGCCACAGTCCATCATCATTTTCACAATTTTATATAAGTTTCTAAAAATATTCAGGGATGACAATGGGAAAAACCAGCACTGTATGAACAGGAGGCAACTTCCAGTCCAGTCAGAAAGGAAAAGAGGGATTTTCTTGGAAAAAAATCCAATGAAATTTAAAATAAACCTAAAAAGTTTCCAAAGAAAACCAAAAAATTGATCCCTCCCAGGCCCTTGTACCCCGTTGTGTTGGAATTTCTCCTATTCCACCTCCAAGTTATTCTCTCACAGTGGATTTGTTTGGAATTTTATCCTTATTTTTCCTGTGATTTTCCCTTTTTTTGCTTCTTAAAAATTCTTTCTTTTCCAGTTCCTGTGTGCTTGTTTCCACTGCATTCTCACTTCCTGGGCTATACGGGATTTTTCTAGATCCCGATTGTGTCCTGCCTCTCTTCCCCAGTTCCCAGCCCCCTGAAATCCCCAAAAAATACCACAAAAAACCTCAGGAGACTGAATCAGCACAAGCTGCATCAGCACTGTCATTGGAATGTTCCTAGACAAATGGGCAGAAAATTTGGGATGAGCATTCCCTATCCAGCAGATCCATGAATTCCTGCGGTGTAGAGGTGGGAAAAGCTGCTAAAATCTTGTCGACATGCACAAGAGCAGACGAAATATGGCAGGGCCTTAGAGATAACTTTGGTCCCAGACACACAGGCTCCTTGTCCCACTACTGGCCTTCAGAGTGTTCAGCAAGATATTTAATTCCACAATGTTGTGGAACTGGACCTTTCCAGCCTGATTTGCGCTCGTTCCTCTGTGTCTCTGCACAAAACAGAGTGCAGGAGAGACCGGCAGCAGGGGCCTTTGTTTTTGCACCGCTTCAGCTCCACAGAGATGCAGGTAAAGCGAAGAAGCCAAAGTGTTTATTAACTAATGCGAAGCAAAGGGATGAACTGGGAGGGAAGAAAGGGGATGGGCAGGGTCTGAAGGCTGGTGAGTGGGAGCTGTCCACAGGGAGGGAAAAGGCAAGAGCTATGGGAGCTTCCCACAGGCTCAGCTGTGCCATTCATCTGCTGTGCCTGGAGCTCCAGCTGGTCTCCTCTGGTCTCTAGGTGGTCTCCTCCTCCACGGTATCTTCAGGAGTTTAAGGAGCAATAATTCTTCTTCCAATAAACACAGTTCTGCAGATATTTTGTTGAATATCTGTTGAACTACTATGTTTGTTTGGCAAGGGCTGTTGTCTCTTCTCAGGCCTTGAAGGGCTGGAAGAGCCACAGACAGATCCCAGATCTGAAGGAACCCAAGGAGACATTCCTGCCAGGGCCATCCCACCCAGCTCTCGCCGTGGCCAGGAGGGAGCAGGAGACAATGGAATAAGCCAGAAGGTGCTGGCCACAAATCCCCCCACCCACACCCCTGAAATCTCTCTGTGCTCTGCTCAAAACCACCCCTCATCCACACAAGGAGCAAAGCCCTTGGCAGCCACAGCAGGGATTGCAGCTCCCTGCCCAGGCATCGCAGCTCCCCCTGCCAGCCCCTGCTGCCAGCCCGCTGCCCTCACTCACGCCTCACTGTGGGCCTGGAGCTCAGCCTTCTGCTCTGCAGGAACAGCCCGGCGGTCCCTGGGAACACAGAACCTGTCTCAGCTCCCTGCCGACAGCACTGCCAGCCCTGTGGCCACATGGCCCCCTGCCCGGCAGGGCTCAGCCCGGGCCCTTTCTGCCTGCTGCCGCCCAAGGGCACGGCTGCGAGGGGCAGCAGCAGCCCCGAGGGCAGGCAGGGCTCCACAGCGCTGGGCCCAGAGGGCGCTGCCGGGGCAGCAGCCAGGGCTGGGGCCGAGCTGCGGCGGCCGGGGACAGAGCCTGGGCTCGTGGCTCACCCATGAAGCTGATGGCCGCCTCTCGCAGGGGCTCCTGTGGGCTGTCCACGTACTCGAGAGCCTGGCGCAGGTATTCCGCTGCTCGGCTCTCGTCCTCTGCCAGCTGGAGAGAGGGCAGGAGGGAAGGCTTGGTCTGGGCTCAGCCCCTCGGCCGGGCACTCCCTGCACCCAGCCCGGCCTGCCCTTCACGCACAGCAGCCCGTGAGGCCCGGCCAGCAGCCACTGGCGCCGGGCTGTGGAGGGGGCAGAGGGCCGGGTGCTGCCCGGGGAGCCGTGGTTCCTGTTCGCAGCCCTGCTGGGCTGGGCTCCATCGGCACCCGGCCCCATCGGGGCCACAGGAGCCTGGAGCAGAGCCCGTGTGGCCCAGGGAAGGGAGCGGCGTGTGGGGCGCAGGCTGGCACCCCTGGGTGCTGCACTGGGCAGGGGCCACAGCTGCCAGCCCCACACACAGGGCACCGGGGGCTGGGGCTTGTCCGGGCTGAGGCTGGGGTGTCTCCAGGCTGTCCTTACCAGATGCTCGACAGTTGTCAGAGGCTGCTCTGTCTTCAGCGCCTTCTGGAGATCCGCCTTGTGCAAAAACCCCGCTGCACAATGCAGCGTTTCCCGAGAGGCCTGGAGAGCAGCAGAGAAGCAGAGATGGCACCGCAGCCCAGGGCACAGCACACTCGTCCCTGTGCCAAGGCCAGTTGGAGGCTGCAGCCCAGCAGGTGCCAGGGCAGGAGGCAGCTGAGCCCCCTCCCAGTGATGCAGCAGCATCACACAAATCCTCACCTTCACCATGCGCTGGTTCTCATCATGGCAGTGGAACAAGAGTGGGAGCAGGCTCTGGCTCACAATTCTCTCCAGAGCCTTTTCCCCCTCGTCCACTACCAACTCCATCACTTTTTGAAGGAGTTGAACAGAGAGCAACTGCACATGGCTGTTGTCCTGGAGGAAAGGAAGAGGAAAAGCCCTAAGCACCAAATTCTCCAGCCCACATGGGGAAAGGCGTGACAATCCACCGAGCACAAGATTTCCACGCAGCAGCCAGTGCCCGTGGTGGGGGGCACAGAGCCTTACATTTTCAAAAAGTTGCAGGAGAGGCTCAGCAAGCTTTGGGGCGGCGGTGCTGGATATCAGGTGGTCTTTGTTTTTGAGCACATTCATGAACACAGAGAGGGTCTTTCTGACCACCTCTCCGTCTTCATCCCTCAGCAGCTCCAGAAGGCTTAGAGACATGCTGCGTATAGGTCTGGCCTGTATGGAACACAAGGCTGTGGCTGGGAGCCATGAACGGCTGCACCACTAACACTGTCCTGGCAGTGCAACCCCACCCTGCTGCTGCAGGGCCTGTCCCAAAGCACTCAGGCAGCTGAGCCTGGAGGCAGGAGAGCTGGGAGCAGCTGCCTCAGCTCCTGAAGCCCAGCCAGCCCAAAGGGCTGCTTTCCCCAGTGCAGCTTCAGCCACTGCCACCTTCTCACCATCGAGGGATCCTTGCTGAGCACCACGAGGCCTCGGAGTGCCAAGCAACACCTCTGCCTGCACTTGCTGTGCAGGTACCTCGACATGACCTTCAGAACGCTGCCACCACATTCTTTCAAGTGCAGGCACTCGAGGACCTGAAAGGCACAGGGCAGTGACAGGGGACCTGGCTGGCAGGAGCCCAGAACCACACAGGGCCAGGGCCAGGCCCAGGCAGCAGCACAGGGTGCGGGCACCGTCCCAGGCAGCTGCGGCTGTCAGGGGGCAGAGAGCTGGGAGACAGCTCAGCAAGCTGGTGCTGGCCATCAGGCTCACCTCCACAAGGAATGCCAGGAAGGGGAGATCCCAGCATGGCTCCTCTGTCCTGAGCAGCTGGAGCAGGTGGAGTGCGATGCGGGAACAGAAGGGGATCAAGTCACCACGCATCTCCCTGACAGGAGGAAAAAGGCACCAAGACCCTGAGGTGGGAGGGGAAAACTTTTCCCAGAACTGACTTACAGAGGTGTGATCTTTCCTCAGCATCCATAGAAGGGATGTGAGCTCTTTGCAAGGCAGCCCATTCTGGGCACCCTCCTCTCCCACCTTTTCCATTCTGCTCGGCCATCCCTCAGTGACAAGGCCCTCAGGCCCAGGACCACAGAGACTGTGTGGGGCACCCCGGGCACAGGGCACACTTGCCAGGGGCAGCGGGGAGAAGGGGCTCTCACCTGGCCAGCAGACCCACGGCATAGTGCTGGGTATCAGCACACAGCAGCGTGTCCCAGCCGCGCTTGCGCTCCATTGCCATCACCGCTTTGTCACACCTCATGCGGCAGAGCAGAGCCTTCATGGCCTGCACTGCAAACCTGGGTGCACAGCAAAGCCCAGGTCACACTGGGAGCACTGGTGCTGGCCACAAGGGCATGGGAAGGACAGGAGGACTGGGACCTGTTGGGGTTGCTGGGAAGGTGGTGTTCCCCCGGAAGGCGCTGTTCCTCCTGGCATGCTCTCCAGAAGTTCTCAACTTCCTCTGGTGGCACCTGCTGTGTGCTGAGGACAACGTTGAAGAGCAGAGCCACAAACAGGCGGGCTGAATAAAGGTGCATGGTCTTGTAGCACTGAGGCACCTGGACAATCATCCAGAGCGCCAGAGTTGCCTGCAAAAGAAGCAGCCCAAGACAGTGCTCAGTGCCGAGGTGTCCATGTGGCAGGGCCTCAGGGGAGACTTGGGGGGAGCTGCAGGCCTGGTGCCCCCTGAGCCTGCCCCTAGCCCAGGTTTCAGCCCAGCGCCTGAGGCAGGGAGAGGATGGAGAGCTGCTGGAGAGGCAACCTGGGGGCGAGCAAAGGCCCAGAAACTCACAGCCAGGGCAAAAACGTCCTTGTTGTCCCCATCCGACGTGCTCATCCTGTATAATGGCCAGTGCTCCATTACACGGACCAGTGTTGGCAGCACCTTCTCCACCGTGGGCCCCGACGAGCCTATGGCTGTCCACATCACTGCAGCAGCTCTGTGGGATCAGAGCTCTGTGTCAGGGGTGTCTCAGTCACAGCAGCATGCCCTGTGCAGCTGCAGGGGCTCAGGTGACAGGGCCCCTGTGCCCTGAAGGGCGGGGAGGGAGCATGGCAGCAGGCTTGGGAAACAGAGGGGCCCGAGGGTCCTGGACCTCTCTGCCTGTCTGGCAGACCCCATTGCACAGGCTGTGCAGGGCAATGGCCCTAAAGGCTGGTGAGCCCTGAGCTCTCAAGGCAGGTGGGGCCTGTACCTGTCACACGTTGGGGCATAGCGCAGGAGGGTCAGCACCACGTCAGCTGGGTGTTCTTCAGCCAGGCTCAGAATGTTCATGCGCAGCCTGGCATCCAAATTTACACGGGATGCCAGACTCTGGTGAATGCTCCTGACAATGTCTGGCACCTGAAGGAGGCATGCGGAAGACTTGGAGCGCTGTCCAAGGCAGCAACTTCCCTAGCTTTCCCCAAGAAGTGCCTCCCTTCCCACTACACTGTGCTGGCCTCAAAGGCTGACGGGGCCCAGTGGCCGTGGTTGGAGGGGACACATGATCCTGGCAGGCCTCGAGCCCTGGCCCCAGGCTGCTTACCTGCTGCTGAGCAGAGACAGCATTCTCCTTGGGAAGATCTGCAGGGGGAGCATGAATCATGGCAGTGTGCATGGTGCCCATATTTGCGGTGCCCTGAGTCTCTCTGGTTTCGGCGTCTCTGATGGCCACGTCCTCAGTCACTGCCCTTGCCCTGTCGTCATTCACTGCAGTGTCTGAGTCTTTTGAGGGCTCAGCCAAACCTGGGCTGACATCAGGCTCTGCCTGGAGCTCGGTCAGCCCGGAGTCAGGCTCGGCTGTGCCCTCAGTTGCTGCCGTGCTGGTCTTTCTACGACGAATGGGCACTAACTTCCGGAACATCTGCAGGAAAGCAAAGGACAGGGATGCCAGGGAAGTTCCATGGAGTGCTCCAAGCACAGTGCTCAGCCGAGCAGTGACAGCAGGCCCAGCCCGGATGGGGATGGCTGCAGGTACCT
Organism: Acrocephalus arundinaceus; assembly: GCA_021534815.1. Taxonomy (NCBI): domain Eukaryota; kingdom Metazoa; phylum Chordata; class Aves; order Passeriformes; family Sylviidae; genus Acrocephalus; species Acrocephalus arundinaceus. The sequence continues at coordinate 131,743 of JAJEOU010002088.1, read as the reverse complement.
TCAGTGTTCTGTGGAAGCGGCCACGGGCGGGCTTCTGCTCTGCCGTACGTTCCATGGCTGCATCTGGCAAAGAGGGAGCACAGCCAGAGCTGAGGGGCTGCAGGAGAGGCCAGAGAACAGAGCCCAGCCCTGTGCTCCCCAGGCAGGGACAGCCCCGGGATGCCCCAGGGGATGGAGCACGGCCAGTGCGGGGGGCAGCCCCAGCCCCTCTTCCATCCTGTCCAGGGGTGTGTTGACATTGGAAGGGACGGGACATGACAGCATGGGATGGAACGGGATGGGATGGGATGGGATGGGATGGGATGGGATGGGATGGGATGGGATGGGATGGGATGGGATGGGATGGGACGGGACGGGATGGGATGGGATGGGATGGGATGGGATGGGATGGGATGGGATGGGATGGGATGGGATGGGGAAATCTGGCTGCTGTCATTAGCCTGGTGACCAAGCTCTGCCACTCACCATCCTGCCGTGGCTGCAATTGCTCTGGCTCTTCAGGCTGTTCTGCTGAGGCAGCTCCAGGGCCTTTCTTTTTTTTCCCCCTGATGACATTGAAGAGGCTGGGAAATCTGCACGCCATGCCACAGTCTGGCCTCAAGGGCACCTTCTAGAGAGATGCCTCGGGAGAGCTCAGAGTCAACAAGTGGTGCAGTTGTGCCTTGATGGCACCTGCTACAGAGATGCCTCAGGAAGGCTGCAGGACAGCAAGTCCTGCACTCTGGTCTTGAGGGCTCCTGCCACAGTGACAGGAGATTCCTTGTAAAAGGTTCAGGTCACCCAATCCCACGGGCTGGCCTGGAAGGCACAGGCCACAGGGATAGGAGATGACTTGGAAAAGCTGCGAGTCACCAAGTCCTGCAGTCTGGCCGTGAGGTCAGCTGCAGGAATTGTGCCTTGGAAAAGCTCTGGGTTGGACACGAACGAGTGTGCTGTGGGGGGGCTCCTCTCAGCACCACTCTGGCACGTCCTGTCCCATCGCGTGCTCCAAGCACTCTGGGTAGCCGTGTCACCAGCAGCACCTAGGTCACCACGTGTCACAAAGGGCCCCTTGACACCCTGTCCATTCCATGCCATGGTGACCAAGCTCCAACGTTCCACAAACGGCCCTGCACACACTGCCACCTGCCCTGGGACAGCTCCCAGCCCACCCAAAGCGGCCCAGGTTGGAAGGAATCCCTCACCCCAAGTGTCTCAGACAGCCCGATGCGATCTTTGGGAACGGCTGAAACCATCAGCAAACGCTGCCCTGCTTTGCGGGCTCAGGGCAGCAGAAGGAGCCCCCAGGGCTGCCGGCACAGCCGCAGCAGGAAGGGCACGGGGCCTTCCACAGCAGCTGGCAGAGCCCCCCTGGGACACGTCCTGACTGGTGGCCATCCTAAACTCACGGGTGTGACACAGACAAGGAACGTGTGGGCCAGGGCACCAATGTTGCTCTGAGCCCTGGGGCCCGGGGAGCACTGACATCGGCAGGTGTGGCAGAGTCCCCACCCAAGCAGACCTGCCACCCTAATGAGCCCTGGCAGTGCTGGTTTCATCTCCAGCCACAGAGACCTGTGCTCCGGGGGCTTCTCTGCCAGAGGAGCCAAAGCCAACATGTATTGGGGGCTGTGCTCCCTCCTACAGGGGCTGTTGGTAGGAGCACCTGGAGCAAGTGCTGGCAACTCTTGGTCTCTGTCAGAAGCTCTTATTCCGAGCTGTGGTGATTCATCTTTCTTAAATGATTGTTCTGTTTCCCCCCAAAATGTATAAGTTGTAATCTCTCGCCAGAATGTGTTCATTGTAACCCCTGTCCATCACCTCATCCTCTCTCAATGGCTTACCCAATCCCTCCTACCTTCTGTTCCCATTAGTTCCTAAGCTGTGTTCTCCTCCCCTATCAGTATCCCATTGGTCCAAGCCTTAGATCCGCCCCCTGGCAGGACCTCTCTCATTAGGCTGAACCAGGAGGTTTTGCTCTCTCTCTGCTCTCTGGCTCTGGCCTTGGCCCTCTCTGCCTCTGCCTCTGGCTGGGGCCTGGCACTGGGCCCGGGCCTGGCCTGGGCCTGGCTCTGGCCTTGGCCTTCTTGCCTCTTGCCTCTCCTTTGGGAGCCAAGCTCCACCCCCCTGTGTGGGACCCTGAATAAAGCTCATCTGATCAGCACCCTCAGAAGCTGTGTGGTGTCTTGCCTGCTTGCATGCTGCCATTAGCTGGCACAAGCAAGAGACTGCTCCCCAGAAACTCCGGTAAGGCTTTTGTACCTACCCTACCTCCCGGGACCCAGAGATATGTTGTCCCCAGCCCCCCTGCAGCTGCTAGCCAGGCCTGAAAAGGGCAGGGGGGAGAACACAACACCAAGCTGCAATTCTTTTCTCAAAGAAGTCATTTCCTGCAGCACAAAATCATCTTTGCTGTGAAGGGACAGAAGAATCTGGCATTTAAGAATCCTCAATTCAGGAAAGTTTTACTTCCCGTTGCTCAAGTCAAGTACTTCCAAAAAGTTGCAGACTTCCCAAATTAATTGGTATGGCCTGAGAATTTCAAAGATGCGGAAGTTTGCTTCCCATCCCAAAGCAGCAACTCATTTGCCTTAATGTCATCCATTGAGAGTCACTTTACAAAACATAACACTACACAGGGGCAAAAAAAAGGCCATTCTTTGGTTTGCAAATGGTTCTCTATGAAGGGATGATAATATCTAATTCTCTTAGGGAATAAAAGCTCTCAAGGAATGAAAGTCCACTCCGTGTTACAGAAGTACCCCAAACAAATGAGTAGATCGCAATCTTCTCCCTGGTACAGATATGTAAGTGGCCAGTAAAGCACAGCTCTCCCCTCTTCTTCCCAGCAGGAGAATCAGGACCACTAACAGCAAAAGTCAAATATTCCTTCTGGCCTCCATAAGCAAAGCTGTGCCAAACCACAGATGCTGCCTTCAAACTGACTCCAGTTCCAGCCTAGACCTCTCACCTTCCAGACAGCTCCTTCCCCAACACGCCCGCCAACACCAGCACCCCCTAAACACCCGCACAGAAGCCCTCAGCATCCCACCAGTAGCCCCAGCTGTTCCCATCTCTCTAAGGAGCTTTCCCACCCTCCAGCAGACCCCCTGGTTCCCTGCCTGTGCCGTGGAATGGCACTCAGGGGGATCTGCTCCAAGGCCTTCCCCAGTAGCAAGCTCAGGCTGCCTGGCCTAGGGTTCCTGGATCATCCTTCCCACTGACCCTGCCTGTGCACGGCTGTCACATTTGCACAATTGTTCTCAGCTCGGACTTCTGCACTTAGCCAGGACTGCTGGTAAAGGATGGAGAGCAGCCTGGCAAGCTCTTTCTCCAGCTCCCTCTTTTCTCTCAGGGGAGGTAGAACATTCCACAGGAAAGACACTGGTGCCGCAAGGAGTGGGTGGCATCAGGCAGCTCTGGGGAGAGCCCTCAGCACTGCTGTGTCTTGAGGGAAAACTGTTGGCCTTGACCTGTAGGCACCCGTGCAAGCATAAAATCAGCTGCCTCAGCTTCCAGGACTTCTCTTGGCCTGCATCCTGACGTGGATGCAGGACTGCTGCGAGGCACTGCTGGGACCCAGTGGGACAAGACTGGCTGTGTCATGTCCATGTAGCACGCCTCACACAGCCAGGGTCATCCCAAAACCAGACAAACACTCACGTGTCAGCAGAGAAGAGCAAGGAGCGCTGAGCTCCTCTGAGGGTATCTCAGCTGGGCTCGATCCAGAACATGCCTCCATTTTAAGGCCTGCTAGTGCCAAGCTGCCAGAAATGCCTACCTTGTTCTCTCCAAGATGCACAGGAAGAGTCAATGAGCAGGATGCCTTGGGAGGCAAAACTTCCAAGTCTTTCCTGAGGCCAGGGAGACACCAAGATGAGCCGAGACTCTCTCCATGCATCCTGGCCCACACAGCCCAGCTCTGTGCTGGCTCTGGGCCAGAGCAGCTTCCAGCAAGCAAAAGGCAAATGCATATTGCCAAGAGTTGAAACACAGCAGACAGGTGAGATGTGAAAAGTGTGTGCCTAAAGGTCTTTGAATTCACAGGTCTCAAAGAGAGCTTTGGGGCACACAGATGGACACAGCTGCTCCTGCTCACACCTCTGTCCAAAGGGGGGTAACACACCCTGCTGCAGCTGCTCGGGTTGGTCTCTGCAGGTCCAGGTGGATGCCCAACCTGCTCTTCACAGCCTGCTCCCTTGCCCTGCCCCTCTGCCAAGTGCAAGGGGCCTCAAGGACTGAAAGGACCACAGAGAGCCAAAGGGAGACACTTGCATCTACCTCACTGGGAGCTCCTTGGAATGCACTTTCCTTGCAAAGCCTTTCCCCCAAAGGCGTTTCCCCAAATGTGTAGCTTTCCTGGGGAATGCACTCTTAAAAAAAGACGGGCAAGGCTGAATTACTTCTGGTCCTTTCAGGACAGGCACTCCATCTCTCGCTCGTATTCCCCCAAGTGTGTTCCCAGCTGGAGGTTCAGACGTGCAGCCCCAGGCTCTCTACAAACACAAGCTGCCCACTGCCTCCTCACTTTCCTCAAGTCCTGCCTGCGGTCACGGCAGCAAAACCAGGCTGTTCCCAGCCAGAGACCAGAGCCCTGCTCCCACAGGACACTCTTGCCAGCACCTTCCAGGACTCTCTGCTGTGCACACAGCACTTCTCATGCCCGCTCTCAACAGCCTTTGGAACACAGAGCACAACCTGGCTGGCGCTGCCATCAGCACAGCCCAAACACAGGCGGAGGCAGGAGAAGCAGGGGCTGGTTTGCGGCCATGCCCAAGAGAGACTGGGAGGGTGTCCTCCCTCTGGTCTCCCTTGGTGTTGGCTTTTTGACTGGCTCGGAGGCAGGGGCTGCGATTCCTTAGCTGTGGAGACCACAACTACACCTGGGATCCTGGCAATGCCCTACAGCGCTCAGGGCACTGGCACAATTGTGTGTCCGAGTCTTGGCCACCGTGCTGCTGCTTCATTTGCCCTTAGGAGCACCCAAAGCTCCCTGTGAAGCCCTGATGGCCTCTGGTTCTGCCCTCTTCTATACCCTGTGCAGGGATGGAGCACCCAGTTGCTCCCAGTTGTCCCCAAAATGGTCCCAGTTGCTCCAAGTGTTGTCCCTTGCAGTATCATTGCAGACACTCCCAGTATATCCCAGTTGCCCCCAGCATGCTCATTCCCAGCTACCCCAGGGTCCCCAGAATTCTTCCAGTTGCCCCAGCATGATCTTACTCATTCCCAGTATATCCCAGTTACCTCCAGCACACACCAGTCATTCCCAGTCACTCCCAGTAGCCCTCAGTGTGGTCCCAGTTGCTCCCAATATTTCCATGTCTGTGCTCCAAGTGTTGCTGCCAGTCCTGATCCGTGGGGATGGGAATGTCCCGCTCCCTTCCCGGGGCAGGGTCACACCTGAGCCAGGTGTGCAGGGCAGGACCTTGCCGTGAGCCCAAGCCCCGTCCCACCTGCAGGATCTGCTTCCCCTGGGCCTCTTCCTGCTGCGGCCCCAAGCCCAGCTTGGTGCTGGACAAAGGGGCTGGGGCGGGGTCATCCCCCAGAGGGGGCTGTGCACCCCCTCTGCCCCCTCCCCAAATTCCCTCCTGGGGGCAGCAGGAGCTGGGCCAGGAGCCCTGTGGGGAGGGAAAAAGGGGGTGACACTGGCATGGAGGGTCACACACTGTCTGAGGGGGGCACACACGGCCCTGGGGACCCCCCTCACCTTCTCCTGCAGCACCAGGAGGAGGAACCCAGACATGGATCCCCCAAACACCAGCAGCATCTTTGGGGCTGGATCTGGTGGCAGCTTTGGGAGTCTGGGGAAGTCAAAACTGCCCCCAAACCTCCTCCCATCCCCACAGCCACTCCCAGACCCCTCAAGTAAAATCCAAAGCTCCTGCCTAGGACAGCTCCAGCCACTCTCTGCAACAGAAATGACCCCAAAACCCACAAAATCACTTTCCCATCTCCCCCAATCCTCACCCAAACTCTGTCCATGTCACACAGCCTTGCCAGCACCCCAAAACTACCTTACAATCCCCCCCAGAAGGCCCCCAAATTCCCTCCCAGCACCACAAATGCCCCCAGGAGCCACAAAAGCCTCTCTCAGTCCCTCCAGGAGTCCATAAAACCTCTCCCAGCCCTCCATGGCACTGACCAGGAGAGGTTGGTGCATAGTAACATCCACAGCCAGGAGCAGCTCGGGCACTTCAGCAGTGGCTTGGGCATTTTGCGGGGGACACCCTGGATGGGGAGACCCAGGCCAGGGACTGGGACAGACAACTGGAATTCCTGGAGAACACACAGGCTCAGGTGGACACGTTCTGCTGCAACAACTACGAGATCGTGGCTGTGTCCCTTGGCTTAGGTGGTCCCAGAACACCTAACCCCCCCTGGGTATTTCCCTGAACCCAATTTTGACACTGAAATCTCAGTAAAATGATTCAGCTTTAGATGTCTTTGTTTCATTTCTTTATTTTTACCCCAGTTGTGGGTGTTTTGGTGGGATAAACTTGGAAATTTTTCAGGTGGGAAAAGATCTCCAAGATCACCCAGCATTCCTTGATGCCACATGAAGAAAAAACTGGACAGAGCAGATGAGATTTTTTGGGCTGTAACGTCAACAAATAAGCTCTTCCCAATGAATTTCCAATGTTGATCAAAGTCTTGATGGATGTTCCTGTCCCAGAATTCATCCAGGTGCCTGTGGGGGTCCAGGAGGACATGGAGACCATCAGCCAGGTGTCTTCCCAAACTGGATCACTGGGAATGTGGGTCACCAGGACTCTGCCCAAAGTGGGTCCTCCTATCGGGGATGGAGTTGGAGCAGAGCACAAAGCTCTTCCAGCAGTCGGGGCACTCGCAGGGCTTCCCTTACTGGTGCCTCTGTTGGTGTTGGGTCAAGTGAGAGCTCCTGGAAAAGCTCTTCCCACACTGGGGACACTCGTAGGGCCTCTCCCCAGTGTGGATGCGCCGGTGCCTGACGAGGGTGGAGCTGTGCTTGAAGCCCTTCCTGCAGTCAGGGCAGCAGAAGGAAATTTAGGGGAGGATGTTGCAGAAAGAGGCTGTGGACATTGTGGCTGCAAAGCAGGGAATGGAGAGTGTAGCACTAAGAAGGTTTCCTTAGTGCACATAACTGCACTTCCATGGTGAGGACAAAACTTGTCTAAGCTGAACATTCAATCCCAAACCCATCGGATTTTAGGCAGGAATGCCAGGAAAAGCACTTCACTCCCTGCATGCATTAATGGGTGCTGGAGTGCAGAGTGCACCCTGTGAACTCCCAGGGATTGGAGGCTGCACTGCGGGCTGCCAGGAAACACTTGCCAGGCACAGCAGAGGTTGTACATCTGTTCAAACTCATGGCAACTGCAGAGGATTCTTTCCAAGTCTCACTCCGTCCCATTGCATGGGCACTGCTCCTGCCAGCATGTAGAGGTCAGGAACAGGGACAATGCAGGTGACAGGGACGCTGGGCAAGCAGTGAGTGCTGTGCCAGCACGGCCAGAATGGTGCAAGAGGCAGCGCCAAACAGGCTGAGGCACCCAGACCAACCCCTCTGTGCAGGCCTCGGGGTGAGCACACAGCTTCAAGAACGTCATGTGCTCATCCCACAGAGCCTTCTCTGCAACTCTGGGGTAACCCTGTCAGCTTCCTGCTGGATTGGAGAGCAGAAAGAGAAATTGTTCTCTCCTTTTGCCCATCTCAGCTACACAGAGGGGAGCGTGGGAGGCCATCTCTCCATCTGTGCAGGTGTTCAAGCTAAGCCAGCCAGTCTGTAGGGTTTTAATGCAAATAAACCAGGAACAAGAACTACAACCAACAAGAAAAACCCACACCATATCTGCATTCCAAACGCCCATTTTAAGACACCTGAGCTTCAGCCACGCCCAGGTCTGACCTGGGGGCGGGGCCAACTGCTGAGATAGGGGTGTGGCTTGGGCATAAAGGGGCGGGGCTTCACAACATATCGCATTGGTGGGCGTGGCTTAACACCATTGGTAGAAATGGCATCTCTGGGTGGGCGTGGCTTAATGAAAGGGGTGTGGCTTTGGAAAATGGGGTGTAGCTAAACCCAATAGGGCGTGGCTTGCTAAAAGTGGGCATGGCTTAGCCCACATAGGAATGATGGGCATCTCAATGTAGATGTGGCTTAAGCAAGGGGGCGTGGCTTGAGAAAAGGGGTGTAGATCACCAGAACAGCTCCTGCTCCATGATTCTCTGCTGCCACCATGCCTCAGCCTCACCTGGGAGAGAAAAGTGTGTGGCCAGGTGAGGAAAGGGCGTGGTTAGAAGTGGGCGGGTCAGAGTGGCTGTGGCCTCAGCATCACCTAGCAGGGGGCCGAGTCAGGCTCCCAGGTGACCTCCAGTTGGGTGGGGCAGTCATTGGGCGGGACAGGGAGGTGGCAGAGCTGAGGTCACCCGTCAAGGTGTGCCAGGTGTGTGGTGGCCAAGCCCACTCCCCCTCAAGCCACGCCCACCCTGTCCCCACCCTCCTGCCTTCGGGGCTGAGGATACCCAGGTGTGGCTGGGGCGTGGCTGCCCCTCCCCCACGGGCCAGGGCCTGGCCAGGGTGGAGCTGTCCAGTGTTGCCCTTAGCTCCGGGCACTCTCGGTTCACCTGTGGAAGAAAAAGAACAAAATTTGGGGCATTTTCCCACCATAAATTGGGAATTGTCAACCCTGAAATTGGTGGTTTTACCCCAAAATATTTGGGACATCAGGTCTACCCACTGAAATCAATGCATGGAAAAAGAAACCAGGTCTACCTAATTAAAGTCAGTGATGATGTACGGACACCAGGTCTACCATTAACAGGGCTGGATTGGGAAAGGTTACTGGTGTGAAATGTGGGGTTGTGTTTCATGTCAGGTAGAAAAAGATGGCCTTTGTAGCTGAGGTTGTGAAATGTGTGGGAAAAGGCCACAGGACAGTTATAAATGAACAAATGGAAAAAGCATGAAAAGAGGCTTTTGGGCTAATATTTTGCTTGCTTATAAGTGAACAATGTGAGCCTAAAAGTTTTCACAATATAAGTTTTAAGCTTTTTCAGTTAGTATGAGCTTTATAGGCTTTTAACGTATAGGATAGAAGAATGCAGAAGTATTATTATTATTTGCTTTGAAAATAAAATTATTATAAGCTTTAAGCTGCTTTGTAATAAAAGGGTTTGAACTACAGCTTTAGAATATATACATTTATATAGAAGGAATTTTAATCACCTGACTAGAGGAGGGAAGTGAGCTTATCACAGGCTAAAAATTGATGATCAAGAGAGGGAAGGCTGGACAATCCTGGAAAAGGAGATAGACCCCCATCTGGAAGCTGGACATCACCACCACTGATTTATGGTCGCGAGAAGGAAAGCTGAACCTCATCATCACTGGTGTTTGTTTCTGAAGAAGGGAAAGTGGACATCACCTCACTAATTTACAACCCTAAGGTATAGAGATTCCACATCACCAATAGGAATTGATCACAATGGGGTATATAAATTGGATTTCACAAATAGAAACTAGGAGATAACTAGAAAAAAAAAAAAAACTGCTGAGAAATGCTTATGAAGATTCTCAATAAATACCAGCAGGAATCAGCAGTCTGTGTGCAGTTGGAGGGGAGACCCCCACTGCTTTGCTCACACTTTACCATTTTGTATTAAAGAATTAATGAATTGATTGCTGCTTGATATATTGGCCGGGTCAAGCTCTTTATTCCTTACACTGGTTAGACTGGGAGTACTGGGAAGGGCTAGGGGGAAGCTCTGGGAGAGGAAGTGGTAGCACTGGGGGGGAGTTGGAAGCACTGGGAGGGAGGAATGGGGGAAACTGAGCAAGCTGGGAGCACTGGGAGGGGTTACTGGGAGTGGCTAAGAGGGGACACTGGGGTTAGTGGGAGCACTGGGAGTGTCTAAAGGAGGGCACTGGGGTTACTGGGAGCTCCAGAGAATTACTGGGAGCACTGGGAAGGGTTACTGGGGATAAATGGGGGTAAACAGGACACCAGGTCTACCCATTCAAGTCAATGGGAGAAATGGGACACCGCGTCTACCCAGTCAAAGCCGTGGGGATTCATGACCACCAGTTTGGGCAGGGGCCCAAGAATTTTTGGGGGTACCCAGGTGTACCTAGGTGATTTTTGGGGAGATCCGCATGATTTCTGGGGGTACCTAGGTGTACCCATGTGATTTTTTGGGAAGACCCAGGTAGTTTTGGGGGTACCGAGGAAATTTTGGGAGGGAATCCAGGTGATTTTGGGGGTTCCCAGGAGAATTTTGAGGGTGCCCAGGCAATTTTTGGGGATTCCCAGGTATATCCAAGTGACTTTTGTGGGGTATCCAGGTGACTCTTGTGGGGTATCCAGGTCATTTTTGGGGGGACACAGGTGATCTGGGGGAGTACCCAGGTGTATCCAGGTAATTTGGGGGGGCACCTAGGTGAACTTTGGGTGTACTCAGGTGTATCCAGGTGGGTTTGGGGGGTACCCAAGTGATTTGGGAGGGATCCAGGTGACTTTAAGGAGTACCCAGGTTCTTTTTGGGGGTACCCAGGTGATTTTTGGGGCACTCTAGGGATTTTAAGGGTTTTCACAGACCAAAGCTGCAAGGAAAGGGAGCTCTGGCTGGCCTTGTCCTCTGGTCATCACTTCTGATCTCAAGGAAGCCCTGAGGAAGGGATTTCATTCCTCGGAACATCAATGAGTCTCTCATCCTCTGAAAAACTCTTCTGCTCTTCTGATCATATGTGTCTTTCTTTCATGTGTTAGAGATGAAATGACCTACCATTGGTTCACAGGGTGCCAACCTCTGAACCAACACTCTCTCACTTCCTAGGGCAGATCAAACCACGACACCCTTGCTTCCAATGGGCCCCACAGTATCACAATTTTCCTGCCCTGCTTCCATGAGGCCTTGCCATGTCACAGTGGTCTCCTTGGTACCACAGTATCACAATGGACTCCTGGTTCAGTGAGGCCCTGCAGTGTCACAGTGGTCTCCTTGGTTCCACAAGGGCCTACAGAGCTCTTTGGTTCAATAAGACCTTGAAGTGCCACAATATCCTTCAGTATTCCATCAGGCCCTGCAATGTCCCAATGGACCTTTGGTTCCATGGGATCCTGAGCTGTTCCATGAATCCTCAGTTCCAGGGGGCCCTGTAGTTTCACAATGTCTCCTTGGTTCAATGGTTCCACACAGTGCCACAATGGCCTCTGGGTTCCATTGAGCCCCAAAGTGTCACTATGGACCCCTTGGCTCCACAAGGCCTCTGAAGTGCCACAATGGCCTTTTGGTTTCCCAAGGCCTCAAGGTGTACAAATGGCCTCCAGGGTTTCATGAGGCCCTGCTGTGTCACAACGGACCTTTGGTTCCATCATGCCCCATAGTGTCACACTGGTATCCTTGGTTCCACGGTGTCAGAATGGACCCTGCATCCCATGGAGACCCACAGTGTTCACTGTAGCCCCCTTGATTCCATGAGACCCTTCCATGCTAGAATGGCCCCTTGGTTCCAGTGGGTCCCAAAGTGTCAGAACAATCTCCATTGTTCCATGAGGCCCCACAATGTCACTGTGGTCCCCTTGGTTCCACAGGGCCCCAGAATATAACAATGGACTCTTGGTTCCATGAGGTTCCTCAGTCACAACAGTTCCTTGGCTCCATGTGGCCAAGCTGTGTCACACTGAACTTCTGGTTGCATGACCTTTCTTGCTGCCAACAACAGTCTCCTTGGTTCTGCAGTGTCACCATGGACGCTTTGTTCCATGAGGTTCCACAGTATAACACGGTCACCTTGGTTCTGTGAGGTTCCACCGTGTCACAATGGACCCCTGGTTCCATCAGGCCTTACTGTGTCACAATGGCCCCTTGGTTCAACAAAGCCCCACAGTGTCACCATGGTTTCCTTGGATCCCCATTGTCACAATGGACCTGTCATTCCATGAAGTCCCAGTGTGTCACAGTGGCCCCTTGGTTCCATGAGCTACTGTACTATCAACAATTGTTCCATTGTTCAAACAAGGCCTTGCTCTATCACAATGGACGCTTGGTTCAATGAAGCATTTCTCTGTCACAGTGTACTTTTGATTCCATGAGGTTCCAGAGTGTCACATTGGCCTCTTTGGATCTGCAGTATCACAATGGACCATTAGTTCCATGTGGCCCTGCTGTGTCACAAAGGATTTTGGTTCCATGAGGATCCAAAGTGTCCTATCCTAGTAAGCTCCTTGGTTCTGTGACACCCCGCTGTCATCAAATCTCCGAAATATCAGAATAAGGCTCCTTAACACGAATTTGCTATTTAAGAGGGCATTATTTATTCAGCCTTGAATTCCAACGTTGGAGAACTCCTAATCTTACATGGGCACATGATCCTAAAAGAGTGTTACTTATATAGAGTTGCTTCATGTGTATTGTAATTTAGCCATTACCATAAGACCCACTCCAAGTTTCCAGATTCACTCCTTGCTTTTTCTATCTCTGCACCCTTGAGCCAGATAGCTTCTTCTTGTCTGACAAGCATCCTTGCTGAGAAAGCAAGCCCTGCTTGCCTTCTTCCAGTGCTAAAAGTTCACAAGCACAGTAAAAGCTTAATTGACCCTTCTGGTTTCAAGCCCAAGGCTTTGTGAACCCAGGCAGAGGCAGGCAGGACACAGAGCTGTCAGCAAAGGAAGGGGACAGCCAGGTGGGGCAGCTGGGTAATGACGACAGCCTGCAGGGACAGAGGCGCAGCGCATGGACACCGTAGGACAGCCTGGGCTGGACAGGGCACAGGCATGGGCAGCAGCTGAAAGGCCCTGACACAGCCAACTCCTGCAGCACTTTGGCCATGGCTGCTGGGCCTGGGCCTGAGGCCAGCAGGGGACAAGTGACCCTTGCAGGCCTGGGGCCTCCTTGCCTCCTTGTCCCTGCTCAGAAGCCTGGCAGGTGCTGCCTTTGGCATTGCACATCCCCACATCCCAGTGCTCGGGAAAAGCCCTGAGCAAGGAGGGAGGGACAGGATCCGCCCTGGCAGGGGCTGGGGCTCAGGCCTTGGCCCTTTGCATTCCTGAAACACATCCAGGTTTACTCAGCACCAGAGACGAGTTTCCCTTGTTCGTGCCCATCTTTCATCACTGCCTGTAGTGTTCTACTCTTACTAGGACCTAGGGACACTTGCAGGTGAGTTGTGTCCCTCAGTGGGATCCATTAAAACTTCAAGAAACTTTGGATTTTAAATTTAAATTTCAGTTCTTAAAATTTTTTTTGATCACACTCTGAGGGACTGAGTCTGATGTAAACAGCACCAAAGCCCTGAGAGGGTCATTAAAGTCCTGCTGCTGTGTCTGTGCTGCTGAGCTGGGCTGGGCTTCTGGCACAGAGGATGATCCTGGCAACCAAGTAGAGCTTCAAAAACACATTTCTCTGGATGAGCAGTTTTTCTCCCAGCCCAGCAGGGCTGGGGCACTGCCTGCAGCCACCCCGGGCACAGCACAGAGGCACACAGGGCTTCAATCACTCAGGACTGGGAAGGTGCTGAGAAGGGACTGGGGGAGAATTACTGCCAGCCCTTGGCACAGGAACCTCTGGCTGCAGGACAATGCAGCTGCAGCTCCTGCAGTGATCTCCTCAAGCTGCAACATCCCAATGCCTACAGACTCTGTGAGTACAACTCTCTGAGTATTTCTGGTGCAGGGGAGGTGAAATGCTCATGAAGCTCTGACACACTGTGCTTCTGCCTGCTCTCAAAATATTTTCAAGACAAGGCATTTTTTTAAAATGAGGACATTTCTTAACACTGTCATGGGACTATTTCTTAAGACTATTATTATTGTCTAATTTTTATTATCTTAATATTATCTAATATTTCCTAGGATTAGATAATAGGGGAGAGGGAGAACAAATGATAAAGTTATCCTTAATTTTCATCAGTCTCTGGGACATCTTAATATTCAGTGATCAGGCTTAGTCTGAGCTGTCCTTTCTCCAAGCTGCAAACAGAACCTGCCCCCAGCCAGTGCCCTGCAAACAGGAAGGTTCTGTAGGGCCAAGGAGAGTGCACAGAGATTTGGGGTCTTGGAGTGCTGGCAGGGAGAGCTCAGGCACAGGAAAACACCTGCAGGAGGAAAATCTGCAGGAAGCAGAGAGAAGATGAGGCAGTGAGAGAAAACAAAACCCAGAAATGTTGTGGCAGGAGAGTTCAGAGATTTCCATAGGAGCCCCTGCAGTGCAGCCCCTCCTTCTGAACAAGCCCCCTCCCTCCTGTCCCCCAGCCAAGCCTCTGCCCTCAGGGCCGGGGCTCCAAGGCGTGCAGCCCCTCCTGTGCAGGCAGAGCTGCAGCAGAGCCGTGGGGCAGCTGTGCAGCCCCGGGCCCAGTTCCCTCTGCAGAGCACAGAGCTGGGAGCAGCTGCCCGGCACTGGGGGGCTCTGGCAGGGGGCACAGCTGGTTCAGGGTGACGCTGTCCCCAGTGCCCGGCTGTGGGCAATGCTGTCAGTGCAGCCAGGGCAGGAGCTGCATCTCCCTTAGTCCAATGCCATCCTAAGGACACTTGGGAGTCTCCCTGAGATTCCAGTCAAAGCTGGGAGCTTCAATACAGGATGCAAACCTTTCCTGGAGCATCTTGGTGTTATTTGAGATACCCATGGGGAAAGGCAGAGGTGTTGTGACACTGAAAATGCTGTTGGGTTGGTGAAATGAGCAATTTGAGTCCTTGGCTACAAATGTGGAGCTGGGCTGTTGTGGATCCATCTGCTCTCAGCAGTACCTGGTGAATTAGTAGGGGAAAGATGGGAGGGTATAACCTTCAACCTGAGAAAGGTTAAGCCCAGAGAAACTGCGACCAGGTAAGAATGACAGACCATGTCCCCTCACTCTCCTCTCATCACTTTGCCTCACAGAATGTGCTCTGTTCACCCTAGTGGCAGGAGAAACATGGAGGGTTTGATATCCAAGAATACCAGGAGAGAGATGCAGGAGGATATAAGAAAACCCCAGAAATCTTAAACACCAAAGGCTGGCTGTGTGTTTTTCAAAGGCAGGTTGTATGAGAAATGGCTTTGATTTTATTACAGGTGTCTCTTCTAACTCTTGACTGTCCTTTACTGCCTGACAGAACCCAAGGTTCAGAGACAGCAAATGTCCAACAGCAGCTCCATCAGCCACTTCCTCCTGCTGGCATTGGCAGACACGCGGCAGCTGCAGCTCCTGCACTTCTGCCTCTTCCTGGGCATCTCCCTGGCTGCCCTCCTGGGCAACGGCCTCATCATCAGCGCCGTAGCCTGCGGCCACCTCCTGCACAGCCCCATGTTCTTCTTCCTGCTCAACCTGGCCCTCACCGACCTGGGCTCCATCTGCACCACTGTCCCCAAAGCCATGCACAATTCCCTCTGGGACACCAGAAAGATCTCCTATGCAGGATGTGCTGCACAGCTCTTCTTCCTTCTGTTCTTCATGGGAGCAGAATATTTCCTTCTGACCGTGATGTGCTACGACCGCTACGTGTCCATCTGCAAACCCCTGCACTACGGGACCCTCCTGGGCAGCAGAGCTTGTGCCCACATGGCAGCAGCTGCCTGGGCCAGTGCCTTTCTCAATGCTCTCCTGCACACAGCCAATACATTTTCCCTGCCCCTGTGCCATGGCAATGCCCTGGGCCAGTTCTTCTGTGAAATCCCACACATCCTCAAACTGTCCTGCTCACACTCCTACCTCAGGGAACTTGGGATGATTGCATTTATTGCTTGTATAGCACTTGGCTGTTTTGTGTTCATGGTTTTCTCCTATGTGCAGATCTTCAGGTCTGTGCTGAGGTTCCCCTCGAACAGGGACGGCACAAAGCCTTTTCCACCTGCCTCCCTCACCTGGCTGTGCTTTCCCTCTTTGTGAGCACAGCAATGTTTGCAAACCTGAAGCCCCCCTCCATCTCTTCCCCATCCCTGGATCTGGCTCTGTCATTTCTGTACTCAGTGCTACCTCCAGCCCTGAACCCCCTCATCTACAGCCTGAGGAACCAGGAGCTCAAGGCTGCACTGTGGAGACTGATGAAAAGATTGTTTCAAAAACATTAAACTGCTTGCCGATTTCTGCAAATCACTTGTAATTAAAGGCATCTTTGATATATCTAGTTGGTTTCATTGTGCAGGTTCTATTTCTTTCCTTTATACTCTTATTTTTTTTCCATAAAGAAGTGTTGTTTTTTGTGCCAGTCATCATTTTGTTTCTCTTCACTTTCCCTGTGGCCACAGACTGTGTCAATGAGGAGCTTGCACTATTTGTGACTTTAAATGAACTCAAGGATCTCCCAGCCAAGTTTTCTGCAGAGGTCCCCTTTGGTTCCCTTCTCTGCAGCTGCAGCAGCAATGTCTGTGTGCAGAGCTGGGGGCAGATCAGTGCTGGCACAGCAGCTGTGCCCAGCAGCAGCAGCAGCAGCCCTTGGTGTTGCCAGTGCTGCTGCCGTGGCCCTGCCCCGCTGCCCTGCTGGCCCTGGTGTTGCTGTAGGGCCTGAGTGCTCTCGGGGCCGGGCACAGTGCTGGGGGTGGCAGTGCCGGGGCTGCAGCAGGGACAGGCCATGGGCACTGCTGGGGCAGCGCTGACGCCTCAGGCCAGGGCCTGGGGGCTGCAGGCTCCTTGCCCAGGCTCTCTCCAGAACACTTTGCCCAGGCCAATGCTGAGCACAGAAAAGCCCCGGGAGCAGCCCCAGGCTGGCCGTGGGCAGGCTGGGGGCAAACAGCATGGCTGGGGCTCTGCAAGGTGCCTGGGGGCAACTGGGATCTTACTGGGATCACAGTGGGAGAGGCTGGGCCCATGCTGTGGGAGACTGGGATCATACTGGATCGTACTGGCAGAAACTGGGACTGCACTGAGGATGACTGGGAGTGGCTGTGAACAACTGGAATCAGGCTGGAAGTAACTAAGGACAACTGGGAGTGACTGGGAACATGCTGGGAGCAACTGGGATACACTGGAAGAGACTGAAACCACAGTGGGGGCAAATGGGAGCAGCTGTGCCCATGCTGGGGTCATGCTGGGATCCTACTGGAACCAGACTGGGAATGACTGGAAAGGGGCTGGAGTGACAGGCAGTCTCTCAGGGCATGACTGGAATAATACTGGGAGTATCTGGGAGTGACTGGGGTCATACTGGGGGTGATTAAAACCAAACTGGGGGTGACTGGGTCCTGCTGGATTCATCCTGGGAGCCACTGGGATTACAATGGGTGTGAACAGATCCTGACTGGGGGTTACTGGGAGCTACTGTTGGGAGGAAAATGTGGATACCTTGGGAGCAACTGGAATCAACTGGAAAGGACTGGGACCATGCTGAGGGGACTGAGACCACAACTGGGGAAACTGGGATCATACTGGGAGCAACTGGGACCAGACTTAGGGCAACTGCCAGAAACTGGGATCATTCTGGAGGTGACTGGGAGTAACTGGTAAAGACTTGGATCATTCTGAGGTAACCAGAACCTTACTGGTGCAACAGGATACACTGGAAGTGCCTGTAACTGTACTGGGGACAATGGAACCACACTGAGAGGAACTGGGAACAACTGGAACTATTTTGGCAGCAGCTGGGATAACACTGAGGGTGACTGGATTCCTACTGGGATTGACTGGGAGTGGCTGTGAGCAACTGGAATCACACTGAAAGCAACTGGGAGGAACTGGGAATGACTGGGAGCATGCTGGGGGTGACTGGGATATACTGGGGGAGACTGGGAGCCATGAGGATCATACTGGAGGCTGCTGGGGTCATGCTGGAATTGACAGGGAGGAACTCGGATCACGCTGGAGGCCATTGGCATCATACTGGGAGTTACTGGCATCATACTGGGATTAAAGTGGGTGTTAATTGACCCTGACTTGGGGTTAGTGGGAGCTACCAAACCCATGCTGAGAGCCTACTGGGGATACACTGGGAGGAACTGGGAATGACAGGATGCATGCTGGTGACAACTGGGATGTACTGGCAGTGACTGGGATAAAACTGGGGGCAACTGAACCAAGCTGAGGTAACTGGGAGTGCCTGGAAATGAGTCCGAGAATGTTCAGGGCAACTGGGATATACTGGGAGTGTCTGAGACCATGCAGGTGGTGACTGGGACAACACTGGGAGCAACTGGGAATGTGCTGGGGGGAACTGGGACCCTGCTGGGGGCAACTGGGGACAAGTGTGAGTGACTGGGGCCCTTCTGGGAGAGGCTGGCATCATACTGGACTCATTCTGGGATCGTACTGGGAGTTACTGAGGCTGTGCTAGGGGCAGCTTGGAACACACTGGACGAAAGTGGGAGCTACTGGGAGACACTGGGACCATGCTAGGGGCAAACTGCATCATAATGGGGAATGACTGGCAGTGACTGGGCTCATACTGGGAATGGTAAATAAATAAATAAATCCTGGTTTATGGTTTTTATGCTGTGTGAATATGTCCTGACTGTGAGACCTTATCCTTATACATTTCTTCTAACGCTCAGCTAAAATCTTAACTCTTTAAAATCATGATTCAGATCTCCCTGAATTTTGGAGTGCATCCTGAATGTCAGGGTGTCCCCCACAGACGCCCCCCCCCCCAGGGTTATCTGTGTCCACGTTGACTAGGAGGACGTGACGGTGGCCGTCATCTTCTCCCAGCCTGTCAGGGTGAGTCGAGACACCTGGGAACCCCCAAAATCACCTGGGTATCCCCAAAAAATCACCTAGGTACACCTGGGTACTTCCCCAGATCACCTTGGTACCCCTCAAAAAATCACCTGGAAACCACCCAGACGTCACCTGGAGAAACCTGGGAATCTCAAAAATCACCTGGCTACCCCATCAATTGTCTGGGTACCCTCAAAAATCACCTGAGAACCCAAAAAATCACCTGGATACCCCCCAAAATCACCTGGATCGCCCCAAAAAGTGTCTGGGTACCCCTCAAATCATCTGGATCTCGCCCCACATATGCCTAGGTTCCCCATAAACCACTTGGTACTCCCAGGAATCAGCTGGATACTTCCAAAATCACCTGGGTACCCCTGGGTACCCCAAAAATCATCTGGGTATCCTCAAAAATCGCCTGAGTACTCCCAAAAAGTCACCTGGATACATTTGGGTACCCAGGAAAATCTCCTGGATCAGCCTCCCAGATTACCTGGGTAGCCCCCAAAATCACCTGGATCCACCTGGGTACCGCTAAAAGTTCTTGGGCCCCTGCCCAAACTGGTGGTCATGAGACCCCACTGCTTTGACTGGGTAGACACCGTGTCCCATTTATCCCATTGACTTGAATAGGTTGACCTGGTGTCCTGTTTACCCCCATTTTTGTACAGTAACCCTTCCCAGTGCTCCCAGTAATGCAACGAAGCTCCCAGTAACCCCAGAGCTCCCTCTTTTGAGTGTTTCAAGGTAATTTTTTGGGGTTCTCAGGTGATTTGGGGGAGTACACAGATGTATCCAGGTGATTTT
The DNA here is from genome assembly GCA_021534815.1 of Acrocephalus arundinaceus. Lineage (NCBI taxonomy): Eukaryota > Metazoa > Chordata > Aves > Passeriformes > Sylviidae > Acrocephalus > Acrocephalus arundinaceus. Next base: position 112,356 of record JAJEOU010002088.1, on the reverse strand, counting down.
TGGAGGTACCCAGGTGATTTTTTTTGAGTTCCCAGGGTTATCCAGGTGGTTTTGGTGAGTAACAGGGTGATTTTGGGGGGGTATTCCGGTGATTTTTTTGGGCTTCTGTAGGAGTCAGGACTTCGTGGTCCCTGGTTTTGCCTCACGACCCTTCGTCAAGGAAGAAAGCAAGGGGGCTCGGGCGCCTAAGCCACGGTGCATGTTTGGCAAGCATTGAACTGCAGGTATGTCCACTGGACCAGAGCTGGCTGCTCCCATGGGAACTTGTATGAGGACAATGGACAGTTTGGACATCCTGTGCTTACCAGCAGCTAGAGACTAGCCCTGCTTGTCCCAAACTCGCCTGCTGAACGATCGTACCTGGTTCCCAGAGCAACGGACCTCACCACAATGACTCTCAGGTGCCCCCCACTTCTGAAATGACTATAAAAGCTGCCCCTCTGTGACTCACACTTCGAGATCTCCCCACGGAAGACGATGGATCCATTGTCACAACGCCACAATGATGCTGCTCAGCCGTGGTAGCTCTATACCCCCTGCCCCCCCTTTCCCTGCTCTGTATCCTATGTTTCCTTTCTCATTCCCTCTATCGCAAATGTTGTTGGCATCAATAAAGTTGCATTTGTGTGTGTAATTAAATATTTGTCCCCTTGAGTACTTTTTGCACTCTAAAGATCACAAGAACCTTTCACAATTCCTTTTTGGATCATGACAACAGGACACCAGGTCTACCCCGTCAAGGCAATAGAGATTTAGGGACACCAGGTCTACCCTTTCAAGTCAAAGGGATAAATGGGACACTGCATCTACCCAGTCAAAGCAGTGGGGATTCATGACCACCAGTTTGGGCAGGGGTCTAAGAATTTTTGGGGGGGTACCCAGGTGTATCCAGGTGAATTTGGAGGGTACCCTGGTGATTTTTGGGAGTCCCAGTTATATCCAGATGACTTTTGTGGAGTATCCAGGTGATTTTCTGGGGGGATCCAGGTGATTTGGGCTGTACCCAGGTGTATCCAGGTTGTTTTGGGGGGGGGGGGGTACCCAGGTGATTTTGGGGGGAATCCAGGTGATTTTTGGGAGTACCCAGTTGGTTTGGGGAGGGGACCCAGGAGATTTGGGGGGGTACTCAGGTGTATCCTGGTGGGTTTTGGGGGGTACTCAGTTGATTTTTGGGAGGATCGAGGTGATTCTGAGGGTACCCAGATGTATCCAGGTGATTTTGAGGGTACTCAAGTGATTTTTTGGGTGCATCCAGGTGACATTTGGGAGTGTTTGGGGGGTGTTTCTGGTGTGTTTTTTGGGTATTTTTGTGGGGGGTGTTTTGGGGGTAGTTTTAAGGGGTGGTTTTGAGGTGTTCTCGGGGTGTGATTACTGGTGATTTCATGTGATTTTTGGATAGATCCAGGAGATATTGGAGGTTATTCAGGTTATTCAGGTTATTTGGGGGGTATCCAGGTGATTTTGGGGGGTATCCAGGTGATTTGGGGGTTCCCAGGTGTCCCCACTCACCCTGACAGGCTGGGAGAAGATGACGGCCACCATAACGTCCTCCTGGTCAATGTGGACACAGATGACCCTCAGTGGTGAGGGGGCTGTGGACAGACACCAAAAATTCAGGGGGCACCCCAACATTTGGGGGGCACTGAATCATGATTTTAAAGAGTTAAGATTTTAGCTAAGGAATGTAAGGAATTTATATGGATCAGGAAGTAAGTTAAATAAGCAAATGATAGGTTAATGATTATTAGATGCATAAGCTATAGCTAATTGTTGTATTGTTTGATATTATGAGCTTGTTTATAGAAAGAATGGGAGTTAGTGAACGGTTATAAGAACAGATTGAAACCAGTGGATGAATGATTAGCACCTGGACTTTATATCAATCATGAATCAGGGGACCAGGTAATTTTTTGATCACTCTGTGACTCTCTGGCATGATCTGGATCATGCCAGAGGGTCACAGAGACCTGATAAAGACTCTCCTGACTTCATCCTTTGAGACCACTGACCCAATTCAAGACCACTGACCCAATACAAGAGAAGAATTGCTCATGCATGAAGGACTAATAGCCTCATTTAATACAGAGTGGGGATGAGAGGTGCTGGGATTATGAATATAATATAAGAACCTGGTATGGTGCAGTTGCCTTTCAGACCCAACACTTGTACTGCCCACTGGTGTCAATAAACATAGCACTTTCTAACTTTAACTAGTTAAAGCCTTTTTGCGTGATCTTTGGTTTTAACAACTCAGTTGGCAAGCCAGGCAGGATAAGGCTCTGCCCAGCTGTGAGACCAGCTCAGGTGGAGAACCCTCTTGGGGCACCCCCTGGGATCTTCCTGGAAGCGTGGGCTCCCAACCCAGACTGTTTATCCAGCAGCAAGAAGGACTCCTGACTACTAAAAACTCCAGACAAAACGGTATATTTTAAAAACTTGAAACAGTTTAAACAGTGACCTGTAAGGCATATGTGTGGTCAGGAAAGACCATTGGTGTAATAAACAAAAAGGGCAAGAGATTGGTTTTAACTCCTTTTGTGCCTTTATTAGCTCTTTTAGATGGGTTTGGGTGGGGTCCGCCGCCTTTGCCACCGCCGCCGCTCCCTTGGGCACCACTGAGGAGGAGGTTGTTATTTGACACTGCAGCTCTTCCAATTGCAGGGTCGGGACTCCTGCCTTGCCTCGCGGGGGTTCCCAGGAAGTCAAATGTGCCTGGCTCGGTCTAGAGGTGTCTCTCCCTTCAGTCACCCTTTAGGTCAGCGAGAACACTTCAACAAGTTGGAGTCCATTCCCAGGTAGCTGGATGTCTTCTTCTCACAGCAGTGTCTTCCATAAGTCTTGGCTTTGGGTGAGCTCGTTGTTCTAGGGACGATTTGCTGCTTAATGGGCTTCTGATCGTTAAGGGGGCCCACTCGATTTCCATATTGGGTGGGGTCTCGTGGCCTGACGAGCAGGTGGGGAGTGGCGAAGGCTTAACCCGATGGAAAGGGGAAAGAGGAAACCCGGGGTTTGGGAAAAAGGGGAACACACAACTTGGAACACAGGGTACAGTGCTGGCACAAACAACTTGAAATAACAGGTATGTGACATTATAACTTCAAATATAACAGCAAACAGCATAACAATGCAACATACAACATATATAATTCATAACAATGATTAATTTGGAGTCTCTTTGGTTCTATTCATTTCAGTCCCCCCTCTATTTTTTTGATTGGGCCTTTGCCCACATCAATTAGCTCTTTCTAGTTCGTGGTAATATATCTTTCTTAATTTCTGGTATTGGTTATAAATTCTTTTTGCTGTGCTCAATTCTTCTTCTTGGGGCTCTAATCTCATTATATTTATGGGTTTTTGGAGACTTGCTTGAACTGAATTAGTTATAGTTCGAATTAGGCAGGGGAGTAGGCAGGGGAGGAGCAGGAGGCTGGCAAGGGCACTTACTGCAATGAACACTACTTTTTTCCACCAGGCTCCTTTAAAAGACCAGAAGTTATCACACCAGTCTGTATTAATTAAGGGCTTCCATTCTTCGGTACTTACAATTTTCTGGATTTCTTTGGAAATATCTCTGATCACTTTACTCTTATTATCAGTTTCAAGGCAGCATTCAGAGGAATTGAATTTTCCACAGATGCCACCTTCAGTCTTGGTTTTGAAAGAAGACAGATATCTGCTAAAGAGAGGCAGGGCCTCTCTTGGAATGGATAATTCAAATCCCCTTCCCTCAAATTATTATAATTTAGAAAAATTAAAACGGCTCTCAGGCAGAGATATGGGGATAGGAATAACAGTTCTTTACTAATAGGTATAACAAGGCAAAACAAACAACAACAACTACAGCAATTAATAGTGAAAACAGAACCAGGGACCTTGATGGAGCTTGGTTTCACAAAACCCGGGGCAGTCTGGTCTCTGGGGACCCCAAAAAAAAGTACCAAGCTGGAACGGTGGGGAATCCCGGGCTGGTGGGTCAGATGGAATCCAGAGCTCTGTCGGTGGTCACTGGAGGGCAGGGATGTCTGGCAGGGAGGGCAGTGCGGGCCCGCGGTGCAGAACAGCTCTAAAACCGCGTCGAGGCAGTGGGACAGGGCTGAGACAGCTCAAGCAGGGCAGCCACGGCAGCCCCGTCCGCTCCCCATGCAGACCACACCAAAAGTGAAGCTGCCCCCCCCAGCCCCCGTCTTTCTCTCCCCCCCCCCCGGGGGGAAACTCCCAGAGACAAAGGGTGTAGCCAAGTGCCAGCTTCCATGCTTTGTTTTCACCTGAGTACTGATAAGTACCCGGCGATCAGTTGCCTTGCAACTCTTGGGAAAAAATTCTATAGGTGAAAAAAGAAACAAGCCTAACCCCCAACACCCGGCCCGTCAGGGTGAATGAGGACATCTGAAAACCCCCAAAATCACCTGGGTACCCCCAAAATCACCTGGGTACCCCAAAATCATCAGAGTACCCTCCAAAAATCACCTGGGTGCTTCCAAAAATCACTTGGACCCAAAAAAAAATCCTCTCAATCCCTCTAAACATCACCTGGGTACCTCCAAAATCACCTGGATACACCTGAGTACTCCCCCAAATCACCTGGATACCTCCAAAATCACTTGGGAACCCCCAAAAATCACCTGAGTGCCCCTCAAAATCACATGGACACACCTGAGTACCCCCCTAATTCACCTACGTACTGCCCAAAATCACCTGGATACACCTGAGTACTCCCCAAATCTACTGGGTCCCCCCAAAAAGTCACCTGGATACCCCCCAAAAGTCACCTGAATACACCTGAGAATACCAAAAAACACCTGGGTACTAAAAAATCTCCTGGGACCCCCAAAAATCAACTAGGTGACCCCCAAAATCACATGGATCCCCCAAAAATTTCCTGGGAATGCCAAAAATCACCTGGATACATGTGAGTACCTCCAAAATCACGTGGATTCCTCCCCCAAATTTTCTGGATACCCCCCAAAATCACCTAGGTATCCCCAAAAATCTCCTCTATCCCCCCCCCCCAAATCACCTGGGACCCCCAAATCCACTTGGTTGCCTCTAAAAAGTCACCTGGATACACCTGGATACCTCCCCAGATCACCTTGGTACACTCAAAAAGATCACCTTGATCCCCCCGAAATCACCTGGATATACCTTGGTACCCCCTAGAATCACCTGAATCCTCCTAAAAATCACCTGGGTACCCCCAAAAACACCTGGATACTCCTAAAAGTCACCTGGATTCCCCCCAAAAGTCCCCTGGATGCACCTGGGTACCTCCAAAAATTTTTGGGCCCCTGACCAAACTGGTGGTCATGAGACCCCACTGCTTTGACTGGGTAGACGCGGTGTCCCATTTATCCCATTGACTTGAATGGGTAGACCTGGTGTTCTGTTTACCTCCATTTATCCCCAGTAACCCTTCCCTGTATTCCCAGTAATGCCCCAGAGCTCCCAGTAACCCCAATGCCCCTTCTTAGCCACTCCCAGTGCTCCCAGTAACACCTCCTAGTGCTCCCAGTTTTCTCAGTTTCCCCCATTCCTCCCTCCCAGTGCTTCCAACTCCCCCCCAAGTACTTCTGGTTCCTTCGCAGAGTTTCCCCTTCGCCCTTCCCAGTCACCCCAGTTTAACCAGTAACCCTTCCCAATCAAGCCCTATTAACGGATAGACCTGGTGGCCCCAAATTCCCATTGACTTTAAAAGGATAGACCTGGTGTCTTTTTCCATCCATTGATTTCAGTTGTTATACTTGTGTATCTTTCTCTTCCATTCCGTTCAAAGGGTAGACCTGATGTCAGAAAAAACTTCATTCATGTCAATGGATAAATCTGATATGCCAAATATTTTGGGGTTAAACCCACCAATTTCAGGGTTGGAAATTCCCAATTGTTGGTGACAAAATGCCCCAAATTTTGTTCTTTTTCCCCCACAGGTGAACCCGGAGTGCCCAGAGCTTACGGCAGCACTGGACAGCTCTGCTCTGGCTGTTACTGTGAGGTCACATGTGACATACACACACACACACACATGATCAGGATCAATAACGGAAGAAGTTTTTATTCTGCATGTTCTCCAGCTTATATACTCTTAACAAAGCGTGATCTTAAGTCATTGATGACATTACAAAAACTTATTATATTCATTGGTGCAAAGCAATTAGCGTCAATATAATTGGCAAAAGTTTTACAAGAAGTTAGTAAGGCACATATACATGTTTACTTATGCACATAATCTAACTTACAAAAATTTTCATCTTTTTTAATCAGTTCCCATGCTGTGGTGGTCTTGACCAGAAAGTGAGTTTTCAGGAAGTTCAGGAAAGAACCAATTGAAAGTAGTTACATCTTCGTGGACGTACAGGGTTTAAATATCAAGGAGATCAGGAGAAACTCCATTTTTCCTTCTTGTCAAGAGCACAGGTAACACTCCCTAGGCTGCAGGGGACCCCGGGCCAGGCCCCGCTGCCCTCTGGGTGGCCGGGGTTGTGCCCAGCCAGGTCCACCGAGCCTGGCCTGTGCCGGGGGCTCCTTCCCCTGCCAGCCTCTGCAGGGAGGGAAAGAGAGAGAAAGCTGCAGCCCGGGGCCACTGTGGGTCCTGGCCAGGCCATGGCCTGGGCCCCTGGTTTGCTGGTGCCACTGGCCTGGGGAAGGAGAAGATCTCTCCCCCACCACCACCCCTGGGCCCCAAGAAGCGAGTCTGATGCTGGGTCAGCTTTGGATAGGACCAGGGGTGGGAGAAGTGATTCATCAGCCCTTCCTGAGCCTGTTCCACTCTGCAGCCCCTATCACAAGCGTGGGCCTTGCACTCTGACATCTGCGAGCTGCAGAGAGAGAGAGAAAGACCTTGGGCAGATTTAACCCTTTCCTGGCAACATGAAGCTTTCAGAACTCCAACCCTTTCCCAGAGGGAGAGAAGGAGATCAGAGTGATTTAAAATGTAGAGAGACAGCATGATACAGTCAGCAAAAGAGCTGATAAAGGTTATCTGGAAGAAAGGATTGAGGAAGTGGACATTTTTGACTGAACTTCTCTAGATGTAAACCATGGAACAATGGACTATTTCTTGTAATCTACTGATGCTGTTTTGGGGAATGCTGTTCTAGCTGAAGGCAATAGACTGATGTAATTGAGATTTCATTGAGAATGTTGCAGAGGAAGTTCCCCAGCTCCTGAGATAAAAAGAAGTTTCAGCTGTCTGAGACACAGATTTGACCCTTTAGCTCTAGTAAAAGGAGGTCGAGAGAGAGAGGATTTTAAAGATAGAAGAAGAGAGACTTCGTGATATACTAGAAGAAGTATTCTGAAACAAATACCCCAGATATGCCGAGAGGCCCATGAGTAGCCAAGAGAAAGGCTGCTCATGGGTGAGATGGCACAATCTGCAAAATTCCAGCGGTTTCAGGTTTGTGACATTGGGAGCCACCAGACTGTTTCTTGTGGTGAATGCCTTCATGGACTCCAAGGAGACTCGTCTCCCACGGTGATGAAAGATTATGTTTAAATAATTGAAACTGACTGAAAATCACAGGTTTTATCTCTCTATGTTGGTTATGGGAAAGTGAACAGTTTGTGAGAGAAAGGGGAGTTTTTTGAAGTTTCAATTTCTTTTTTTCCCCTTTACTATTCAGAGTGTCTAAATAAACTCTCTTTGTAGCTTTTAAAGTTCATGCCTGTTTTACTCTTTGTTTTCTCCTAGTCCAACTATCACAGGACACCAGGTCTACCCAAGTAAGTCAATGGGGATTTAGGGACACCAGGGCTGTCTGTTATTAGGGCTTGATCGGGAAGGGTTACTGGTTAAACTGGGAGCACTGGGAAAAGCTAAGGGGAAGCACTGGGGGAGGAACTGGAAGCACTGGTGGGGAATTGGAAGTACTGGGAGGGAGGAAAGGGGGAGCCTGGGAAAACTGGGAGCACTGAGAGGGGTTCCTGGGAGGACTGGGAGGGCAAACTAGTCAAAATGGGAGCTATTCCTGGGAGCACTGGAGGTGTCTAAGGGGGGCACTGGAGTTACTGGGAGCACTGTGAGTTGCTGGAGGGGGAACTGGAGTTCCTGGGAGCCCTGGGGCAATCCTGGGAGCACTGGGAAGGGTTACTGGGGGTAAATGGGGGTAGCCAGGACACCAGGTCTACCCATTCAAATCAGTGGGAAAAATGAGACACCAAATCTAGCCATACAAGTGTCTTAGTTTTGAAAGAAGACAGGTATCTGCTGGAGAGAGGCAGGGCCTCTCTTGGAATGGATAATTCAAATCTCCTTTTTTCAAATTATTATAATTTAGAAAATTAAAACGGCTCTCAGGCAGAGATATGGGAATAGGAATAACAGTTCTTTACTAATAGGTATAACAAGGCAAACAAACAACAACTACAACAATTAATAGCGAAAACAGAACTAGGGACTTTGACGGAGCTTGGTCTTACAAAACCCGGGGCAGTCTGGTCTCTGGGGGACTTCAAAGAAAAGTACTAAGCTGGAACGGTGGGGAATCCCGGGCTGGTGGATCGGATGAAGTTCGGAGCTCAGTCGGTGGTCACTGGAGGGCAGAGACGTCTGGCAAAGAAGGCTAGCGCGGGCTCGCGGTGCAGCAGCTCTAAAACAACGCCGAGGCAGTGGGACAGGATGCTCAGCCGAGGCAGCTCCAGCAGGGCAGCAAAAAAGAGGAATCTGGATCTGGGCACACGCGCAGACGACGGCAGCTCTCTCTCTAGGATCAGATCCTGGCGGTGCTAGTGAGAAACCCACACAGCCCCGGCAGCCGCGTCTGCCCTTGACACAGACCAGACTTAAAGTGAAGCTGTCCCCCCCCCCAGCCCCTGTTTTTCTCTCCCCCCCCCCCTCCCTCGGGGAAAACTCCTGGAGACAAGGGTGTAGTCAAGTGCTAGCTTCTAGGCTTTGTTTTCACTTGAGCACTCATAAGTACTTGGCAATCAGTTGCCTTGCAACCCTTGGGAAAAAATTCTATAGGTGAAAAGGATAAACAAGTCTAACTCCTAACATTAATCTACTCTGAATTTTTTCCTATACTAACATATTACATTTGAATTTAAACTGCTAAACTATATACATACATGCACTACTTTAATTATATACATATATACATGCAGATGTGGGTACGAATACAGTGGCATGGGTAGTTCACTTTAAAACAAGGTCTCTTTGAGGTATGCATCGGGTCTGTTTATCTTTTTGCATTACTCACTAAGTGCAACTTGGTCCCTGAGCGAAGACAACCCCACGGATGGGATTGTCTTTGCTGGAGGCAGGATTAACTTAAACAGTTTTTCTCAGCATACCTCTCATGTGTACTACTGGAACTTTATCTTTATCTATTGTTCTCAGGGGCTCAGACTGGGCTGGGCCTGCTCGGTTGCTGGAACTTCTGGTGTTCACTAACTATGTGGCTTTTGCTAAATTAATCTCCCAGTTCTTGAAGGACCCCCCACCTAGTGCTTTCAAGGTGGTTTTAAGCAGGCCATTGCATCGTTCAACTTTCTTGGCAGCTGGTGCATGATAAGGGATGTGATATATCTATTCAATGCTATGTTCTCTAGCCCAGGTGTTTACAAGGCTGTTCTTGAAATGGGTCTCATTGTCTGACTCAATTCTCTCAGGGGTGCTATGTCTCTAAAGGACTTGTTTTTCAAGGCCCAGGATGGTATTCCGGGCAGTAGCATGGGGCACAGGGTAGGTCTCTAGCTATCTAGTGGTGGCTTCTACTATGGTCAGCACGTAGCGCTTGCCTTGGCGGGTCTGGGGAAGGGTGATGTAGTCAATCTGCCAGGCTTCTCTATACTTATATTTAGACTACTGTCTCTTATACTATAGGGGCTTTACCCGCTTGGCCTGTTTGATGGCAGCACATGTCTCACAGTCATGGATAACTTGGGAGATACTGTCTATGGTTAGATCTACTTTTCGGTCTCGTGCTTACTTATAGGTGGCATCTCTGCCTTGATGTCTTGAAGCATCATGGGCTTATCGAGCTAGGAACAGCTCTCCTTTGTGCTGCTAGTCTAAGTTTATCTTTGATACTTTTATCTTGGCAGCTTGATCTACTTGCTCGTTGTTTCGGTGCTCTTCATTAGCTCTGCTCTTGGGGACATGGGCATCTACATGGCGGACTTTCACAGGTAGCTTCTCTACTCGAGTGGCAATGTCTTTCTACTCATCAGCAGCCCAGATTGGTTTTCTCTGACGCTGCTAGTTGGCCTTTTTCTACTTTTCTAGCTAACCTCACAGAGCATTGGCCACTATTTACGAATCAGTGTAGAGGTAGAGCTTTGGCTACTTCTCTCTTTCAGCAATGTCTAGGGCTAACTGAATGGCTTTGAGTTCAGCAAGTTGACTCGATCTACTTTCTCTTTCAGTGGCTTGTGCAACCTGTCGTGTGGGGCTCTATACAGCTGCCTTCTATTTCTGGTTCATGCCTACAATGCGACAGGAACTATCAGTGAAAAGAGCGTACTGTGTCTCTTCTACTGGCAGTTGGTTGTACGGTGGTGCTTCTTCAGCCTGTGTCACTTGTTCTTGCTCTTCTTCATCTATGAGACTAAAGCTTTCACTTTCTGGCCAGTTGGTAATAACTTCTAAAATCCCAGGGCGGTTTGGGTTTCTAATACGGGCGCGCTGTGTGATGAGGGCAATCTATTTGCTCTATGTGGCGTCGGTGGCATGGTGGGTAGAGGGAACTTTTCTTTTAAACATCTACCCTAGCACAGGCAGTCGGGGTGCCAGGAGGAGTTGCGCTTCTGTACTAATCACTTCTGAGGCGGCTTGAACTCTTTTATAGGCAGCTAAGATTTCTTTCTCTGTGGGAGTGTAGTTGGCTTCAGACTCTCTGTAGCTTCGGCTCTAGAATCTCAGTGGTCGGCTTCGAGTCTCACTTGGCACTTTCTGCCATAGGCTCTAGGACAGGCTATTGTTCTCGGCTGCTGAGTAGAGCACATTCTTCACATCTGGTCTTGTCTTCACTGGGCTAAGGGCTACTGCATGAGCGATCTCTTGCTTGATCTGGGCAAAGGCTTGCTGCTGTTCAGGGCTCCAGTGGAAATCATTCTTTTTGCGGGTAACTAGGTAGAGAGGGCTCACAATCTGGCTGTACTCGGGAATGTGCATTCTCTAAAAGCCTATGGCACTTAGGAAAGCTTGTGTTTCTTTCTTGCTGGTTGGTGGAGACATCGCGGTGATCTTGTTGATTACTTCTGTGGGTATCTGGCGACGACTATTTTGCTACTTTACTCTTAAGAACTGGATCTCTTGGGCAGGTCTCTTGACCTTGCTCTTCTTGATGGCAAAGCCGGCTTCTAGGAGAATCTGGATGATCTTCTCTCTTTTCTCAAACACTTCTATTGCTGTGTTCTTCTACACAATGATGTCATCAATATACTGCAGATGTTCTGGAGCCTCTCCCTTTTCCAGTGCAGCCTGGATCAGTCTATGGCAGATGGTGGGACTGTGCTTCCACCCCTGGGGCAGTCGGTTCTAGGTGTACTGCACGCCTTTCTATGTGAACGCAAACTGAGGCTTGCACTTTGCAGCCAGAGGAATGGAGAAAAATGCATTAGCAATGTCAATAGTGGCGTACCACTTCGCTGCCTTGGACTCCAGCTCGTACTGGAGTTCTAGCATGTCTGGCACAGCAGCGCTCAGCGGTGGTGTCACTTCATTCAATGCACGATAGTCTACAGTCAGTCTCTATTCTCTATCAGACTTGCGCACAGGCTAGATGGGGCTGTTGAAGGGTGAGTGGGTTTTGCTGACCACCCTTTGGCTCTCTAGCTCTTGGATCATCTTGTGGATGGGGATCACGGCATCTCGATTGGTCTGATACTGCTGGCGGTGCACTGTCGAGGTGGCAACTGGTACTCGTTGTTCTTCTACCTTCAGGTGTCTTACTGCAGATGGGTTCTCTGACAGTCTAGGCAAGGTGTTCAATTTCTTGATGCCTTCTGCCTCTACAGCAGCTATTCTAAAAGCCTATCTGAGTCTTTTAGGGTCTTTGTAATACCCATTCCGGAGGAAGTCAATGCCTAGGATACACGGGGCCTTTGGGCCGGTTGCAATCAGATGTTTCTGCTACTCTTTCTTGGTCAGGCTTACTTCGGCTTCTACTAGAGTCAGTTGCTGTGATCTCCTTGTCACTCTAGCAATGGAAATGGGTTCTGCCTCTACATGTCTCGATGGCATCAGGGTACACTGCGCACTAGTATCTACTAAAGCTTCATATTTCTGTGGCTCTGATGTGCCAGGCCATCGAATCTACACAGTCTAAAAGACTCGGTTTTCTTGTGCCTCTTCTTGGCTAGAGGCAGGGCCCCTCTAGCACTGGTTATTATTCTCTTCCTGGGCATACATTGTAGAGGCTCTTTCAAGGGGATCTGACATATCATCTTCACTTCTGTAATACCTGGTGGCTCGGTCTTGGGAGGTTGAGGCTACTTTCATTTTAGTGGGACCCCCTCGGTTAGTGTTTCTCTCTTTGAGCTCACGCACCTGGGCTGCCAGGGCAGAAGTGGGTTTTCCATCCCACTTTCCCATGTCTTCCTCATGGTCACGCAAGAAAAACTACAGGTCAGCCCTTGGGGTGTACCCTCTCTCTCTAGCTGGAGGGCGTTGGGCTCTGGCTCTGGGGCCTGTGACTCGCACCGGTGCCGCATGGGAACTGTTCTTCTTCATCTCCTCCCTCACCTCCCTTATCTCTTCTTTGAGTTCCTTAACTACTGCAGAGACCTGAGCCTGCACTGGGCCACTGATCATGCTCTCATAATTTCTGAGCCTGTTGGCGACAGAACCTACTGTCTCTCGGTTGCTATCAGGATTGATCATTGCAATGAAGGTGGTGTATTGAGATGGCCCTTTACTTGCCAGGTTCTACAACATCTGCCCTGTGCACCTGACCTTGTCAGGGTCATTGTCATGCTGTCCACCCCTCTCAAAGAGTACCTCTAATATGGCCACTTCCTTCAGCTGTTGGATCTCTTCCTCAAGGGTCTTCTACTGACTTCTATAATGGTGCTCCTGCATTCTGTCTCTGTGGACAAACTTCTCCCTTACACTCATTAGAAGTCGCTCCTAGAGGGGAAGGGGCCCTTGCTCCCTTACAAATACTTGATTCACCCCTGAGTCTTGGGTCAAGGGTCTTAAGTTCCTTGCCTCACCACTATCCAGTTGCACGCTTGTGCCTATAAGGTCTTAAACCCGAAGTAACTAAGTTGTATAAGCCTCACGTCCCCGTCGTGCAATATCTTTTTGCAGATTACGTAGGCTTTCATAAGTCAGGGACTCGATGGTAATCTCAACCTCTGGTTCCCCTGTGGGCTGTGAGGGCTCTCTTTTCTTATCCTTATTACCTGGGTGCTCTGATTTCATCTTATACTTCTTTGTTTCTACAGGGGCAACTGCAGCTGGTTGTGACTGGTCCTGTGGTTCAGCTGGAACCTGGATGGTTGTAACTTCTGTGGGTTCCACTGCTGCACTATCGGATTCTCTCTTTTCAGGGCAAGGGGAGGGCTTCTCACCAGCTGGGGAAGTGTATTCTTTCAGCACCTGGCCCATCTCACATATTATCTCTTTCACTAGAACCCCCACCCAACTGGGGTGGTTCATTTCTGGGGTGGGCTGCGGGGCAGGGTCAGGCAGTGGGCCAGCATCCCCAGTCTCTGGGGCAGTATCAGGCTCTATGGCAGCATTCCCAGCCTCTGGGACAGTATCAGGCTTTACAGCAGTATCTCTAGCCTCTGGGGCAGTGTCAGGCCCCACAGCAATATCTCTAGTCTGTGCCGTGCTCTAAATTGACCTCACTTTATCTTTGAAAGCTAAATAAGCTAGGATCATCAGCAACATTTGGTTAGTTTCTAGAGGAAATTTGAACTCTTCAAAAGCTGGTAGAGTAGGCATAAGGAACTGGCTAAAGGTCTGGAAAACTTCTCTCACTGTCATTTCCTCACAGAAAGTACCATTCTTAAAGTAACTCTAAATACACCCACTTAGTATGTGATAGCTACGTATCCACGTGCCTGCTGTCTAAAGCAAGTTAAAAATCAGTGAATTCTTCACTTTATCAGCCCATAAAACAAACTGGATAACAGCCACAGTAGCTTTTGTTATAGGGCCCATGTTTAGGAAAAGGCCTGCAAATGGGCAAAATAAAGCCACAACCACATGCCACCCGAACTAGGATAAGTTAGACCACATGGCGTTACCTATCAAGGTTTCTATATCCAGTGAACAAGAATGAACAAGAAATTAGGTCACTTAAGAACTGTTATTCCCTTTTTCTCTCAATGCCCTCAAGCCCCACGTTTGGGCGCCAAAATCTGTCTTAGTTTTGAAAGAAGACAGGTATCTGCTGGAGAGAGGCAGGGCCTCTCTTGGAATGGATAATTCAAATCCCCTTCCTTCAAATTATTATAATTTAGAAAATTAAAACGGCTCTCAGGCAGAGATATGGGAATAGGAATAACAGTTCTTTACTAATAGGTATAACAAGGCAAACAAACAACAACTACAACAATTAATAGCGAAAACAGAACTAGGGACTTTGACGGAGCTTGGTCCCACAAAACCCGGGGCAGTCTGGTCTCTGGGGGACTTCAAAGAAAAGTACCAAGCTGGAACGGTGGGGAATCCCGGGCTGGTGGATCGGATGAAGTTCGGAGCTCAGTCGGTGGTCACTGGAGGGCAGAGACGTCTGGCAAAGAAGGCCAGCGCGGGCCCGCGGTGCAGCAGCTCTAAAACAACGCCGAGGCAGTGGGACAGGATGCCCAGCCGAGGCAGCTCCAGCAGGGCAGCAAAAAAGAGGAATCTGGATCTGGGCACACGCGCAGACGACGGCAGCTCTCTCTCCAGGATCAGATCCCGGCGGTGCTAGTGAGAAACCCACACAGCCCCGGCAGCCGCGTCCGCCCCTGACACAGACCAGACCTAAAGTGAAGCTGTCCCCCCCCCCAGCCCCCGTCTTTCTCTCCCCCCCCCCCCCCTCGGGGAAAACTCCCGGAGACAAGGGTGTAGTCAAGTGCTAGCTTCTAGGCTTTGTTTTCACCTGAGCACTCATAAGTACCCGGCAATCAGTTGCCTTGCAACCCTTGGGAAAAAATTCTATAGGTGAAAAGGATAAACAAGTCTAACCCCCAACAACAAGTCAGCATGGATTTAGGGACACCAGGTCTACCCACTAATGACTGTCAGGACATCAGGTCTATCACTGAAGTCAATGGGGATTTAGGGACAGCAGGTCTACTCATTAATGTCAATGGAGATTTTTGGGACAGCATATCTACCTACCCAATCCAACAAAGTTAATTTCAAGCATGGGGCTGGAGAAATTTTGGGTTAGGATTCCACCAAAAGCCTGAGAATTCTTCCGGGGGAATCTCTCACCTTCATTCAGCCCTCTGAGAGGCAGCATCCCAGCCTCGCCGTTCCTGCAGTTCCTGGTGGGAGCCAGGAGCCACAGCCAGTGGTGCCAGGTCAAGAAGTTGGAGAAGTCGTGGCTCAGCAAGGCCCTGGCAAAGGCCAGCTTGGCCTCGGGGTCCTGCCCAGCCACCAATGCCTGCCAGTGGTCCCAGGTGTGGACTGGGAGAGCACCAGTACAAACCAGTAAGCACTGGGAGCTGCCCATGAGCCCCTGGGGCCTGAGGTGGCAGCTCCCAGTATAAACCAGCATGGGATAATGCAGCCAAACCTATTCCCAGTATGGGATTTAGGGGCACCAGGTCTACCCTATTGAGATCAGTCGGGATTTAGGGACATCAGGTCTACCCATGAAAGGTGGGTCTAAGGGCTCCCAGTATGGTCTTGGGGCTCCCACTTTTATCAGGTTTATACTGGGAGGGCACCAGTATAAACCAGTAAGCACTGGGGGCCAGCCCTGATCCCCTGAGCCCTGTGGGGGGAGCTCCCAGTATAAACCAGTAAGGCCAGCACAACCTGAAGTCACTCCCAGTGGGTCCAAAGTCCCACCCCAGTATAAACCAGTACATCTCAATATAACCCAGTACATCCCAGTATAACCCAGTATAAACCAATGCCCCCAGCCTGCCATCCCTGTACAAATGAGTATAAACCAGTGCAAAAAAGTGTAACACAGTATAACCCAGTAACATCCAGCATGCCATCCCAGTAAAAATCAGTATACCCTGTAAATCCCACCAACCCATTCCAGTATAAACTAGTATATCCCAGTATAACCCAGTATAAACCAATGCCCCCAGCACCCATCCCAGTACAAACCAGTAAATCCCAGTTTAACACAGTAACCCCTCCTGTGTTAAATCACGTCAAGGCTGCTGCCTCAAGGGCATTTCAGATCATGCCCACTAAAGATCCTCGGCAGAGTTCTAGCTCAATTAAACAATCCCCTTCTGAGCCTTTCCTAGATTTTATAGATAGACTTCATGCAGTGGTGGAAAACCAGAGAGAGGAGCACGAGTTGCAACAGAAGATGATCCTGGAAGTGGCACAAAGCCACTTGGTGCCTGGAAGTGGCACAAAGCAATGCCAGTGATGTCTGCAAGAGGATCATCTCCGGGCTTCTGGTTGCTCCACCTCCAACCCTGGACCTCCTCACTGAGACCTGCACCAAGTGAGCCATAAGGGACCCAGATGAACAGCGGAAAGGGTCTGGGCTCAGAGGCCAGATTGCAGCACCAGCCACCATTCCAGCTGGACCACCAGTGGCTGGGAGGGTCAAATGTTTCCAGTGTGGGCGGGAGGGATATGTGATGTGCTTTTGTCCCTTTAAGAATAAAACATCACACACACTGGTGGGAGCAGTGGGGGAGGGAGAGAAGGGAAAAATTCCAGTTCCAAAAAATTAGGAGAGGAGCATGAGCTTCTCCCATGTGATGAGAAAAATGGGACAGGTCACACAGTGGTTGGGGTTGTGGAGCAACCCAATCCTGGGAAGGTATGGGATCCTAAGGAACCCTCAGGGTTGGTAACAACCAAGAGGATATGGAAGCCATTTAGGCTTGAGTTAACAACAGGTGTGCCTTTCAACACACCCGACTGGCAAGTGGTCACCATTGACCCTGGACACGTGACCAGCCTACAGCAGACTGATAGTAAGTGCCTTGTTATCAGGGATTCTAAGCACACTCCCTCTGAGATCAAGATTAGTCCAGGACTTTTGCCATCAGATCTGGAGCAACGAGCTCTCTTGGCACGTTGTGTCCATCCTCCCCTCTTCCTACCAAAGGGCCAAGTCATTGCCCAGGCCATACCACTGCCCAAACTGCCCTAGGATGGTCTGGAAATTTTGGTCTATTGCACAGAAATGGTGGGAGAGAACAAACCCATAATTTGGTGTGGGCTCAAGAGGGAGGGGGATTTCATCCAGCTCCAGAGAATGATGGACACAGGATCAGATGTGACAGTCATACCACCACACAAGTGGCCATCACATTGGGAGTTGCAACCCGTGGCTGGTAAGGTTACAGGTACAGGGGGCACACAATTGGCAAAATAATACAAGAGCATTGTGCAAATTGAGGGACCAGATGGACAATTGGCTTCTCTGTTTGTTCTAGATTCAAAATTTACCTTGTGGGGAAGAGACACCATGTCCCAGTGGGGAGTTCAACTAGAAATCAAAAAAATACCAAAAGATTTTTAATTGCCTCCACTGAGGAGCGCACCTTCCAGAAACTAAATTGGCTGATGGATACCCCAATTTGGGAGGATCAGTGCCGGCTGAACAAACAGAAATTGAAGGCACTCAACTCATGGAGGAACAATTGGCTAAAGGTCACATTGTGGAAAGTAATAGTCCCTGTAATTCTCTGGTGTTTGTGATCAAACAGCTGGGGTAGGACAGGTGGCACCTCCTCCACAATTTGCGAAAAATTAATGAGGTCATTGAGGGCATGGGGTCTCTTCAGCCGGGTATGCCACCCCCTTCAATGCTTCCCCAAAATTGGAATTTGGCTGTCATTGATATAAAAGATGTTTTTTTCCAGATTCCCCTAGATCCAGCCGACGCCCTGCAGTTTGCATTCTCTGTGCCTTCCATCAGCAGGGAGGCACCCATGAAGCGTCACCACTGGAGAGTTTTGCTGCAAGGGTTAAAGAACTCACCAAGTATTTGCCACTGGTGCGTGGCCAAAATACTGTCCCTAGTGTGTGCCAAGGCTGGAGAGGCCGTCATCCTTCATTATATGGATGATGTGCTTGTGTGTGCCCCCAGTGACAATGGACTTACACAAATTCTGGATAAGACTATCACTGCTTTGGCTGCTGTGGGATTTGAGTTGCAGCAGGAAAAAGCTCAAAGCTCTGACAGTTTTTACTGACGCATCCGGAGGGTCACACAAGTCAGTGGTGACTTGGAAGGACCCTCAGACTCAGCAGTGGGAGGCTGACATCGAGGTAGTCAAAGGTTCACCTCAGGTGGCTGAGTTGGCTGCAGTCGTCAGGGCTTTTGAGAAGTTTTCAGAACCCATTAATTTGATTACTGATTTGGCATATGTAGCAGGGATAGTGTCCAAATCAGAGAATGCAGTTCTCAAAGAAGTCTCAAATCTGGCAATTTTCATCTTGCTCTCCGAACTGAAACACCCAGTGTCCCACAGAGAGCATCCTTACTACGTTATGCATGTGAGATCACACACTGACCTTCCTGGTTTCATCCCCGAGGGTAACCGCAGAGCAGATGCCCCAGCTGCTCCTGTGCAGCTGGGTGGCCTACCTAACATTTTCCAGCAGGCCAAACTCAGCCATCAGCAATTCCATCTGAATGTCCCAGGCCTGGTGCAACAATTCCACCTAAGGCGGGACCAAGCCAAGGCAGTCATAGACACATGCCCAAGCTGCCAAAAGTTTTCCTTACCCTCGCTGGGATCAGGGGTCAACCCCAGAGGGCTTGGCAGTTGTGAGGTGTGGCAGACAGATGTCACACACATTCCCGAGTTTGGAAGGTTCAAATATGTTCATGTGTCAGTTGATACCTTCTCTGGTGCTGTTTTTGACTCAGCCCACACAGGGGAGAAGACCAGAGATGCACAGAAACACCTTGGGCAGGCCTTCTCCACGCTGGGGATCCCCAAAGAGATCAAACCTGATCATGGTCGAGCTTATGTTTCCAAGGAATTTGATGGTTTCCTGCAAGAATAAGGGGTGAAACATAACAAGGGGATCCTTTCCTCCCCCACCGGCCAGGCAGTGATAGAAAGAACTCACCAGACATTGAAGAAGACCTTGGGACAGCAGAGAGGAGATGTCAGGATAAACAGTCCACAACAACGACTTGGTAAGGCTCTGTTTACCATGAACTTCCTTAACTGTTCATTGGAAAACCTGGATCCACCTGTAGCTGGGCACTTCAATCAAAATCATTGGTTGAAGTTTGAGGAGAAACTGCTGGTCCTGGTGAAGGACCCTGAGACTTGGAAGGTCCAGGGACCTTTTGATTTGGTCACTTGGGGCTGAGGATACGTTTGCATATCCACCCCCACAGGTTTGAAATGGGTTACACAAAAATGGGTCAAACCCTTTGTTCCACCCAGGGAAAAGAAGGCCCAGAATGTGGCCCCAATTCCACCTTCCTGACCCGATGACGTGGCAATTGCTTCTTCTAGGCAACGGTGCAAAGGAAGTGGGGAACCCAAACCCCGTGTTATCCCTAACTCAGTGCCTTAAATAGATTGTGTTAAACTGTGCTTACCTCTGTATGTTCTTTTTAGATTTCTTTTCAGAGCATCCTCCTGACCCCCAAGATGAGGCCAGAACTCCTGTGTTTGCTGTTGCTTCTGACTCAGTCAGTAGTACAGGGACAGGAATGGGAATACACTCAAGGGATACTTTGCTTCAACCTATCCAGCAAAATCCAGAGCATCCAGAACTCCATCCAGAAAATGAAAGGCATGATAGGGAAAATCAAGTGAAGAGCAGGAGACCGGCTGGAGAGCATCTCTAAAGACTGAGGGTTGCCAGGGGGAATGTCATCATTTGTAATGGATGTCTTACTGGCTGTTCTGGTTGTCATTTGAATTTACACAGCCTTTAGGAATCTAAAAGGAGTCATTACAAGGTGTACTAAGAAAAAACTGGTCCCTTCCGATGTTACAGTAGCTGCTGTCGAGAGATGGTGGAAGAGGCCAGAGACAGCAGTTTAAGGAGTTTGTCTCCTCCCTCCTTCCCTTCAAAATTAAACAGCCAAGAGGGAGATATGGTGGTGGGTTTTTGAGAGGTTTGGTAAGTTATGGTTTGCTCCTGTTCCTCCCCACCCCCCAGTGCCTGGTGTCTGGTTTACCCCAGATTTTCCCCTCCCCCATCCTTTGTCCCCTTTCCTGACCCTGCCCTGTGTTAACCTGGGGCCAATCACCCACCTGCCCCACCCCTCTGCCCCCTGGTTTAAATGTTAAGCACAGGACCCTGCTCGCTCTCTCTCTCCTGTAACACCTGGAGGAACAAAGACCTCTGTAAGAGAGAGCCTTCTCTGAGACCTTTGCTTTGTACCAGACATGGAGGATATAGAGGATCTAGAGAGCAGGAAACAGCTCTGCTCTCTACCCTTACTTGCACTGCTTGCAGTCTGGGAAACGGCCACTCCTGACCAGCGTGGCCGGGGACAGAGCCAGCCGCCCCCAACCCGGCCCCTGACACCAACAAACATCACTCTGTCCATCTGCAAAAATTCACAGACCAACACAGAGCGTTTGCTTTGTGATGTCAGGGCACGGCTGCCACGCCGTCGTGGTGACATCACAAGGTTGCCTTGGTGCATGGAAGCCTCAGTGGCAGAGCAGCTCTTGGGCTTGCTCAGTGCAGGAGCTTCCTCCTGCTTGAGGCTTTTGTCAGTGGGCAGCTGCACACTGACAGGAGCCTGGTTTTTTCTTGTATTAGAGCACAGTCTGCAAACTTGCACAGCAGTGCCACAAGGATTGGGCAACTCACTGCTGCAGTTTAGTCCGTTTAGGGCATTGCTTAGTGATAATTTTTTAAAAAAATTTTTTTTTCAAAAATATTTTATATTATATTTATGTTTACATTTATTTATTTATATAGATAGATAGATATATTTAATATTTCTTATTCTTTCTTTAAATAATTGCTTTTACCTGACTAACCTGGCACATAAGTAGAGGTTTTCCCTGGTTGTAAGCTAAGCTGGCTTTTGCATGTCTTCCTGCTCTTTCTTAGTGACTGACTTGATTTGGAAACAGAAAGACCATTTGGATGCCACTTGGCTAAAGCTCCTGTCAACACATTCAGGTCAAAAGGGGGTGTCTGTAGCCAGGGCTCTGCGGGCAGCATTTGCAAGGGAACCTGCAGGGGTTGTGTTCCCTCCATGGGAGAGTCTGTGGCAGCAGAGTCTGTCATTTCCTCCCTTTGCTGGGTCAAGCGGGACAACTTTAAAAATGTGGACTGGGAGACCTTCTTGGAAGACCTTCTGAAAATGCTTGTGCTCTTTCCAGTTTTCTCCAAGAATCTGCTTCATTTTCTCTTGCCCACTGCAGGTCACTTGACCCGTGTACTCAGAGGTGCCGATCCTGAGGTGAGTGAGAAAGGAACATTTGATGTTCCTTGTGTTTAAAATTTGTGAAACAAGGTGTGAGCTTGTCCTTGGGCAGTAGAGTGTAGAGGGCCAGCTGAGTAGGCTGAAAGAAAATCCATTGCCATGTCTGCAGCAGCAAGGGCAAAGGCATCACTGGCTATTTCCTAATTCTCAATTTCAGAGCTTTAAAAGAACTAAAAGCCCAGTTTTTTAGAGGGAACATTGCTTCCTGATAGCAAAGAGGATGATCTAATTTAGGGCAATTTGCAGTATTCTTGAATCAGCCCATTTGAATTTAGTCTGATTGACTTAGAATCCCATTGCTATCAAAGCTGATGATTTGTGCTTAGCAGAGCTGTGTTCTAGTTTAGGGCAAATCTGGAGAAATCCCCCAATAGGGTCCCTCTGGGAAGCAAACCCAAACGGCCACTCCCCAACTGGTCTGGGAAAGAACTTCCTGACAGAAAAGTGGAAAAAACTATTTCTTTAACACACAAAGTGCCCACAAGCACAAACATTAATAACACGAAACAACAAAACCTCTCGCTGCTCCAAGGAGAGATGGCAAAATTGAGGAAGTCCTTGCTGTGGGTGAAACTCGGCTGGCTCAATTTTTAATCAGTTCCTCCAGTGCTGGAAAATGCTGTCCGTGGCCCTTGTGGGCCACAGGTGTGAGCTCACAGGGCTCTTCTGGGTTTTTCAGTCCAAAGCAGGTTTAAACTGTCCCAAGAAAAAGTAAAAAAAAAACAGCCCAGGGAACTTCTCTGCCTCAGCTAGCTAAACTAACTAAAAGCACAGGAGATCTCTGTCCGTGCTTCAGATGAACACAGTCTAGGAGTGGAATGTATAGGATCGAATGCTGCTTTCTGCAAACAAACTCTGGCTTCTCTTTCTCCCCCTTCGCCCTTGGAACCAGTCTTAAAGGTACAGAACTTAATACCCAACATCAACAGAACAGACAGTTGGGGATACAAGCATCAAAAAATCACCCCAGGACATGCCACCCCTTACCCCCATATTGTCAGCTTACTACCCAAACTAATATATATTCTAACTCTACATACACATACATTATACATACACCTATATACAGAGTATACAGTTATATACAGACATGGCAGTGACATTCAGCAGTGATATTTACACATAGTTCTCACCCCATCAGATCTCTCTCAGGTACACATGTGTTGTTCCATCTTTCTGCATTATCCCCCATGTGCAACCTGGACCCTGAGCAAAGACAATCCACAGATGGGTTTGTCTGTACCTGAGGCAGGATTGATCCAAACTGTCTTCCCTAAAAAACCTCTGAAATGTACCAGTGGGACTTTGTCTCCATCTACTGTATGCAGGAGCTCAGACTGGTCTGAGCCTGCCCTGTTGGTAGAGCCTCAGGTGTTAACTAACCAGGTGGCCTTTGACAAATGCTGCTCCCAATTTTTGAAAGATCCCCCACTCAGTGCTTTCAACTGGGTTTTTAACAGTCTGTTGTGCCTCTCCACTTTGCCTGCAGCTGGTGCATGGTAGGGGATGTGGTACACCCACTCAATGCTATGTTCCCTAGCCCAGGTGTTGATAAGGCTGTTCTTGAAATGAGTCCCATTGTCTGACTCAATTCTCTCAAGGGTACCATGCCTCCAAAGAACTTGCTTTTCAAAGTCTATAAATGTTATGGGCCATAGCATGAGGCACAGGGTAGGTGTCCAGCCATCCCATGGTGGCTTCTACCATTGTGAGCACGTAGCGCTTACCTTGGCATGTCTGGGGCAGTGTAATAAAATCAACCTGCCAGGCCTCTCCATAAATTTTTTTTGAATATTGCCTACTATACCATAGGGGCTTTATGCTATTGGCCTGCTTGATCACAGCACATGTCTCACAGTCATGGATAACCTGGGAAATACTGTCCATGCTTAGATCCACCCCCCAGTCTCATGCCCACTTATAGGTGACTTCTCTACCCTCATGTCCTAAGGGCATCATGGGCCCATTGAGATAGGAACAACTCTCCCTTGTGCTGCCAGTCTAAGTCTATCTTTGAAACCTTTATCTTGGCAGCCTTATCTACCTGCTCCTCATTAGCTCTGCTCTTGCGGACATGGGCATCTACATGGCAGACTTTCACAGGTAGCTTCTCTACCCGAGTGGCAATGTCTTTCCATTCATCAGCAGCCCAGATTGGTTTTCCCCTATGCTGCCAGTTGGCCTTTTTCCACCTTTCCAGTCAACCCCACAGAGCATTGGCTACCATCTACGAATCAGTGTAGAGCTAGAGCTTTGGCCACTTCTCTCTTTCAGCAATGTCCAGGGCCAACTGAATGGCTTTGAGTTCAGAAAGTTGAATATATCCACCTTCTCCTTCAGTGGCTTGTGCAATCTGTTGTGTGGGGCTCCATACGGCTGCCTTCGACTTCCGGTTCATGCCTACAATGCATCAGGAACCATCAGTGAAAAGAGTGTAGCGTGTTTCTTCTGCTGGAAGTTTGTTAGCTGGTGGAGCTTCTTCAGCACGTGTCACTTGTTCCTACTCCTCTTCATCCATGAGACCAAAGTTTTCATCTTCCGGCCAGTTTGTAATTATTTCTAAAATCCCAGCCTGATACAGGTTTCCAATACGGGCATGCTGAATGATGAGGGCAATCCATTTGCTCCATGTGGCGTCGGTGGCATGAGGTGGGTAGAGAGAACCTTTCCTTTAAACATCCACCCCAGCACAGGCAGTCAGGGTGCCAGGAGGAGTTGTGCTTCTGTACCAATCACCTCCGAGGCGGCTTGAACTCCTTCACAGGCAGCCAAAATTTCCTTCTCTGTGGGAGTGTAATTGGCTTCGGACTCTCTGTAACTTTGGCTCCAGAATCCCAGTGGTCAGCCTCGAGTCTCCTCAGGCACCTTTTGCCAAAGGCTCCAGGATGAACCATGGCACTCTCCTGAGAGTAGAGCACATTCTTCACCTCTGGTCCTGTCCTGACTGGGCCAAGGGCCACTGCATGAGCAGATCTCCTGCTTGATCTGGGCAAAGGCTTGCTGCTGTTCAGGGCCCCAGTGGAAATTGCTCTTCTTGAGGGTGACCAGGTAGAGAGGGCTGACAATCTGGCTGTACTCAGGAATGTGCATTCTCCAAAAGCCTATGGCACTTAGGAAAGCTCGTGTTTCCTTCTTGCTGGTCGGTGGAGACATTGCGGTGATCTTGTTGATGACCTCAGTGGGAATCTGACGCCATCCATCTTGCCACTTTACTCCCAGGAACTGGATCTCTCGGGCAGGACCCTTGACTTTGCTCTTCTTGATGGCAAAGCCGGCTTCCAGGAGAATATGGATGATCTTCTCCCCTTTCTCAAACATTTCCATTGCTGTTCCCCCACACAATGATGTCATTGATGTACTGCAGATGTTCTGGAGCCTCACCCTTTTCCAGTGCAGCCTGGATCAGTCCATGGCAGATGGTGGGGCTGTGTTTCCACCCCTGGGGCAGTCGGTTCCAGGTGTACTTCACGCCCCTCCAGGCGAAAGCAAACTGAGGTCTGCAGTCTGTTGCCAAAGGAATGGAGAAAAATGCATTGGCAATGTCAATAGTGGCGTACCACCTCACTGCCTTGGACTCCAGCTTGTACTGGAGTTCCAGCATGTCCGGCACAGCAGCGCTCAGCGGTGGTGTCACCTCATTCAATGCACGATAGTCCACAGTCAGTCTCCATTCTCCATCAGACTTGCGCACAGGCCAGATGGGGCTGTTGAAGGGTGAGTGGGTTTTGCTGACCACCCCTTGGCTCTCCAGCTCCCGGATCATCTTGTGGATGGGGATCACGGCATCTCGATTGGTCTGATACTGCCGGCGGTGCACCGTCGAGGTGGCAACTGGTACTCCTTGTTCTTCTACCTTCAGGTGTCCTACTGCAGATGGGTTCTCTGACAGTCCAGGCAAGGTGTTCAATTTCTTGATGCCCTCTGCCTCCACAGCAGCTATTCCAAAAGCCCATCTGAGTCTTTTAGGGTCTTTATAATACCCATTCCTGAGGAAGTCAATGCCCAGAATACACGGGGCCTCTGGGCCGGTTGCAATCAGATGTTTCTGCCACTCCTTCCTGGTCAGGCTCACCTCGGCTTCCACCAGAGTCAGTTGCTGTGATCCCCCTGTCACTCCAGCAATGGAAATGGGTTCTGCCCCACATGTCCCGATGGCATCAGGGTACACTGCGCACCAGTATCTACCAAAGCTTCATATTTCTGTGGCTCTGATGTGCCAGGCCATCGAATCCACACAGTCCAAAAGACTCGGTTTTCCCGTGCCTCTTCCTGGCTAGAGGCAGGGCCCCTCTAGCACTGGTTATTGTTTCCTTCCTGGGCATAAAACGTAGAGGTTCCTTCAAGGGGATCTGACATATCATCTTCACTTCTATAATACCTGGTGGCTCGGTCATGGGAGGTTGAGGCTATTTTCATTTTAGTGGGACCCCCTTGGTGAGTGTTTCTGTCCTTGATCTCACACACCCGTGCTGCCAGGACAGAAGTGGGTTTCCCATCCCACCTTCCCATGTCTTCCCCATGGTCACGCAGGAAGGACCACAGGTCAGCCCTTGGGGTGTACCCTCTCTCTCTAGCTGGGGGATGTTGGGCTCTGACTTTGGGGCCTGTGACTCACACTGGTGCTATGTGGGAACTGTTCATCCTCATCTCCTCCCTCATCTCCCTCATCTCGTCTTTGAGTTCCTTAACTACTGCAGAGACCTGAGCCTGCATTGGGCCATTGATCATGCTCTCATAATTTCTGAGCTTGCTGGCAACAGAACCCAGAACTGTCTCTCAGTTGTCTTCGGAATTAATTGTTGCAATGAAGGTGGTGTATTGAGATGGTCCTAGAGTTGCCAGACTCCACAGCATTTGCCCTGTGCATCTGACCTTGTTGGGGTCGTTATCATGCTGTCCCCCCTCCCAAAGAGAAACTCTGATACTGCCACTTCCCTCAGCTGTTGGATCTCTTCTTCAAGGGTCTACCAGCGCATTCTATGGTGGTGCTCCTGCATTCTGTCCCTGTGGACAAACCTCTCCCTTGCACTCATTAAAAGTCGCTCCCAGAGTGTGGGATTGACAGGGGTCAGAAAGTAGATTTTTAGGCTTCAGCCAGTAGCTTGAGGCTGTGGGAAAAGACAAGTGCATAACTCTCCAACTCTGGCCAGGAAAATCATAAGGAGGAACCCAATCAATCCTTGTAGATATCTTCTCCCTGACACCTGGTGTTTTTTCCACCTTGTTTACTGGCAAAGATGTTTACAAAGAGGTGTAGGCTCCAAATGACCAATCATATTCATTCTACTGAAACACTGTATAAAAGAGTGTATCTTTCAATAAACCTTTTCTATAATGCCCTCTGAAGACACCAGAGTTTTTACCTATTGTGATTTGAGCCATCCCAAATTGTAACGATACCAGCGGGAAAGGGGCCCTGGCTCACTTACGAATACCTGATTCACTGCTGAGTCCTGGGTCAAGGGTCCCAAATTCCTTGCCTCACCACTATCCAGTTGCACACCTGTACCCATAAGTTCTCCTCCAAACTGTGTGTACCTGGTCAAGAAAGTCCAGGTTTAAATACACATTGATCCCACAACCTACACCTCCTCACGCACCCATTCCTTGCCTTCTCTCACTTTGTATTCTAATGAGCTGTCACGCCTTTTGGTGGTCGTGAGTGGGGTCTTGGGAGGAAGGCAAACATCTCCCTAAGGTTGATCTTTGCTTCTGGGAAGGTGTAGTGGAGGTTTGGCTACTTTTCAGTTCACTTTGCTTTTGCCAAAGATTAGGAGCTTGATTTTGCTTGATTAAAGCCACAAAGTTCTGCTTTATCCATTTCTGACAAATACCTAGGCCCCACTTTGCTGAGTTTTAACATTATACATCTTACCTATATGACTTCTACTTAGTAACTACCTAACAACCAAGCTTAATAGCTCATCTTCTATGTGTTCTCTGCACAAGCTGTTTCTTTGCTTCTACAAATCACCAGAAGCTCCTTCTAAAATCCTGTCTCTTTTATATTCATAAACGTCCTCCATGTCATGACAGCACTAAGCTGGAAGGGTGGAAAATCCCGGGCTGGTGGATGGGATATATCAGAAGCTCCGTTGGTGGTAGCTGGAACGGCAGGGATGTCCCGGCAGGGCAGGGCAGGGCAGGGCAGGGCAGGGCAGGGGTACAGCGTAGCCAAAAGCCTCAAAGCAGTTCCAAAGAGGCGGCAGCAGCGGGACAGGGCCGGCCCAGCTCCAGCAGGCAGGGGGAGGAGAGCTCAGAATTCCTGGGCACACGGGCAGATGGTGGTAGATTTCCCAGGACCAGACTTGGTAGTGACAGTGAACTCGTCCCGCAGCAAGCAGCAGCCTGGCCGTCCTCTCTCTGATGCCAAGAGCAAGAGACAGCAGAGCTGCCCCGAGCCCCATCCTTTTTCTGCCCCTCCAAACTCGTGTTATCTCCCCCCTCTGAGAGAAACTCCCAGAGACCCAAAGAAGTGTAGCCAGGTGCTACAAATCTTCTCTTTTGGCCCCTTTGTTCTGCTTAAGTATCCAGAAGTACCCAAAAGTGAGTTTCCTAGCAGTTTATGGGAAAAAAGTAAAAAAGAAACAAATCTAACCCTGAACAGTGTGGCACCCAAACCCAGCAGTGGGGTCACTGCAGTGTCCATGGCCACAGCCCCTTGCAGTGGCCCAGGGCAGGTGGGGATGATGATCCACCCTCACTCCTGGCCCAGGGCAGGGCTGCAGTGCTCTTGGTGGCACCTTGGGCTTGGCACACTTGGGGAGTGTGTCTGTTTTCAATAGGGAAACTCAGGAGTTTTAGACTGTTAAAAAAATAAAAGAAGAAAACCCCTCTTTGGTTTCTGCAGCCAGTTCTCCATGCAAAGCAAGGCCCTGGTGAGTGAGAAGAGACAGGATGGGGATGGGGAATGTGGAGCAAGGTTGTCCACACTGGGTCAGACCTCAAGGCACAGCTTCTCTGAGCAGGCCAGACCTCCTGAGGAGAGACCTGGGTCAATATCAATCACTAAATGCTGCAATCACCTCTTGTGTAAGAAGAAAAGTAATAAAATGTGCCCTTTAAAATAGGAATACATATTTCCAAATAGTCTTTGAAATATTTCTCCATAACTGCAGCAGGAACACTTCCGAATGAACTGCAACAGACCAAAAGGAAATCAAGGCACAGCCATGGTTTGTCAGGACTTGCTTGATCCTAATGAGCCCCGTGGTGCATTTGGTGCTGAGCCCTGGAACCTCAGGGCCTGAGAGGAGATTGCACAAACTTTGCCAGGAGTCAAAGTTAGACGAAACACTCAAAGTGTCTGGAAACATAAATGGCTCATGCTGAGGTCCATCCCCAACACAGGCTCGTCATGGAGTCCCTGGAGGAGAGAAGAGGAGGCCAGGATTGCACAAAAACTTCTCAGAGACTCAGTGTGGGAAGGAAAATCCAAATTATGTAAAACATCTTAAGTATCTAAAAGTATTAATGAGCACCACTCAGTGTCACTGCAAAGCTCTCAAGGGACTAATTAAAACAGATAATTGGAGGCCATGATTGCACAAAAACTTCTAAGAGACTCAGTGGCAAAAAGAAGTATTTAAATTAACGCTGAGTACCCTGAAGCATGAATGAGCCCCTCTGAGTGTTGTTACTGGCTCAGAATCCCAAGGGACTCATTAAAGCAGATAATAGAAAGATATGATTTCACAAAACTCTCAGACTCAGTTTCAAAAAAGTTCCTTAATAAACTTTGAGTAGCCTGAAGTATTAATGAGCCCCACTGAGTGTTGTTACTAGCTAAGAAACCCATGGGACTCGTTAAAGCAGATAATTGGGAACCATGATTGCACAAACTTTTCCTAGAGTCAGTTTTAAAAGGGAAACACCAAGTACCCTAAAAAAATGAAGTACCTTGAAGCATTAATGAGCTCCACTGAGTGTTGTTACTGACAAAGCCTCTCAAGGGACTCATTAAAGCAGAGAATTGGAGGCCAGAATTGCAGAAACCTCTCAGAGACTCCAAGGCAAAAGCCAAACCCAAAGGCCTTGGAAAAACCTGCAGTCCCTGGCAGCATGAAGGAGCCCCCCAGGGCCATTGCTGACCAAGGCTCCTTCCCCAGAGACTCCTTCCAGCACATCCTGGAGGCCACTGGCATGGGAGGGGGATGCTGAGGGCAGGACAAGGGGCTGACAGTGCCCAGCCTTGCTGGGGCTGTGCCAGGAGGCCCCAGGGCCTCAGGACAAGGTGTCTCCTCAGTGTCCTTGGTGGCACAGAGGCTGCTGTGGCCCAGGGCACCAAGACTTGGCTTCTCTTTGTCCCCACCTGTCATCCCTGCCTGCAGTTCTCTGCTCTGCCTGGGGCCTGGGGACACTTTCTGTGTCGTGTCCCTCAGTGGGACCCATTAAAACTTCCAGAAACTTTGGAGTTGGCTTCTGCCTTGGAGTTCTGGAGAGGTTTCTTCAGCTCCCTCTCAGGGACTGATGTTCAGGGCCTCAGCACAAAGCCCTGAGAGGGTCATTAAAGTCCTTGTGCTGTGTCTGTGCTGCTGAGCTGGGCTGAGCTCATCATCCAGAGGACAATCCTGGTAACCAAGAAGAGCTTAAAAACACATTTCTCTGGATGAGCAGCTTTTCTGCCAGCCCAGCAGGGCTGGGGCACTGCCTGCAGCCACCCCGGGCACAGCACACAGGCACACAGGGCTTCAGCTCAGCCTGGGCTGGCAGCACAGAGCAGAGCTCACTCAGGGCTCACTGCAGGAGAAATCCTCCCAGGCTTGCAAACAGTCACTCTCTGGCTGGGGGAAGAGAAGCTGCAGCTCCTGCAGGGATCTCCTGAAGCTGCCACATCCCCCAGCTTGGAGCACCTTCCAGGAGCACTCTGGGAGCTGCTGCAGGGCAGGGACGTGGCCCTAGGGCAGGGCTGGGTTTCCCTGCTGCCCCAGCCCAGGCCCAGCACAAGGCAGCTCCCTGGGGCCAGGCTCTGCTGCAGGGCTGAGCAGCCGGGGCTGCAGCCAGGGGTGCCCAGGGCTGTGGTGCAGAGCAGGGTCCTGCAGCCCAGGGCGCTGTGCTGGCCCAGGGACTCTGCTGCCTGCCAGGGACAGCTCTCAGCCGGCCCGGGGAGCTGCTGCCAGCGCTGGGGAGAAGCTGTGGGGGGAAGGAGCCACCCTGAGCAGGGCAGCTGCAGCTGCTGCTGCTGCTGAGAGGGGCTGTGTGGGGCAGGGCTGCTCCCAGCTCCACACCAGCCTGGGCACAGCTGCGGAGGACACTTGCCAAAAGAAGGTAAGCCTGGCATTGCTGTAAAGATCAGGAGCTTTCCCGAGAGTGTTTTCAATTTCCTGCTTGGAGAAGGATGGGAAAGTTGGGGTAATGACAAAAAGATTTTTGCTTTTTAAACATTTTTTATATATTTGTAGCTCTGTAACTAGTATTATATAGTTATATAACTGTAATTCCTATTAATTCTATTCAACCACTATTACATACTTCTTTTACTATAATCCTTAATTAACTGTAATATCTTTCCTACCCTTTCTCTTAGATATTAGAACAGTAATCTTCTAAATACATTCCTGAATTACTTTCTAGTCCTATTATCACAAAGAGGGCCTACAAGGAGAACATTTTGGTTTTTAACTAGGGTGTGAGCAGTCGTAAAATAAGTGGGGCAAAGAAGCCCTTGGAGAAACTTCAATTGGTTTCCCCAGGGGTGTGTAACTGGGGAAACTGAATTACATTTGGGATGTTCCTGTTATTATCCTAATTTTTCAGCCTTAAAAAAATTTGTTGAAATCAGGGGCCAGGTATTCCCCATCCCCATTGGGACACCTGGAAGCTTCCAATAAAGGGCTGGTTTATGCATCACTGTTCTAAAGCTGTTACAAGGGATTTTTTTCTCTTTTGATTATAGGCAGCAGGAGGATGAGAGAAAAAGAATAGGAAATGCAATCACAGAATCACAGAACATTCTAATTTGAAAGGATCACACAGGATCATCAAAGTAATGTTTCAACATTTACAGAAACTCTCTGCCAGCTGTCTCTGCCCTGTCTGTGATCTGTTGCTCTCAGGGAGGCTCTGGCTTTTGCAGCAGCTGAGTCAGGCACTGCCCTTGGCATTCCTGCCAGGCAGCTGTGGCCATGGCAATGGGGTGTCCAAGCTTCCCTGGGACCTGTGGGGCTGTGGGCAGAGCAGTCCATGGGAAAGGGGAATGAGCTGAGCCCCCTCCCTGAGATCCCATCATGGGCACACCCAGGGATCTCCTTGCTGTGTCCTTGCCAGCTCTGAGCTGCCCTCCTGGCTGCAAATCTGTGCCAGAGCCCCTGGGAGTTCCCTGAATGTGCCACGGGGAAGTGCAGAGATGCCAGAGCTGAGGAAATGCTGCTGGGTTTGCCAAGGGAGCCGGGAGTGTCCTTGGCAGAAGGGGGTGCTGAGACCTTGCCCAGAGCCCTTTGGAGAGGGTGAGACATTGAGGGATCCCTCTGCTCTGGGCAGGGTCTGGTTTATGCCAGGGTGACAGGGGAGTGTGATTGTGCTCTGACTGCAGCCAAAGCTGCAAACCCAGGGCAGTTGGGAACAAGCCCATCCAGCCCCTCACCTTCCCTGAGCCACAGGGAATCCTTTCCCTCTCATCACTCACTGGCAAACCGTGAGTGCAGCCAAAATGCTGGGGATTTCTGACCTCAGAGAAACAGAAATGATGTGTGAAAAGGAAAATAATGGCTAAAATTCCTTCCTGCTCTCCATGACCTTTAGAAGTGGGAGAGCAGATGGCAAAAATCCTGTCTTCATTAGGAGTGATTCCCTGAATATCCAGCCTTGTCCCTCTGCCACATGGCCACACACCCAGGGCAGCAAGGCAGGAATGGCTCCTCCAGAGCCTACACACACAGGCCTGGCTGCTCCTGGCACACACACACAACACAACTGGAGCTCAGGCAGGGACCTGGGGGAAGGTTTTCCCAGAGCAGGAACAAGGGTGGGTGAGTCACAGCAGGACAGTCTGCAGGGAATGGCCCAAGTTGGGCTCAGAGCAGCCTCTGCTGACTTGTCCCTCTCCTTTATCCATGAACAGGTGCCCATGGCCAGCCAGAGCAAATGTCCAACAGCAGCTCCATCAGCCACTTCCTCCTGCTGCCCTTGGCAGACACGCGGCAGCTGCAGCTCCTGCACTTCTGCCTCTTCCTGGGCATCTCCCTGGCTGCCCTCCTGGGCAACGGCCTCATCATCAGCGCCGTAGCCTGCGGCCACCTCCTGCACAGCCCCATGTTCTTCTTCCTGCTCAACCTGGCCCTCACGACCTGGGCTCCATCTGCACCACTGTCCCCAAAGCCATGCACAATTCCCTATGGGACACCACAATCATCTCCTATGCAGGATGTGCTGCACAGCTCTTTTTCTTTTCCTTCTTTATCACAGTGGAGCTTTCTCTCCTGACCATCATGTGCTACGACCGCTACGTGTCCATCTGCAAACCCCTGCACTACGGGACCCTCCTGGGCAGCAGAGCTTGTGCCCACATGGCAGCAGCTGCCTGGGCCAGTTGCTTTCTCAATTCTCTCATACATACAATCAGTACATTTTCCCTGCCCCTATGCCATGGCAATGCAGTGGGCCAATTCTTCTGTGAAATCCCACACATCCTCAAGCTCTCCTGCTCACACTCCAAATCCCTGAGGGAACTTGGGCTTCTTACTGTTAGTATCAGTTTTCATTTGGTTGTTTTGTGTTCATTGTTTTCTCCTATGTGCAGATCTTCAGGGCTGTGCTGAGGATCCCCTCTGAGCAGGGACGGCACAAAGCCTTTTCCACCTGCCTCCCTCACCTGGCCGTGGTCTCTCTGTTCTTCAGCACTGCAGTGTTTGCCCACCTGAAGCCCCCCTCCATCTCCTCCCCATCCCTGGATCTGGCCCTGTCAGTTCTGTACTCGGTGGTGCCTCCAGCCCTGAACCCCCTCATCTACAGCCTGAGGAACCAGGAGCTCAAGGCTGCAGTGTGGAGACTGATGAATGGATGTGTTCAGCAACATTAAACTCCTGGCAATTTTCTGAAAATCACTTGTAATAAATGTAATCTTTGGTAGGTCTTATTAGGGTTTTTTTCATTGGTTATTTTTCCTGTGTTTTATGTTTTTATCACTGCCCACAAAGAAGTGTCAATGTTTGTGCCATTTCTCATTTTGTTTCTCTCCACCTTCCCTGTGGACACAGACTGTGACAATGAAGGGCAGCACCCTTCATGGCTTTAAATGAACTCAGGGATCTCCCAGCCAAGTTTTCTGCAGAGATGCCCCTTTGGTTCCCTTCTCTGCAGCTGCAGCAGCAATGTCTGTGTGCAGAGCTGGGGGCAGATCAGTGCTGGCACAGCAGCTGTGCCCAGCAGCAGCAGCAGCCCTTGGTGTTGCCAGTGCTGCTGCCGTGGCCCTGCCCCGCTGCCCTGCTGGCCCTGGTGTTGCTGTAGGGCCTGAGTGCTCTCGGGGCCGGGCACAGTGCTGGGGGTGGCAGTGCCGGGGCTGCAGCAGGGACAGGCCATGGGCACTGCTGGGGCAGTGCTGACGCCTCAGGCCAGGGCCTGGGGGCTGCAGGCTCCTTTCCCAGGCTCTCTCCAGAACACTTTGCCCAGGCCAATGCTGAGCACAGAAAAGCCCTGGGAGCAGCCCCAGGCTGGCCGTGGGCAGGCTGGGGGCAAACAGCATGGCTGGAGCTCTGCAAGGTGCCTGGGGGAGACAAGGGGAAGGAGCAGCAGAGCAGGGGCTGATCCATCCTCATTGTGCTGGACACCCCAGGGCAGCGTCCCACAGCGTCCTCATGCACCTGCCAACAACATCCCCCTCTGCAGCCCTGGCCTCTCCCCCAGCTCACACAGGTGCCGCATCCTTGCAGGCACAGACATGGCAGCACTGCCTCAGGAGCCCCTGTTTGCACTGCCCAGAGCAGGCATCAGCACCCCCATGGTGTTGGTGTGGGGAGATGAAGCTGAGGGAGCACAAATGCCATCAGCCCCTGGGGCCAGCAAGGGCTGGGGACAGCAGGGAAACCCCTCAGGTTTGTGGTGGCCTCTGAAGTCACACAGAAAGTTTGTTCCCATCAGCTGGGAGTTTCCTGTGCCACTGCAGACGTTGTTGTTCAGAGCCAGGGCTGCCTGGCAGCCACCCCCAAACTGCCCTG
Organism: Acrocephalus arundinaceus; assembly: GCA_021534815.1. Taxonomy (NCBI): domain Eukaryota; kingdom Metazoa; phylum Chordata; class Aves; order Passeriformes; family Sylviidae; genus Acrocephalus; species Acrocephalus arundinaceus. The sequence goes on along the minus strand of JAJEOU010002088.1, from coordinate 77,696 downwards.
ATCATTTCCTTTGCATCACCTTGGTTTTCTTTATTCTTCCCTGGTCCAGATTTCCTCCTCTTGCCTACCCTGTTCCCTCCCCTCCAAAGAGCCCATCCCTGGTTTCCCTTTCCTCTCTGGCCCCACTCCCCATTTCAGTTCCTGACTGGGCACCATGGGAACATCCCTTCGGGAGCAGGATCATCCTCCAAGTGCTTCAGGAATTGTCTGCAGCCTCCTGCAGTGCCTCGTGCTGCTCCCTTGCCAGAGGCACCCCAGGCCAGGGGGGCCCATCTGGGCTGATGTGTCTGGCTGTGGGGCTCCCTGTTGTGGGAAAGGAGGAGGAGCTGCAGAGGCTCTGCAGGACTGACAGGATGGGCTTGGGGGCTGTGACGAGAAGCTGAGGGACCTGGGTTCCTGCACCTTGTGAAGAGGAGGCCCAGGGCTCATCCTGCAACTGCTGCAAGGGTGGTTTCAGAGAATCCCAGAATCAGCAAGGCTGGAAAAGACTTTGGACATCATCAAGTTCAACCTGTGCCCTGACACTGCCTTGTCTTCCCTGAGCTTCCTCTTTTCCAGGATAAACAATCCCAGCTGCCTTAGCCACTCCTCAAAGGACTTTTGCTCCAGACCCTTCACCAGCCTTGTTGCCCTTCTCTGGACATGCTCCACCCGCTCCATGCCCTTCCTAAATTGGGGGCCCAGAATTGGACACAGCACTCGAGGTGCTGCCCAACCAGTGCCGAGCACAGGGGAAGAATCATAATTTACCTTGGGATAAGCTCACTTCCTTCTTTTATTTGGGTGATTACAACGCCTTCTATATATATACTCTGAAGCTATAGTTCAAAACCCTTAATTACAAAGCAGCTTAAAACTTAATTTTTTTTTTTCAAAGCAAATAATAATACTTCCACATTATCCTATCCTACATGTTAAAGGCCTATAAAACTCTATAGAATTGAAAAAAACTTAAAACATTTATTTTTAAAAATTTAAAGCACACATTATTCACTTAGAGGCAAGCAAAATATTTGTCCAAAAGCCTTGTTGCATGCTTTTCCGTTTGTTCATTAAAACTCATTTTTATAACTGTCCTATGGTCTCTTTCCACACATTTCACAACCACAACTACACAGGCCACCTTTTTCTACCTGACACGAAACACAACGCCACATTTCACACTCACATTGTTGGATTTGGCCCCTGGATCCAGCCTTTCCAGAGCCCTGTGCAGAGCCCTCCTGTCCTCCAGCAATAAACACTCCCAGCAAACTTGGTATCACCACACTTCCATGAGGCCCTAGAATTTCACGATGGTCTCCATGATTCCAAGAGGCCTCCCAGTGTCACAATGTCCCTTTGCTTTCATGTAACACCTTGGTGTCACAGAGTCCCTTGGATCCTTGGGCCCTGCAGTGTCACAATGGATCCTTGGTTCCACGAGGTCTGGCAGTGCAGCAATGGTCTCCTTGCTTCCACAGGGTCACAATGGCCTCTTGGTCACAAGGGGCACCACAAAGGTGTCAAACATGTTTCCTTCATTCCAGGAGTCCCTGAGGAGCAACCCTGGCCCCTTGGTTCCATCGGCCCTGCAGTGTCACAATGGCCCCAGCATGACACCAGGTCCCAATGCTCTGTCCCAATGCTCTGCAGGGTTCCACAAGGCCCTGCAGTGTCACAGGGGCCTCTTGGTTCCATCAGGCCTCAGAGGGCCACCATGAATTCCTTGGTGCTGCAGTGTCACAGTGGAGCCCTGGTCACACAAGATCCTGCAGTGTCACCAGGGACCCTTGGTTCCATGGGGCACTCCAGGGTCAAATTGTTCCCTCAGTTCCAAGAGTCCTTGCAATGGAACAATGGCCCCTGGATTCCATTGGGCCCCAGGGTCTCCCAAGGCTCTCCTTGGTTCTGCAGTGGCACAATGGCCCCTTGGTTCACAAGGCCCCACAGGGTCACCATGGCCTCTGTGGTTCCACCAGGCCCCAGACTGTCACCATGGACTCCTTGCTTCCATTCAGCCCCACAGTGTCACAAAGGCCCCTTGGCTCTATGGTGCCATGTCATACACAGTGTCACTCTGGTCCTCTGAGTGCCACCAGGCCCTGCAGTGTCACAATGGCCCCTTGCTTCCCCAGGGCCCTGCAGTGTCACCATCATCAGAGAATCCACCAGGCTGGAAAAGACCTTGAAGAGCATCAAGTGCAACCTGGGACCCAACAACACCTTGTCACCCAGACCATGGCACTGAGTGCCACATCCAGTCTTTCCTTTAACAATTCCAGGGACAGTGACTCACCCACCTCCCTGGGCAGTCCATTGCAATGCCCAACCATCCTTTCTGTGATGAATATTTCCTAATGTCTAGCCTAAACATTCCCTGGTGCAGCTTAGGCTGTGTCGTCATGTCCTGTCACTGTTTCTTGGGAAAACAGCCCAACCCTCACCTGGCTGCACCCTCCTGTCTGGGAGTTGTAGAGAGTGATGAGGTCTCCCTCTGAGCCTCCTCTTCTCCAGGATAAAACACCACAGCTCCCTCAGCCACTCCTCACAGGACTTGTGCTTCAGACCCCTCACCAGCCTTGTGTGGACACACCCCAGCCCCTCCATGTCCTTCCTAAATTGGGGGGTCCAGAAGTGGACACAGCACTCGAGGGGCTGCCCAACCAGTGCCGAGCACAGGGGAAGAATCACTGCCCTGCTCCTGCTGGCCACAACCGTTCCTCATCCATTGGAGTGCCAGGGGTTGGATGAGGGAAATGGTGAGGAAGAAGTGGGGACAAAGTCTGATTGATTGTCAGCCATGAAGGATCTTGATTTACATATCAATTCAGACTGCATTACAAGGTGCTAGCTGAGAATATAAATTGGACATTGCTGATATCAATCTATAAACAGGAAATGGAAATTTAACAGGACAGAACTTTTTAGTCTGCATTGCTTTCAATATAGTATAATCACTTGAAAGACACTTCTGAAATCTGTCTAATTCACCACAGAAAAATTAAAAACTTAAAATATTCCCAGGGGCTTGTCTTATTTGGGTGTTTTGAACAAATGTTTATGAGCTTTTCTCCCTGAATTCCTGAACTGAAGAGCTCAAAAAAGAGGAGGCTTCGGGAATAGTGCATTTCATCACCAACCCCAAAGTGGCTTAGGACTGACCCTGATCAGAGCAAGAATGAACAGAAATGGGCACAGCTTTCTGGCTGCCCCAGCTTTGGCATGGGCCCTGGGCCTGGAGAAGGAAAAGCTCTGCAGGGCCCCAAGGCCGCGGCTGTTGTGCTGGCCTGGGCAGATGGGATGGCAGCAGGGGCTGCAGAGCTCTCAGCACCTCAGCCAGAGGGGAGCAGGGCACACATGGAGCCTCCTTTTCCCTTGGCCCAGCCCCTTACCCATGGCTGGGGCTGAGTCCTGTCTGAGCTGCAGCTGCTGCTGTGCCCTTGCCAGGGGCTGAGGCCGTGGGGCCCCTGCCCAGAGCAGCCTGGCCTGAGCAGAGCTGTGGGGCCAGAGGCGGCTGGGCTGTGCTGGGGAGAGGCCCTTGGTGCTGCCCAGAGCTCAGGGCAGCTGGCAGAGCTTGGAGGGAGCTGGGCTGGGCTCAGAGAGCCTGGCAGAGAAACCAGCAGTGTCCATGTCAGCCTGGGTGAGCGTGCAGGGGCAGGACTCAGCCCAGGCCTTGTGGGGCAGGGCCAGCGCCTGGGGAAGGCATTGAAAACAGGCAAGGGGCCCAGAGAGGAGGTTGCTCTGTGCCCTTGGTGGCATGGCCAGAGCAGGGAGGGGGCTCAGGACATTTGTCAGCACCAGCCTCTGTCCCCAGCCCTTGCCAGCTCTGGCTGCTCAGCCCAGGTTTGTGGGGCACTTTGGCTGTGGCCCAGCTCCATCCTCCTGCGGGGCTCAGGCCTGTTGCCAGAAATGTCCAGAGCCCAAAGAGCCTCCATGGCTGTGCTGGAGACCAAGGCTGGAGGAGGGAAAGGCAGGGCTGCTGTGGGATGGGCAGGGGATTGAATTCCAGCACACCCCCATAGTTCTCTGATGATCCCGGCACCATGCTGGTCCCTGTTTCAGACTGGAGCAGAGCAGATGTTGATGGTACAGGAGGCCTGTGGGGCTGTCAAAGACCTGCAGCTTGCAAGGTGCTCTGCTCTCCCTCAGCTCCTCTCTGAGAGATGCCAATCCCAGCTGGGCACCTCAGGGCTCATGTGGCTCTGCCTGTTCATGGGCACACAGCTGATGTCTGCCTGGAAAGGGGCACAGGTTTTAATTTCTGTTTGTTTCATTATATTCAAGGAAATATTTATGATCTGGTTCACTTAAGTACTTTTAAGAAGTTGCAGATTTTTCCCACCAGGAGCAGGAATTTCCTGGATCTACTTAATTCTTCTATTGATGGCAGGAGAAGAAATCCTCATCCTCCCTTCTACCTTTGCCACAAACATCAGTCTAATATTTCATGACCCTCTTTCTTCAAGTGTTTACAGCTCTCTTGTTTAAATGTCCATGTCTAAGGACATCTCTTCATGTAGAGCAGCTGGATCTATGTCCTCCCTGTTGCTTCCTGATTTCCTCCTGCATCTGTTCTCTGGTCATTCCAATGTGTCTGTCTTGATTGTCTTCATGCTTTGCGCTTCAGGGAGTGCCCCAATCTTTCAGAAGTTTAAATAAAACCTTAGTCAGCATTTTAGTTGTATTTTTATCTTTTATATCACCTCCTCTCATGCCTTGATGAAAAACTCTTCTTATATGGCAATCCCTTGTGGAGGGTGGCTATGTCAGATGTTGGTGGGATATCACAAGGAGCTGATGGAAGTTTTCTGATGTTCATAAATGTTATCATGTTCACATTTTTTATGTTGGCTGAATCATTAACATCTGATATGATCATGGACAAAGACCCTCTAACTAGTTAAAAGTCAGAAAGTGGTATTTTTATTAACACCAGAGGGTGGCACAGGAGTCATCTCCAAAAGGCGTGACTGCTCTGTACAAGGTTCTTTGCCTTCTATTTATTTCACAAGATCTTACATAAAGTACATGTGCATAACCCCAGCAACTCCCATCCCCACTCTATATTAAAATGAGGCTATTAGTCCTTCATGTGTGTGCAATTCTTCTCTTGAATTGGGTCAGTGGTCTCAAAGGATGAAGTCAGGAGAGTCTTCCTCAGGTCTCTGTGACCCTCTGGCACAGTCCAAGGTCCCCTGCTTTGTGATTGATTGATATAAAGTCCAGGTGCTGGTCATTGTTCTACTGGTTTCAATCTGTTCTTATAATGCTTTAGTTACTCCACTTCTATAAACAAGCTCATAATGGCAAACAATACAACAATTAGCTCTAGCTTAAGCATCTAATAATAAACCTATTGTTTGTTTATCTAACTTACACCCTGATCCATATAAATTGTTCTGACCCTTAGCTAAAATCTCAACTCTTTAAAATCATGATTCAGTGCCCCCCAAATGTTGGGGTGCCTCCTGAATGTTGGAGTGTCCCCCCACAGCCCCCCCGCCGCTGAGGGTCATCTGCGTCCACGTCGACCGGGAGAACACGACGGTGGCTGTCATCTTCTCCCGGCCCATCAGGGTGAGTTGGGACACCTGGGAACCCCCAAAATCACCTGGTACCCCCAAAATCACCTGAGTACCCAAAAAAAATCACCTGGATACCCCCCCAAATCTCTTGGATCCCCTCCAAAAATCACCTGTTACCTCCAAAAGTCTTCTGGATACACCCAAAAGTCACCTGAGTACCCTCAAAATAACCTGGATACATCTAGGTACTCCCAAAAATCACCTGTGTACCCCCAAAAATCTCCTTGAATCCCCCCAAATCATTGGGTACTCCAAAATTACTTTGTTTCCCCCAAACAATCATCTGGATCTCCCTCAAATCACCTGGATACACCTGGGTACCTTCCAAAGTCTCCTGGATCCCCCCCAGAAATCACCTTGGTATCCCCAAAACTCACCTGTGTACCCCCACAAAAATCTGGATACTCCTAAAAGTCACCTGGATCCCCCTCAAAAATCACCTGGGTACCCCCCAAAAACCACCTGGATACATCTGAGTACCCCCCCCAAATCTCTTGGGTATCCCCCAAAAATCACGTGGGCTTCCCTTCCTGGGCAACGGCCTCATCATCAGCGCCGTAGCCTGCGGCCACCTCCTGCACAGCCCCATGTTCTTCTTCCTGCTCAACCTGGCCCTCACCGACCTGGCTCCATCTGCACCACTGTCCCCAAAGCCATGCACAATTCCCTCTATGGGACACCACAACATCTCCTATGCAGGATGTGCTGCACAGCTCTTTTTCTTTTCCTTCTTTATCACAGTGGAGCTTTCTCTCCTGACCATCATGTGCTACGACCGCTACGTGTCCATCTGCAAACCCCTGCACTACGGGACCCTCCTGGCAGCAGAGCTTGTGCCCACATGGCAGCAGCTGCCTGGGCCAGTTGCTTTCTCAATCTCTCATACATACAATCAGTACATTTTCCCTGCCCCTATGCCATGGCAATGCATGGGCAATTCTTCTGTGAAATCCCACACATCCTCAACTCTCTCTTCACACTCCAATCCCTAGGGAACTTGGGCTTCTTCTGTAGTATCAGTTTTTCATTTGGTTGTTTTGTTTGTTCATTGTTTTCTCCTATGTGCAGATCTTCAGGGCTGTTGTGAGGATCCCCTCTGAGCAGGGACGGCACAAAGCCTTCTCACCTGCCTCCCTCACCTGGCCGTGGTCTCTCTGTTCTTCAGCACTGCAGTGTTTGCCCACCTGAAGCCCCCCTCCATCTCCTCCCCATCCTGGATCTGGCCCTGTCAGTTCTGTACTCGTGGTGCCTCCAGCCCTGAACCCCCTCATCTACAGCCTGAGGAACCAGGAGCTCAAGGCTGCAGTGTGTGGAGACTGATGAATGGATGTTTCAGCAACATTAAACTCCTGGCAATTTCTCTGAAAATCACTTGTAATAAATTTAATCTTTTGGTAGGTCTTTTTAGGGTTTTTTTCATGGTTTTTTCCTGTGTTTTATATTTTATCACTGCCCACAAAGAAGTGTCATGTTTTGTGCCATTTCTCATTTTTGTTCTCTCCACCTTCCCTGTGGCACAGACTGTGCAATGAAGGGCAGCACCTTCTGGCTTTAAATGAACTCAGGATCTCCCAGCCAAGTTTTCTGCAGAGATGCCCCTTTGGTTCCCTTCTCTGCAGCTGCAGCAGCAATGTCTGTGATGCAGAGCTGGGGGCAGATCAGTGCTGGCACAGCAGCTGTGCCCAAGCAGCAGCAGCAGCAGCCCTTGTGTTGCCCAGTGCTGCTGCCGTGGCCCTGCCCCGCTGCCCTGCTGGCCCTGGTGTGTTCTGTAGGGCCTGAGTGCTCTCGGGGCCGGGCACAGTGCTGGGGGGTGGCAGTGCCGGGGCTGCAGCAGGGACAGGCATGGGCACTGCTGGGGCAGGCTGAGCCTCAGGCCAGGGCCTGGGGGCTGCAGGCTCCTTGCCCAGGCTCTCCCAGAAACCTTGCCCAGGCCAATGCTTGAGACAGAAAAGCCCGGGAGCAGCCCCAGGCTGGCCTGGGCAGGTTGGGGCAACAGCATGGCTGGGCTCTGCAAGGTGCCTGGGGAGACAAGGGAAGGAGCAGCAGAGCAGGGGCTGATCCATCCTCACTGTGCTGGACACCCCAGGGCAGCTCCCACAGCTCCCATGCACCTGCCAACAACATCCCCTCTCTGCAGCCCTGGCCTCTCCCCCAGCTCACACAGGTGCCGCATCCTTGCAGGCACAGACACAGCAGCACTGCCTCAGGAGGCCCCTGTTTGCACTGCCCAGAGCAGGCATCAGCACCCCATGGTGTTGGTGTGGGAGATGAACCTGAGGGAGCCAAACTGCCATCAGCCCCTGGGGCCAGCAAGGGCTGGGGGACAGCAGGGAAAACCCTCAGGTTTGTGGTGGCCTCTGAAGTCACACAGAAAGTTTGTTCCCATCAGCTGGGAGTTTCCTGTGCCACTGCAGACATTGTTGTTCAGAGCCAGGACTGCCTGGCAGCCACCCCCAAACTGCCCTGATCATTTCCTTTGCATCACCTTGGTTTTCTTTATTCTTCCTGGTCCAGATTTCCTCTCTTGCCTACCCTGTTCCCTCCCCTCCAAAGAGCCCATCCCTGGTTTCCCTTTCCTCTCTGGCCCACTCCCCCATTTCAGTTCCTGACTGGGCACCATGGACATCCCTTCGGGAGCAGGATCATCCTCCAAGTCTTCAGGAATTGTCTGCAGCCTCCTGCAGTGCCTCGGCTGCTCCTTGCCAGAGGCACCCCAGGCCAGGGGGCCCTCTGGCTGATGTGTCGGCTGTGGGCTCCCTTTGTGGAAGGAGAGGAGCTGCAGGGCTCTGCAGGACTGACAGGATGGGCTTGGGGGCTGTGACGAGAGCTGAGGACCTGGGTCCTGCCCTTGTGAGAGGAGCCCAGGGCTCATCCGCAACTGCTGCAAGGGTGGTTTCAGAGAATCCCAGAATCAGCAAGGCTGGAAAAGACTTTGGACATCATCAAGTTCAACCTGTGCCCTGACACTGCCTTGTCTTTCCCTGAGCTTCCTCTTTTCCAGGATAAAACAATCCCAGCTGCCTTAGCACATCCTCAAAGGACTTTTGCTCCAGGACCTTCACCAGCTTGTTCCCTTCTCTGGACATGCCTCCACCCGCTCCATGCCCCTTCCTAAATTGGGGTGGCCAGAAAATGGACACAGCACTCCGAGGTCCGCCCAACCCAGTGCTGAGCACAGGGAAGAAATCATTAATTTACCTTGGGATAAAGTCACTTCCTTCTTTTATTTGGGTGATTACAACGCCTTCTATATATGTATATTCTGAAGCTATAGTTCAAAACCCTTAATTACAAAGCAGCTTAAAACTTAATTTTTTTTTTCAAAGAATAATATACTTCCACATTATCCTATCCTACATGTAAAGGCCTATAAAAACTCTATAGAATTGAAAAAAACTTAAAACATTTATTTTTAAAAATTTAAAGCACACATTATTCACTTAGAGGCAAGCAAAATATTTGTCCAAAAGCCTTGTTGCATGCTTTTCCGTTTTGTTCATTAAAACTCATTTTTATAACTGTCCTATGGTCTCTTTCCACACATTTCACAACCACAACTACACAGGCCCCTTTTTTCTACCTGACACGAAAACAACGCCACATTTCACACTCACATTGTTGGATTTGGCCCTGGATCCAGCCTTTCCAGAGCCCTGTGCAGAAGCCCTCCTGTCCTCCAGCAATAAACACTCCAGCAAACTCTGGTATCACCACACTTCCATGAGGCCAGAATTTCACGATGGTCTCCATGATTCCAAGAGGCTCCCAGTGTCACAATGTCCCTTGCTTTCATGTAACACCTTGGTGTCACAGAGGTCCCTGGATCCTTGGGCCCTGCAGTGTCACAATGGATCCTTGTTCCACGAGGTCGCAGTGCAGCAATGGTCTCCTTGCTCTCCACAGGGCACAATGGCCTCTTGGTCACAAGCGGCACCACAAGGTGTCAAACATGTTTCCTTCATTCCAGGAGTCCCTGAGGAGCAACCCTGGCCCCTTGGTTCCATCGCCCTGCAGTGTCACAATGGCCCCACATGACACCAGGTCCCAATGCTCTGTCCCAAGCTCTGCAGGGTTCCACAAGGCCCTGCAGGTGTCACAGGGGCCTCTTGTTCCATCAGGCCTCAGAGGGCCACCATGAATTCCTTGGTGCTGCACGTTCACAGTGAGCCCTGGTCACACAAGATCCTGCGTGTCACCAGGACCCTTGGTCCATGGGCACTCCAGGGTCAAAATGTTCCCTCAGTTCCAAGAGTCCTTGCAATGGAACAATGGCCCCTGGATTCCATTGGCCCCAGGTCTCCCAAGGCTCTCCTTGGTTCTGCAGTGGCACAATGGCCCCTTGGTTCCACAAAGGCCCCACAGGGTCACCATGGCCTCTGTGGTTCCACCAGGCCCCAGACTGTCACCATGGGACTCCTTGCTTCCATTCAGCCCCACAGTGTCACAAAGGCCCCTTGGCTCTATAGGTGCCATGTCATACACAGTGTCACTCTGGTCCTCTGAGTGCCACCAGGCCCTGCAGTGTCACAATGGCCCTTGCTTCCCAGGCCCTGCAGTGTCACCATCATCAGAGAATCCACCAGGCTGGAAAAGACCTTGAGAGCATCAAGTGCAACCTGGGACCCAAACAACACCTTGTCACCCAGACCATGGCACTGAGGCCACATCCAGTCTTTTCCTTAACAATTCCAGGGACAGTGACTCACCCACCTCCCTGGGCAGTCCATTGCAATGCCCAACCATCCTTTCTGTGATGAATATTTCCTAATGTCTAGCCTAAACATTCCCTGGTGCAGCTTAGGCTGTGTCGTCATGTCCTGTCACTGTTTCTTGGGAAAAGCCCAACCCTCACCTGGCTGCACCCTCCTGTCTGGAGTTGTAGAGAGTGATGAGGTCTCCCTCTGAGCCTCCTCTTCTCCAGGATAAAACACCACAGCTCCCTCAGCCACTCCTCACAGGAACTTGTGCTTCAGACCCCTCACCAGCCTTGTGTGGACACACCCCAGCCCCTCCATGTCCTTCCTAAATTGGGGGTCCAGACGTGGACACAGCACTCGAGGGCTGCCCAACCAGTGCGAGCACAGGGGAAGAATCACTGCCCTGCTCCTGCTGGCCAAACCGTTCCTCATCCATTGGAGTGCCAGGGTTGGATGAGGGAAATGGTGAGGAAGAAGTGGGGACAAAGTCTATCTTGATTTGATTGTCAGCCATGAGGGATCTTGATTTACATATCAATTCAGACTGCATTACAAGGTGCTAGCTGAGAATATAAATGGACATTGCTGATATCAATCTATTAACAGGAAATGGAAATTTAACAGGACAGAACTTTTTAGTCTGCATTGCTTTCAATATAGTATAATCACTTGAAAGACACTTCTGAAATCTGTCTAATTCACCACAGAAAATTAAAAACTTTAAAATATTCCAGGGGCTTGTCTTATTTGGGTGTTTTGAACAAATGTTATGAGCTTTTCTCCCTGAATCCTGAACTGAAGAGCTCAAAAAAGAGAGGCCTCGGGAATAGTGCATTTCATCACCAACCCCAAAGTGGCTTAGGACTGACCTGATCAGAGCAAGAATGAACAGAAATGGGCACAGCTTTCTGGCTGCCCCAGCTTTGGCATGGGCCCTGGGCCTGGAGAAGGAAAAGCTCTGCAGGCCCCAAGGCCGCGGCTGTTGTGCTGGCCTGGGCAGATGGGATGGCAGCAGGGGCTGCAGAGCTCTCAGCACCTCAGCCAGAGGGAGCAGGGCACACAGGGAGCCTCCTTTTTCCTGGCCCAGCCCCTTCCCATGGCTGGGGCTGAGTCCTGTCTGAGTGCAGCTTGCTGCTGCCCTTGCCAGGGGCTGAGGCCTGGGGCCCCTGCCCAGAGCAGCCGGCCTGAGCAGAGCTGTTGGCAGAGGCGGCTGGGCTTGCTGGGGAGAGACCCTGGTGCTGCCCAGAGCTCAGGGCAGCTGGCAGAGCTTGGAGGGAGCTGGGCTGGGCTCAGAGAGCCTGGCAGAGAAACCAGCAGTGTCCATGTCAGCCTGGGTGACGTGCAGGGGCAGGACTCAGCCCAGGCCTTGTCGGGGCAGGCCACAGGGCTTCAGCTCAGCCTGGGCTGGCAGCACAGAGCAGAGCTCACTCAGGGCTCACTGCAGGAGAAATCCTCCCAGGCTTGCAAACAGTCACTCTCTGGCTGGGGGAAGAGAAGCTGCAGCTCCTGCAGGGATCTCCTGAAGCTGCCACATCCCCCAGCTTGGAGCACCTTCCAGGAGCACTCTGGGAGCTGCTGCAGGGCAGGGACGTGCCCTAGGGCAGGGCTGGGTTTCCCTGCTGCCCCAGCCCAGGCCCAGCACAAGGCAGCTCCCTGGGGCCAGGCTCTGCTGCAGGGCTGAGCAGCCGGGGCTGCAGCCAGGGGTGCCCAGGGCTGTGGTGCAGAGCAGGGTCCCTGCAGCCCAGGGCGCTGTGCTGGCCCAGGGACTCTGCTGCCTGCCAGGGACAGCTCTCAGCCGGCCCGGGGAGCTGCTGCCCAGCGCTGGGGAGAAGCTGTGGGGGAAGGAGCCACCCTGAGCAGGGCAGCTGCAGCTGCTGCTGCTGCTGAGAGGGGCTGTGTGGGCAGGGCTGCTCCCAGCTCCACACCAGCCTGGGCACAGCTGCGGAGGACACTTGCCAAAAGAAGGTAAGCCTGGCATTGCTGTAAAGATCAGGAGCTTTCCCGAGAGTGTTTTCAATTTCCTGCTTGGAGAAGGATGGGAAAGTTGGGGTAATGACAAAAAGATTTTTGCTTTTTAAACATTTTTTATATATTGTAGCTCTGTAACTAGTATTATATAGTTATATAACTGTAATTCCTATTAATTCTATTCAACCACTATTACATACTTCTTTTACTATAATCCTTAATTAACTGTAATATCTTTCCTACCCTTTCTCTTAGATATTAGAACAGTAATCTTCTAAATACATTCCTGAATTACTTTCTAGTCCTATTATCACAAAGAGGCCTACAAGGAGAACATTTTGGTTTTTAACTAGGGTGTGAGCAGTCGTAAAATAAGTGGGGCAAAGAAGCCCTTGGAGAAACTTCAATTGGTTTCCCCAGGGGTGTGTAACTGGGGAAACTGAATTACATTTGGGATGTTCCTGTTATTATCCTAATTTTTCAGCCTTAAAAAAATTTGTTGAAATCAGGGGCCAGGTATTCCCCATCCCCATTGGGACACCTGGAAGCTTCCAATAAAGGGCTGGTTTATGCATCACTGTTCTAAAGCTGTTACAAGGGATTTTTTTCTCTTTTGATTATAGGCAGCAGGAGGATGAGAGAAAAAGAATAGGAAATGCAATCACAGAATCACAGAACATTCTAATTTGAAAGGATCACACGGGATCATCAAAGTAATGTTTCAACATTTACAGAAACTCTCTGCCAGCTGTCTCTGCCCTGTCTGTGATCTGTTGCTCTCAGGGAGGCTCTGGCTTTTGCAGCAGCTGAGTCAGGCACTGCCCTTGGCATTCCTGCCAGGCAGCTGTGGCCATGGCAATGGGGTGTCCAAGCTTCCTTGGGACCTGTGGGGCTGTGGGCAGAGCAGTCCATGGGAAAGGGGAATGAGCTGAGCCCCCTCCCTGAGATCCCATCATGGGCACACCCAGGGATCTCCTTGCTGTGTCCTTGCCAGCTCTGAGCTGCCCTCCTGGCTGCAAATCTGTGCCAGAGCCCCTGGGAGTTCCCTGAATGTGCCACGGGGAAGTGCAGAGATGCCAGAGCTGAGGAAATGCTGCTGGGTTTGCCAAGGGAGCCGGGAGTGTCCTTGGCAGAAGGGGGTGCTGAGACCTTGCCCAGAGCCCTTTGGAGAGGGTGAGACATTGAGGGATCCCTCTGCTCTGGGCAGGGTCTGGTTTATGCCAGGGTGACAGGGGAGTGTGATTGTGCTCTGACTGCAGCCAAAGCTGCAAACCCAGGGCAGTTGGGAACAAGCCCATCCAGCCCCTCACCTTCCCTGAGCCACAGGGAATCCTTTCCCTCTCATCACTCACTGGCAAACCGTGAGTGCAGCCAAAATGCTGGGGATTTCTGACCTCAGAGAAACAGAAATGATGTGTGAAAAGGAAAATAATGGCTAAAATTCCTTCCTGCTCTCCATGACCTTTAGAAGTGGGAGAGCAGATGGCAAAAATCCTGTCTTCATTAGGAGTGATTCCCTGAATATCCAGCCTTGTCCCTCTGCCACATGGCCACACACCCAGGGCAGCAAGGCAGGAATGGCTCCTCCAGAGCCTACACACACAGGCCTGGCTGCTCCTGGCACACACACACAACACAACTGGAGCTCAGGCAGGGACCTGGGGGAAGGTTTTCCCAGAGCAGGAACAAGGGTGGGTGAGTCACAGCAGGACAGTCTGCAGGGAATGGCCCAAGTTGGGCTCAGAGCAGCCTCTGCTGACTTGTCCCTCTCCTTTATCCATGAACAGGTGCCCATGGCCAGCCAGAGCAAATGTCCAACAGCAGCTCCATCAGCCACTTCCTCCTGCTGCCCTTGGCAGACACGCGGCCGCTGCAGCTCCTGCACTTCTGCCTCTTCCTGGGCATCTCCCTGGCTGCCCTCCTGGGCAACGGCCTCATCATCAGCGCCGTAGCCTGCGGCCACCTCCTGCACAGCCCCATGTTCTTCTTCCTGCTCAACCTGGCCCTCACCGACCTGGGCTCCATCTGCACCACTGTCCCCAAAGCCATGCACAATTCCCTATGGGACACCACAATCATCTCCTATGCAGGATGTGCTGCACAGCTCTTTTTCTTTTCCTTCTTTATCACAGTGGAGCTTTCTCTCCTGACCATCATGTGCTACGACCGCTACGTGTCCATCTGCAAACCCCTGCACTACGGGACCCTCCTGGGCAGCAGAGCTTGTGCCCACATGGCAGCAGCTGCCTGGGCCAGTTGCTTTCTCAATTCTCTCATACATACAATCAGTACATTTTCCCTGCCCCTATGCCATGGCAATGCAGTGGGCCAATTCTTCTGTGAAATCCCACACATCCTCAAGCTCTACTGCTCACACTCCAAATCCCTGAGGGAACTTGGGCTTCTTACTGTTAGTATCAGTTTTTCATTTGGTTGTTTTGTGTTCATTGTTTTCTCCTATGTGCAGATCTTCAGGGCTGTGCTGAGGATCCCCTCTGAGCAGGGACGGCACAAAGCCTTTTCCACCTGCCTCCCTCACCTGGCCGTGGTCTCTCTGTTCTTCAGCACTGCAGTGTTTGCCCACCTGAAGCCCCCCTCCATCTCCTCCCCATCCCTGGATCTGGCCCTGTCAGTTCTGTACTCGGTGGTGCCTCCAGCCCTGAACCCCCTCATCTACAGCCTGAGGAACCAGGAGCTCAAGGCTGCAGTGTGGAGACTGATGAATGGATGTGTTCAGCAACATTAAACTCCTGGCAATTTTCTGAAAATCACTTGTAATAAATGTAATCTTTGGTAGGTCTTATTAGGGTTTTTTTCATTGGTTATTTTTCCTGTGTTTTATGTTTTTATCACTGCCCACAAAGAAGTGTCAATGTTTGTGCCATTTCTCATTTTGTTTCTCTCCACCTTCCCTGTGGACACAGACTGTGACAATGAAGGGCAGCACCCTTCATGGCTTTAAATGAACTCAGGGATCTCCCAGCCAAGTTTTCTGCAGAGATGCCCCTTTGGTTCCCTTCTCTGCAGCTGCAGCAGCAATGTCTGTGTGCAGAGCTGGGGGCAGATCAGTGCTGGCACAGCAGCTGTGCCCAGCAGCAGCAGCAGCAGCCCTTGGTGTTGCCAGTGCTGCTGCCGTGGCCCTGCCCCGCTGCCCTGCTGGCCCTGGTGTTGCTGTAGGGCCTGAGTGCTCTCGGGGCCGGGCACAGTGCTGGGGGTGGCAGTGCCGGGGCTGCAGCAGGGACAGGCCATGGGCACTGCTGGGGCAGTGCTGATGCCTCAGGCCAGGGCCTGGGGGCTGCAGGCTCCTTGCCCAGGATCTCTCCAGAACACTTTGCCCAGGCCAATGCTGAGCACAGAAAAGCCCCGGGAGCAGCCCCAGGCTGGCCATGGGCAGGTTGGGGGCAAACAGCATGGCTGGAGCTCTGCAAGGTGCCTGGGGGAGACAAGGGGAAGGAGCAGCAGAGCAGGGGCTGATCCATCCTCACTGTGCTGGACACCCCAGGGCAGCATCCCACAGCGTCCTCATGCACCTGCCAACAACATCCCCTCTCTGCAGCCCTGGCCTCTCCCCCAGCTCACACAGGTGCCGCATCCTTGCAGGCACAGACACAGCAGCACTGCCTCAGGAGCCCCTGTTTGCACTGCCCAGAGCAGGCATCAGCACCCCCATGGTGTTGGTGTGGGGAGATGAACCTGAGGGAGCACAAATGCCATCAGCCCCTGGGGCCAGCAAGGGCTGGGGGACAGCAGGGAAACCCCTCAGGTTTGTGGTGGCCTCTGAAGTCACACAGAAAGTTTGTTCCCATCAGCTGGGAGTTTCCTGTGCCACTGCAGACATTGTTGTTCAGAGCCAGGACTGCCTGGCAGCCACCCCCAAACTGCCCTGATCATTTCCTTTGCATCACCTTGGTTTTCTTTATTCTTCCCTGGTCCAGATTTCCTCCTCTTGCCTACCCTGTTCCCTCCCCTCCAAAGAGCCCATCCCTGGTTTCCCTTTCCTCTCTGGCCCCACTCCCCATTTCAGTTCCTGACTGGGCACCATGGGAACATCCCTTCGGGAGCAGGATCATCCTCCAAGTGCTTCAGGAATTGTCTGCAGCCTCCTGCAGTGCCTCGTGCTGCTCCCTTGCCAGAGGCACCCCAGGCCAGGGGGGCCCATCTGGGCTGATGTGTCGGGCTGTGGGGCTCCCTGTTGTGGGAAAGGAGGAGGAGCTGCAGAGGCTCTGCAGGACTGACAGGATGGGCTTGGGGGCTGTGACGAGAAGCTGAGGGACCTGGGTTCCTGCACCTTGTGAAGAGGAGGCCCAGGGCTCATCCTGCAACTGCTGCAAGGGTGGTTTCAGAGAATCCCAGAATCAGCAAGGCTGGAAAAGACTTTGGACATCATCAAGTTCAACCTGTGCCCTGACACTGCCTTGTCTTCCCTGAGCTTCCTCTTTTCCAGGATAAACAATCCCAGCTGCCTTAGCCACTCCTCAAAGGACTTTTGCTCCAGACCCTTCACCAGCCTTGTTGCCCTTCTCTGGACATGCTCCACCCGCTCCATGCCCTTCCTAAATTGGGGGGCCCAGAATTGGACACAGCACTCGAGGTGCTGCCCAACCAGTGCCGAGCACAGGGGAAGAATCATAATTTACCTTGGGATAAGCTCACTTCCTTCTTTTATTTGGGTGATTACAACGCCTTCTATATATATATTCTGAAGCTATAGTTCAAAACCCTTAATTACAAAGCAGCTTAAAACTTAATTTTTTTTTTTCAAAGCAAATAATAATACTTCCACATTATCCTATCCTACATGTTAAAGGCCTATAAAACTCTATAGAATTGAAAAAAACTTAAAACATTTATTTTTAAAAATTTAAAGCACACATTATTCACTTAGAGGCAAGCAAAATATTTGTCCAAAAGCCTTGTTGCATGCTTTTCCGTTTGTTCATTAAAACTCATTTTTATAACTGTCCTATGGTCTCTTTCCACACATTTCACAACCACAACTACACAGGCCACCTTTTTCTACCTGACACGAAACACAACGCCACATTTCACACTCACATTGTTGGATTTGGCCCCTGGATCCAGCCTTTCCAGAGCCCTGTGCAGAGCCCTCCTGTCCTCCAGCAATAAACACTCCCAGCAAACTTGGTATCACCACACTTCCATGAGGCCCTAGAATTTCACGATGGTCTCCATGATTCCAAGAGGCCTCCCAGTGTCACAATGTCCCTTTGCTTTCATGTAACACCTTGGTGTCACAGAGTCCCTTGGATCCTTGGGCCCTGCAGTGTCACAATGGATCCTTGGTTCCACGAGGTCTGGCAGTGCAGCAATGGTCTCCTTGCTTCCACAGGGTCACAATGGCCTCTTGGTCACAAGGGGCACCACAAAGGTGTCAAACATGTTTCCTTCATTCCAGGAGTCCCTGAGGAGCAACCCTGGCCCCTTGGTTCCATCGGCCCTGCAGTGTCACAATGGCCCCAGCATGACACCAGGTCCCAATGCTCTGTCCCAATGCTCTGCAGGGTTCCACAAGGCCCTGCAGTGTCACAGGGGCCTCTTGGTTCCATCAGGCCTCAGAGGGCCACCATGAATTCCTTGGTGCTGCAGTGTCACAGTGGAGCCCTGGTCACACAAGATCCTGCAGTGTCACCAGGGACCCTTGGTTCCATGGGGCACTCCAGGGTCAAAATTGTTCCCTCAGTTCCAAGAGTCCTTGCAATGGAACAATGGCCCCTGGATTCCATTGGGCCCCAGGGTCTCCCAAGGCTCTCCTTGGTTCTGCAGTGGCACAATGGCCCCTTGGTTCCACAAGGCCCCACAGGGTCACCATGGCCTCTGTGGTTCCACCAGGCCCCAGACTGTCACCATGGACTCCTTGCTTCCATTCAGCCCCACAGTGTCACAAAGGCCCCTTGGCTCTATGGTGCCATGTCATACACAGTGTCACTCTGGTCCTCTGAGTGCCACCAGGCCCTGCAGTGTCACAATGGCCCCTTGCTTCCCCAGGGCCCTGCAGTGTCACCATCATCAGAGAATCCACCAGGCTGGAAAAGACCTTGAAGAGCATCAAGTGCAACCTGGGACCCAACAACACCTTGTCACCCAGACCATGGCACTGAGTGCCACATCCAGTCTTTCCTTTAACAATTCCAGGGACAGTGACTCACCCACCTCCCTGGGCAGTCCATTGCAATGCCCAACCATCCTTTCTGTGATGAATATTTCCTAATGTCTAGCCTAAACATTCCCTGGTGCAGCTTAGGCTGTGTCGTCATGTCCTGTCACTGTTTCTTGGGAAAACAGCCCAACCCTCACCTGGCTGCACCCTCCTGTCTGGGAGTTGTAGAGAGTGATGAGGTCTCCCTCTGAGCCTCCTCTTCTCCAGGATAAAACACCACAGCTCCCTCAGCCACTCCTCACAGGACTTGTGCTTCAGACCCCTCACCAGCCTTGTGTGGACACACCCCAGCCCCTCCATGTCCTTCCTAAATTGGGGGGTCCAGAAGTGGACACAGCACTCGAGGGGCTGCCCAACCAGTGCCGAGCACAGGGGAAGAATCACTGCCCTGCTCCTGCTGGCCACAACCGTTCCTCATCCATTGGAGTGCCAGGGGTTGGATGAGGGAAATGGTGAGGAAGAAGTGGGGACAAAGTCTGATTGATTGTCAGCCATGAAGGATCTTGATTTACATATCAATTCAGACTGCATTACAAGGTGCTAGCTGAGAATATAAATTGGACATTGCTGATATCAATCTATAAACAGGAAATGGAAATTTAACAGGACAGAACTTTTTAGTCTGCATTGCTTTCAATATAGTATAATCACTTGAAAGACACTTCTGAAATCTGTCTAATTCACCACAGAAAAATTAAAAACTTAAAATATTCCCAGGGGCTTGTCTTATTTGGGTGTTTTGAACAAATGTTTATGAGCTTTTCTCCCTGAATTCCTGAACTGAAGAGCTCAAAAAAGAGGAGGCTTCGGGAATAGTGCATTTCATCACCAACCCCAAAGTGGCTTAGGACTGACCCTGATCAGAGCAAGAATGAACAGAAATGGGCACAGCTTTCTGGCTGCCCCAGCTTTGGCATGGGCCCTGGGCCTGGAGAAGGAAAAGCTCTGCAGGGCCCCAAGGCCGCGGCTGTTGTGCTGGCCTGGGCAGATGGGATGGCAGCAGGGGCTGCAGAGCTCTCAGCACCTCAGCCAGAGGGGAGCAGGGCACACATGGAGCCTCCTTTTCCCTTGGCCCAGCCCCTTACCCATGGCTGGGGCTGAGTCCTGTCTGAGCTGCAGCTGCTGCTGTGCCCTTGCCAGGGGCTGAGGCCGTGGGGCCCCTGCCCAGAGCAGCCTGGCCTGAGCAGAGCTGTGGGGCCAGAGGCGGCTGGGCTGTGCTGGGGAGAGGCCCTTGGTGCTGCCCAGAGCTCAGGGCAGCTGGCAGAGCTTGGAGGGAGCTGGGCTGGGCTCAGAGAGCCTGGCAGAGAAACCAGCAGTGTCCATGTCAGCCTGGGTGAGCGTGCAGGGGCAGGACTCAGCCCAGGCCTTGTGGGGCAGGGCCAGCGCCTGGGGAAGGCATTGAAAACAGGCAAGGGGCCCAGAGAGGAGGTTGCTCTGTGCCCTTGGTGGCATGGCCAGAGCAGGGAGGGGGCTCAGGACATTTGTCAGCACCAGCCTCTGTCCCCAGCCCTTGCCAGCTCTGGCTGCTCAGCCCAGGTTTGTGGGGCACTTTGGCTGTGGCCCAGCTCCATCCTCCTGCGGGGCTCAGGCCTGTTGCCAGAAATGTCCAGAGCCCAAAGAGCCTCCATGGCTGTGCTGGAGACCAAGGCTGGAGGAGGGAAAGGCAGGGCTGCTGTGGGATGGGCAGGGGATTGAATTCCAGCACACCCCCCAGTTCTCTGATGATCCCGGCACCATGCTGGTCCCTGTTTCAGACTGGAGCAGAGCAGATGTTGATGGTACAGGAGGCCTGTGGGGCTGTCAAAGACCTGCAGCTTGCAAGGTGCTCTGCTCTCCCTCAGCTCCTCTCTGAGAGATGCCAATCCCAGCTCAGCACCTCAGGGCTCATGTGGCTCTGCCTGTTCATGGGCACACAGCTGATGTCTGCCTGGAAAGGGGCACAGGTTTTAATTTCTGTTTGTTTCATTATATTCAAGGAAATATTTATGATCTGGTTCACTTAAGTACTTTTAAGAAGTTGCAGATTTTTCCCACCAGGAGCAGGAATTTCCTGGATCTACTTAATTCTTCTATTGATGGCAGGAGAAGAAATCCTCATCCTCCCTTCTACCTTTGCCACAAACATCAGTCTAATATTTCATGACCCTCTTTCTTCAAGTGTTTACAGCTCTCTTGTTTAAATGTCCATGTCTAAGGACATCTCTTCATGTAGAGCAGCTGGATCTATGTCCTCCCTGTTGCTTCCTGATTTCCTCCTGCATCTGTTCTCTGGTCATTCCAATGTGTCTGTCTTGATTGTCTTCATGCTTTGCGCTTCAGGGAGTGCCCCAATCTTTCAGAAGTTTAAATAAAACCTTAGTCAGCATTTTAGTTGTATTTTTATCTTTTATATCACCTCCTCTCATGCCTTGATGAAAAACTCTTCTTATATGGCAATCCCTTGTGGAGGGTGGCTATGTCAGATGTTGGTGGGATATCACAAGGAGCTGATGGAAGTTTTCTGATGTTCATAAATGTTATCATGTTCACATTTTTTATGTTGGCTGAATCATTAACATCTGATATGATCATGGACAAAGACCCTCTAACTAGTTAAAAGTCAGAAAGTGGTATTTTTATTAACACCAGAGGGTGGCACAGGAGTCATCTCCAAAAGGCGTGACTGCTCTGTACAAGGTTCTTTGCCTTCTATTTATTTCACAAGATCTTACATAAAGTACATGTGCATAACCCCAGCAACTCCCATCCCCACTCTATATTAAAATGAGGCTATTAGTCCTTCATGTGTGTGCAATTCTTCTCTTGAATTGGGTCAGTGGTCTCAAAGGATGAAGTCAGGAGAGTCTTCCTCAGGTCTCTGTGACCCTCTGGCACAGTCCAAGGTCCCCTGCTTTGTGATTGATTGATATAAAGTCCAGGTGCTGGTCATTGTTCTACTGGTTTCAATCTGTTCTTATAATGCTTTAGTTACTCCACTTCTATAAACAAGCTCATAATGGCAAACAATACAACAATTAGCTCTAGCTTAAGCATCTAATAATAAACCTATTGTTTGTTTATCTAACTTACACCCTGATCCATATAAATTGTTTCTGACCCTTAGCTAAAATCTCAACTCTTTAAAATCATGATTCAGTGCCCCCCAAATGTTGGGGTGCCTCCTGAATGTTGGAGTGTCCCCCCACAGCCCCCCCGCCGCTGAGGGTCATCTGCGTCCACGTCGACCGGGAGAACACGACGGTGGCTGTCATCTTCTCCCGGCCCATCAGGGTGAGTTGGGACACCTGGGAACCCCCAAAATCACCTGGTACCCCCAAAATCACCTGAGTACCCAAAAAAAATCACCTGGATACCCCCCCAAATCTCTTGGATCCCCTCCAAAAATCACCTGGTTACCTCCAAAAGTCTTCTGGATACACCCAAAAGTCACCTGAGTACCCTCAAAATAACCTGGATACATCTAGGTACTCCCAAAAATCACCTGTGTACCCCCAAAAATCTCCTTGAATCCCCCCAAATCATTGGGTACTCCAAAATTACTTTGTTTCCCCCAAACAATCATCTGGATCTCCCCTCAAATCACCTGGATACACCTGGGTACCTTCCAAAGTCTCCTGGATCCCCCCCAGAAATCACCTTGGTATCCCCAAAACTCACCTGTGTACCCCCACAAAAAATCTGGATACTCCTAAAAGTCACCTGGATCCCCCTCAAAAATCACCTGGGTACCCCCCAAAAACCACCTGGATACATCTGAGTACCCCCCCCAAATCTCTTGGGTATCCCCCAAAAATCACGTGGGTACTCCCAAAAATAACCCCGATCTTCCTCCAAAATCACCTGGGTACATCCAAAATCACTTGGATATACCTGAGTACCCCCAAAATTGCCTGGGTACTCTCAAAAATCTCCTGGGAACCCCAAAAATCACCTAAGTATTCCCCCCAAACCACCTGAGTACCCCACCAAAATTACCTGGGTATGCCCCTGAAGTCACCTGAATACACTTGGGAGTCCCAAAAATAACCTGACTACCCTAAAAATCACCTGGGTACCCTGAAAAATCATGTGGGTACCCACCCCCCGTCACCTGGATCCCCCCAAATTGCCTGGGAATGCCAAAAATCACCTGGATACACGTGGGTATCCCCAAAATCACCTGGATCCCCTCAAAAATCGCCTGGGTACCCAAAAAACCACCTAGGTACCCCAAAAATCACCTAGATACTTCCAAAATAACCTGGGTACACCTGGGTATCCTCAAGAATGACTTGGGTACTCCCAAAAAGTCACCTGGATACACCTGGGTACCCATCAAAATCTTCTGGATGCCACCAAATCACCTGGGTACCCTCAAAAAATCACCTGGGTACCCCCAGAAATAACCTTGATCCCCCAAAAAATCACCTGGATACACCTGGGTACTCCAAATAATTCTTGGGCCCTTGCCCAAACTGGTAGGCCTGAATCCCCACTGCTTTGACTGGGTAGATGTGGTGTCCCATTTATCCCATTGACTTGAATGGGTAGACCTGGTGTCCATAGATCTCCGTTGACATTATTGGGGTAGACCTGGTGTCCCGTTTAACTCCATTTATCCTCAGTAACCCTTCCCAGTGTTTCCAGTAATGCCCTGGATCTCCCAGTAACCCCAATGCCTCCCCTTAGCCACTGCCAGTGCTCCCAGTAACCCCTCCCACTGCTTGCCATTTGCTCATTTTCCGCCGTTTCTTCCTCCCAGTGCTTCCAACTCCTCCCCAGTGCTTCCAGTTCCTCCTCCCCAGAGCTTCCCCTTAGCCCTTCCCGGTGCTCCCAGTCTAACCAGTAACCCTTTCCAATCAAGCCCTTCTAATGGTTAGATCCGGCCGTAAAATCCCCATCGACTTGAAAAGGGGTAGACCTGGTGTCCCTAAACCCCCATTGACATTATTGGGGTAGACCTGGTGTCCTTTCCTATCCATTGCTTTCAATGTGTAGACCTGATGTCCTTTCTTCTCTGTTCAGTTCAACGCATAGATTTGATTTCCTTTCCCTGCCTGTCATTTCATTGGGCAGACCTGATGTCAAAAAAACCTCCATGCGTGTCAATGGATAGACTTGATATGCCAAACATTTATGAGTTAAACCTACCCATTTCAGGGTTGGAAATTCCCAATTTGGGGTGGGAAAATGCCCCAAATTTTGTTCTTTTTTCCCCACAGGTGAACCCGGAGTGCCCAGAGCTGAGGGCAACGCTGGACAGCTCCACCCTGGCTGTTACTGTTAGGTCAGATGTGACACACACACACACACGTGATCAGGATCCAAAATGGAAGAAGTTTTTATTCTGTGTGTTTTCTAGCTTATATACTCTTAAAAAAGTGTGATCTTAAGTCATTGACTACATTACAATAACTTATATTCATTGGTGCAAAGCAATTAGCGTTAATATAATTGGCAAAAGTTTTAGAGAAAGTTAATAAGGCACATATACATGTTTTACTTATGCACATAGTCTAATTTTAAAAAAATTCATGTATCTTTTTTATCAGTTCCCATGCTGTGGTGGTTTTGACCAGCAAGAGAGTTTTCAGGAAGTTCAGGAAAGAACCAATTGAAAGTAGTTAATCTCTGTGGACATAAAAGGTTTAAATATCATTCTAACATCTGCGAGCTGCAGAGAGAAAGAGAGAAAGGCCTTGGGCAGATTTAACCCTTTCCTGGCAACATCAAGCTTTCAGAACTCCAACCCTTTCCCAGAGGGAGAGAAGATCAGAGTGATTTAAAATGTAGAGAGACAGCATCATACAGTCAGCAAAAGAACTGATAAAGGTTATCTGGAACAAAGGATTGAGGAAGTGGACATTTTTGACTGGACTTCTCTAGATGTAAACCACAGAGAAATGGACTATTCCTTGTAATATATTGATGCTGTTTTGGGGGAATGCTGTTCTAGCTGAAGGTAATAGACCGATGTAATTGAGATTTCATTGAGAATGTTGTAGAGTAAGTTCCCCAGCTCCTGAGATAAAAAAGAGATCTCAGCTGTCTGAGACGCAGATTTGGCTCTTTAGCTCTAGTAAAAGGAGGTCTCTTGAGAGAGAGACAATTTTAAAGATGGAAGAAGAGGATCTTTGTGAAATACTAAAAAAAGGTATTCTTAAACAAATACCCCAAATATGCTGAGAGGCCCATGAGTAGCCAAGAGAAAGGCTGCTCATGGATGAGATGGCACAATCTGCAAAATTCCAGGCGGTTGCAGGTTTGTGACATTGGGAGCCACCAGACTGTTTTTTTCTTGTGGCGAATGTCTTCATGGACTCCAGAGAGACTCCTCTCCCAAGGTGATGAAAGATAGTGTTTAAATGGTTGAAACTGACTGGAAATCATAGTTTTGTCTCTCTGTGTTGCTTATGGGAAAGTGAACAGTTTGTGGGAGAAAGGGAAGTGTTTTGAACTTTCAATTTCTTTTTCTCCCCTTTATTCTTTAGAATGTGTAGATAAACTCTCTGTGTAACTTTTAATGTTAAGGCCTGTATGATTTTTTGCTTTCTCCGAGTCCAACTATCACGGGACACCAGGTCTACTCAATGAAAGTCAATGGGGATTTAGGGACACCAGGGCTGTCCAATAGGGCTTGATCGGGAAGGGTTACTGGTTAAACTGGGAGCACTGGGAAAGGCTAAGGGGAAGCACTGGGGGAGGAACTGGACTGGTGGGGAACTGGAAGCACTGGGAGGGAGGAAAGGGGGAAACTGGGCAAACTGGGAGCACTGGGTGGGGTTACTTGGAGGACTGGGTGGGCAAACTAGTCAAGCTATTCCTGGGAGCACTGGAGGTGGCTAAGGGGAGGAACTGGGGTTACTGGGAGCACTGGGAGTGGCTGGAGGGGCACTGGAGTTACTGGGAGCCCTAGGGCATTATTTGGAACACTGGGAAGGGTTACTGGGGGTAAATGGGGGTAAGTAGGACACCAGGCCTGCCCATTCAAGTCAATAGGGATTTAGGGACACCTGGTTTACGCAGTCAAAGCATTGGGTTTCACAACCACCAGTTTGGTGGGGCCCGAAGATTTTTGGGGTTACCTATGTGTATCCAGATGACTTTTGAGGGGCTCCCAGGTAATATTTGAGGATACTAAGGTAATTTGGGGGAGTACCGAGGTGTATCCAGGTGATTTTTTGGGGGGTTCCAAGAGTTATCCAGGTGGTTTTGGGGGTACCAGGGTGATTTTTGGGCATACCCAGGTGATTTTTTGTGGTTCCCAGGGGTCCGCACTCACCCTGATGGGCTGGGAGAAGACGACAGCCACCGTCGCGTCCTCCCGGTCAACATGGATGCAGATGACCCTCAGTGGCAGGGGGCCTGTTGGGGGACACCCCAACATTCAGGGGGCATCCCAACATTGAGGGGGCACCCCAAAACTCCAGGGGAGGGCCCCAGGGGTGGGAGGGAGCTCTGAGTTACCTCTGGAGAGGATGTAGTGCAGATACATCCAGGCGCTTTGGTTTGTGGGGTCGATGAAGACGGCGTTCTGCAGCAGCTCCAGCTCTGGGGAGGTGCAAAGGGGGCACCCTAAAATCTCAAGGGGGCAGCCAGGGGACACCCTGAGATCTGAATGGAGACACCCAGGTATGTGGGTGATCATGTATATCCATTGTAACCAATGGGGATTTTTAGGGACACCAGGTCTACCCTTTTAAATCAATGGGGATTTGGGGTTAATCAATCTACCCATTGAACCCAAATGGGGATTTTTAGGGATAACAGGTCTACCCATTGAAACCAATGGGGATTTAGGGACATGGTGTCTATCCATTAAAATCAAGAGGGATTTTTTTGGAAACCATATCTATTAAGGGCAATGGAGATTTGGGGAAACCAGGTCTACCTACTCAAAGCAATAGAGATTTAGGAGCCCCAGATTTACCTTCTTAAAGTCAAAGGGAATTTTGGGACACCAGGTCAAGCCACTAATGTGGGGAATTTAGAAAATTGGGTCCCAGCATTAATGGGAATTTAGGTACATCAGGTCTACCCATTGAAATAATGGAATTTTTTGGTCCACCAGGTCTACCCTTTAAGGACAACAGAGATTTAAGGACACTAGGTCTACTTATTGAAACCAAAGGGAATTTAAGGATACCAGGTCTATCCATTAAAAACAATAGGGATTTTAGGAACGTTAGGTCTACCCATTAGGAAAAATGGGGATTTGGGGTCATCAGGTCTACCCTTTGAAACCAATGTTCTCAGTGGAACACTGGGTCTACCCCTTCATGTGGGGAATTTAGGAAATCAGGTCCAGCCATTGATGTGAATGGGAAATTTAGGACATCAGGTCTACCTCCATTGAAGTCAATTGTGGGGATTTAGGACACCAGGTGTACCCATTGAAATGGATGGGGATTTCAGGAAAACAGGTCTGCCCATCAATGGAAATGGTGATCTGGAGACACCAGGTCTACCCAGTAAAAACTGTAAGGACATCAGGTCTGCCATTGAAGTCAATGGGGATTTAGGGACACCAGGTCTATTCATTAAGGTCAATGGGGATTTAGGCCAGCAGGTCTAACCATTGAAGGCAATGGGAATTTTTGGAACACCAGGTCTACCCATCCAATGCAACAGAGGTTACCTTCAAACAAGGGGCTGGAGAATTTTTGTAATAGGATTCCCCCAAAATTCTGGGAATTTTTCCAGGGCAATCCCTCACCTTCCTTGAGCCTTTTGGGGGGCAGCATCCCAGCCTCGCCCTTTCTGCAGTTCCTGGTGGGGCCAGGCTGAGAAGTTGGAGAAGTTGCAGCTCAGCAGGGCCCTGGCTAAGGCCAGCTTGGCCTCGGGGTCCTGCCCAGCCACCAGTGCCTGCCGGTGGTCCCAGGCACAGACTGGGAAGGCACCAGTACAAACCAGTAAGCATTGGCAGCTGCCCTCAAGCCCCTGGGGCCTGAGGTGGCAGCTCCCAGTATAAACCAGTTTGGGTTAATGCATTTAAACCCATTCCCAGTATGGGATTTAGGGGCACCAGAGCTACCCTTTTGAAGTCAATGGGGATTTAGGGACTTCAGGTCTACCCATTCAAGCCAATGGGGATTTTGGGACATCAGGTCTACCCATGAAAGGTGGGTCTAAGGGCTCCCAGTATGATCTTGGGGCTTCCACATTTATCAGGTTTATACTTGGAGAGCACCAGTAGAAACCAGTAAGCACTGGGAGCCACCCCTGATCCCCTGAGCCCTGTGGGGGCAGTTCCCAGTATAAACCAGTAAGGCCAGCACAACCTGAAGTGACTCTCAGTAGGTCCCAATCCCCATCCTAGTATAATCCAGTACATCCCAATATAATCCAGTACATCTCAATATAACCCAGTACCTCACAGTATATCCCAGTATAAACCAATGCCCCCAGCATGCCATCCCTGTACAAATGAGTATTAACCAGTTAAAACCAGTGTAACCCTGTATCACCCAGTAACTCCTAGCACCCCAACCCAGTACAAACTAGTATATCCCAGTACAACCCAGTATAAACCAATGCCCCCAACATCCCATCCCAGTATAAACCAGTATAACCCACAGTCGGCCACCAGGTCCTCCCTGCAAGAAGGGGGAACTCACTCATATGCTCCTCCCTCTCCCAGTATGAACCAGTATAACCCAATATAATGCAGTAATGCCCAGCACCCCATCCCAGTACAAACCAGTAAAACCCAGGGAAACCCAGTAACCCCTCCGTGTTAAATCACGTGAAGGATGCTGCCAAAAGGGCATTTCAGATCATGCTCACTAAAGATACTAGGCAGAGTTCTAGCTCAATTAAACAATCCCCTTCTGAGCCTTTCCTAGATTTTATAGATGGACTTCATGCAGTGGTGGAAAACCAGAGAGAGCACCAGGAATTGCAACAGAAGATGATCCTGGAAGTGGCACAAAGCCACTTGGTGCCTGGAAGTGGCACAAAGCAATGCCAGTGATGTCTGCAAGAGGATCATCTCCGGGCTTCTGGTTGCTCCACCTCCAACCCTGGACCTCCTCACTGAGACCTGCACCAAGTGAGCCATAAGGGACCCAGATGAACAGCGGAAAGGGTCTGGGCTCAGAGGGCGGATTGCAGCACCAGCCACCATTCCAGCTGGACCACCAGTGGCTGGGAGGGTCAAATGTTTCCAGTGTGGGCGGGAGGGACATGTGATGTGCTTTTGTCCCTTTAAGAATAAAACATCACAGACACTGGTGGGAGCAGTTGGGGAGGGAGAGAAGGGAACATTCCAGTTCCAAAAAACTAGGGAAGGAGTGTGAGCTTCTCCCACGTGATGAGAAAATCAGGAGAGGTAGCCACGTTTTTGGGGTTGTGGGGCAACCCAATTCTGGGAAGGTGTGGGACCCTAAGGAACCCTCAGGGTTGGTAACAACCAAGAGGATATGGAAGCCATTTAGGCTGGAGTTAACAACAGGTATGCCTTTCAACACACCGGACTGGCAAGTGGTCACCATTGACCCTGGACACGTGACCAACCTACAGCAGTCTGATAGTAAGTGCCTTGTTATCAGGGATTCTAAGCACACTCCCTCTGAGATCGAAATTAGTCCAGGACTTTTGCCATCAGATCCGGAGCAACGAGCTCTCTTGGTACATTGTGTCCATCCTCCCCTCTTCCTACCAAAGGGCCGAGTCATTGCCCCGGCCATACCATGGCCCAAACTGCCCTAGGATGGTCTGGACCTTTTGGTCAATTGGACAGAAATGATGGGAGAGAACAAACCCATAATTTGGTGTGGGCTCAAGAGGGAGGGGGATTTCATCCAACTCCAGAGAATGATGGACACAGGATCAGATATGACAGTCATACCACCACCACACAAGTGGCCATCACATTGGGAGTTCCAACCCGTGGCTGGTAAGGTTACAGGTATAGGGGGCACACAACTGGCAAAACAATCCAAGACCACTGTGCAAATTGAGGGACCAAACGGGCAGTTTGCTTCTTTGTTCTAGATTCCAAATTTTCCTTGTGCGGAAGAGATGCCATATCCAGTGGGGAGTTATACTAGAAATCAAAAAAAAACCCAAAAGATTTTTAATTGCCTCCACTGAGGAGTGCCCCTTCCAAAAACTAAATTGGCTGACAGATACCCCAATTTGGGAAGATCAGTGGCTGCTGAAAAAACAGAGACAGAAACATACAACTCGTGGAGGAGCAATTGGCTAAAGGTGAGATTGTGGAAACTAACAGTCCCTGAAATTCTCTGATGTTTGTGAGCAAAAAGCCAGGGAAGGACAGGTGGCGCCTCCTCCATGATTTGTGAAAAATTAATGAGGTCATTGAGGGCATGGGGTCTCTTCAGCTGGGTATGCCATCCCCTTCAATTCTCCCCCAAAATTGGAATTTGGCTGTCATTGATAAAAAAGATTGTTTGTTCCAGATTCCCCTAGATCCAGCCAATGCCCCCCAGTTTGCATTCTCTGTGCCTTCCATCAGCAGGGAGGCACCCATGAAGCATCACCACTGGAGAGTTTTGCTGCAAGGGTTACAGAACTCACCAAGTATTTGCCACTGGTGCGTGGCCAAAATTCTGTCCCCGGTGTGTGCCAAGGCTGGAGAGGCCGTCATCCTTCATTATATGGATGCCGTGCTTGTGTGTGCCCCCAGTGACAATGGACTTACACAAATTCTGGATGAGACTATCACTGCTTTGGCCACTGTGGGATTTGAGTTGCAGCAGGAAAAAATGCAGAGACTGCTAGCTTGGAAATACCTGGGGCTTGAGATTGCCAACTGGACCAGAACACCCCAGAAGTTGGTAATCAGTGAGAGACCTGAGACTTTGAAGGATCTCCAGCAGCTGTGTGGATCTTTGAATTGGGTCAGGCCCTGGCTTGGGCTTACTACAGAGGACCCAGCCCCTCTCTTCAATTTGGTAAAGGAGGGAGAGGAGCTGGATTCTCCAAGGGCTCTGACTCAGGAGGCTCGGCAGGCATTGGAGAGGGTTCAGTTGGCAATGTCCAGCCAGCAGGCCCATCACTGCCAGCCAGAACTTCCATTTAATGTCATCATTTTGGGAAAATTGCCACACTTGCATGGGCTGATTTTTCAGTGGGACAAGGACCAGAAGGATCCCCTCTTGATCACAGAGTGGGTGTTCCTAGGTCATCAGCTGTCCAAAAGTATCACTAAACCACAGGAGTTGATGGCTCAGCTGATGAGCAAAGCAAGGGTCAGGATGTGACTGCTGGCAGGGTGTGAGTTTGGATGCATTCATGTACCAATCCAATTGTCAACTGGAAGGTTAACAAAGGAGGCTTTGGAGCAGTTGTTCTGTGAAAGGAGATGTTGCAGTTTGCTCTGGATAGTTACCTGGGGAAAATTTCAATCCATTACCGGGGCCACAAATTGTTTAATTCGAAATTTAGTTTGATTCCAAAAGAGAAGCAGCCGCAAACCTCTCAATGCCTTGACAATTTTTACTGATGCATCTGGCGGATGCATCACACAGGAGGAGGTTGCACGAGTCAATGGTGACTTGGAAGGACCCTCAGACTCAGCAGTGGGAGGCTGACATCGAGGTAGTCAAAGGTTCACCTCAGGTGGCTGAGTTGGCCGCAGTCATCAGGGCTTTTGAGAAGTTTTCAGAATCCATTGTTTTAATTACTGATTTGGCATATGTAGCAGGGATAGTGTCCAGAGCAGAGAATGCAGTTCTCAAAGAAGTCTCAAATCCGGGCATTTTAAAGCTGCTCTCAAAGCTGACACACCCAGTCTCCCACAGAGAGCATCCTTACTACATTATGCATGTGAGATCACACACTCACCTTCTTGGTGTCATCGCGGAGGGTAACTAAAGCCAGGGGTCCGTGGGAGACTGGATGGAGCAATGCACAATACGACCAATGTGGTTAATGCATGCATTCTCCCTTTTTTGTCACAAGATTGTTGGTTAAATACAGTGGCATATAGTTTATACTAACAGGTGCTTTCAAATTCGCACTTGAAAAGAAAGGAATGTAAACAATCTTAACTTTAAGGTCGTTACAGTGAAATAGCTATAAATATACTAATTAATACTAAACACACCTTAATCGAATTTTCTGCTGCGCCACAGCTCTACTCACTACTAATCAGGCCCAAATCTTAGGCCTTGCCCAGGGTAGCTCAGGCCCAATCCCAAAGTAGATTGTGCCCTTGCTCCCCAAGAAGTTTTGCAACAATTCCCCTTTTTTCTTTTGCCATTGAAAAACAATGGCAAGTGAGCAGGCATTGGCGCTGGAAAGGAAAAGTGACAGCTAAAAATGTTCAATACTATGAGCAGTCCAACCATGTTGCAGCTTTTCTGACACCTGAGCTAAAGCACTGATTAAAACAAACATTCTGACTTCTAACATTCTGCTCATCCTTCTGGCTGTCTCTAGTTTTTACTTTAACAAAAATAATAACTGGGTATTACTTAACTCTAAATACTAAATACAACAAAAACAATAATTGGTTATTACTTAATTTTAAGTACTAAAAACAATTTATCACTAAACTTACTATTTACAACTAAAACTTAATCTTAGCAATTTAACAAATCAACAATTAAACAACTAAAACTTAATCTTAAGAATTTAACAAATCAACTTTTCTACTAAAACTTAATACAAAAACTTAATCTTAGCAATT
This sequence comes from Acrocephalus arundinaceus, assembly GCA_021534815.1. Taxonomy (NCBI): domain Eukaryota; kingdom Metazoa; phylum Chordata; class Aves; order Passeriformes; family Sylviidae; genus Acrocephalus; species Acrocephalus arundinaceus. The sequence goes on along the minus strand of JAJEOU010002088.1, from coordinate 45,650 downwards.
TAACAACTTAACAACTTTTCCTAAGCAATTATATCTATATAACAATTTTTTTATACTCTTGTCTTGGTTTTGAAAGAAGACAGGTATCTGCTAAAGAGAGGCAGGGCCTCTCTTGGAATGGATAATTCAAATCCCCTTCCCTCAAATGATTATAATTTAGAAAATTAAAACGGATCTCAGGCAGAGATATGGGAATAGGAATAACAGTTCTTTACTAATAGGTATAACAAGGCAAACAAACAACACCAACTACAGCAATTAATAGCGAAAACAGAACCAGGCACCTTGACGGAGCTTGGTTTCACAAAAAACCCGGGGCACTCTGGTCTCTGGGGACTCTAAAAAAAAAAGTACTAAGCTGGAACGGTGGGGAATCCCGGGCTGGTGGATCGGATGAAGTTCGGAGCTCCGTCGGTGGTCACTGGAGGGCAGAGATGTCTGGCAGGGAGGCCAGTGCGGGCCCGCGGTGCAGAACAGCTCTAAAACCGCGTCGAGGCAGTGGGACAGGGCTGAGGCAGCTCCAGCAGGGCAGCAAAAAGAGGAATCTGGATCCCCCAGGGCACACGAGCAGACGATGGCAGCTCTCTCTCTTCAGGATCAGATCCCGGTGGTGCCAGTGAGAAACTCACGCAGCAACGGCAACCCCGTCCACTCCCGACGCAGACTACACCAAAAGTGAAGCTGCCCCCCCCAGCCCCGTCTTTCTCTCCCCCCCCCCCCGCCCTCAGGGGAAACTCCCGGAGACAAAGGGTGTAGCCAAGTGCCAGCTTCCATGCTTTTGTTTTCACCTGAGTACTGATAAGTACCCAGCGATCAGTTGCCTTGCAACTCTTGGGAAAAAATTCTATAGGTGAAAAAGATAAACAAGTCTAACCCCCAACATTAATCCACCCCGAATTTTTTCCCATACTAACATATTACATTTGAATTTAAACTTCTCAACTATATACATACATGCACTACCTTAATTATATACATACATACATGCAGATGTGGGTATGGATACAGTGGCATGGGTAGTTCACCCTAAAACAAGGTCTCCTTGAGGTATGCATCGGGTCTGTCCATCTTTTTGCATTACCCACCAAGTGCAACCTGGTCCCTGAGCAAAGACAACCCCACGGATGGGATTGTCTTTGCTGGAGGCAGAATTAACCCAAACAGTTTTTTCCCAGCATACCTCTCATGTGTACCACTGGAACCTTATCCCCATCCATTGTTCTCAGGGGCTCAGACTGGGCAGGGCCTGCTCGGTTGGTGGAACCTCTGGTGTTCACTAACCATGTGGCCTTTGCTAAATTAATCTCCCAGTTCTTGAAAGACCCCCCACCCAATGCCTTCAAGGTGGTTTTAAGCAGGCCATTGCATCGTTCAACTTTCCCGGCAGCTGGTGCACGATAAGGGATGTGATATATCCATTCGATGCCATGTTCTCTAGCCCAGGTGTTTACAAGGCTGTTCTTGAAATGGGTCCCATTGTCTGACTCAATTCTCTCAGGGGTGCCATGTTTCCATAGGACTTGTTTTTCAAGGCCTAGGATGGTATTCCGGGCAGTAGCATGGGGCACAGGGTAGGTCTCCAGCCATCCAGTGGTGGCTTCTACCATGGTCAGCACATAGTGCTTGCCTTGGTGGGTCTGGGGAAGGGTGATGTAGTCAATCTGCCAGGCTTCCCCATATTTATATTTAGACCACTGTCCCCCATACCATAGGGGCTTCACCCGTGTCCCGGTTTGGAACAGATTAGGGGGAGAACCCCTAAGACACACCTCCACCACCCCTCCCCCACTCCCAGACCTGGGTTCGGGAGGGAAGGAAAACTCCTTGGAGGGAAAGTGGAAAAACCTATTTTATTAACAACACTCCCCACACAAAAGGAAAAACAAAGAAGGAAACAGATACTGTGTGGGAAGAGGCGCAGATCTTCTGTGTCGAGCCCTGGAAATTCCCGAACTTCCTCAGGTCAGACGAGGTCAGGTCAGTCCAGAGCCGGTCCTAATCTTCGGGAAGGGGAAAGAAAAAAGGAAGAGAAAAAAAACCTAGAAAAGAAAAGCGATAGTCGCAAGCACGCCAAGCAGAGAAAAGCCAGCTGCTAGCCAAAAGCGAAAAGTAAGGGAGCCCGCAGCCGTTTCCCCCCCCTCCGCCCCAGCGAGGACCCGCCTATCAGCCACAGTCCTCGCCAAGGGGGAAGAGAAACAACCGCTAGACAAAACAGAGCCCCACGATGTAGGATATAGAGTAGAAGTTGCCTGCCAACCCAGGACATTCCACCCCTTATCCTACATCGTGGACACACAATAAAACTTCATTCCACTTACTCAGACTTCCAACACTTACACATTTCCATCTGTCCTACTTGCTCAGATCCTTGACACTTACACGTCTCTTTTGTTCCATATCTGACTGATTTAACGCACATATGAATCTTACCCCACATTCAGATCTCCCTGAGGTACACATCGTGTTGTTCCATCTTCCTGCATTATCCACCATGTATAGCCTGGTCCTTGAGCAGAGACAACCCCACGGATGGGTTTATCTGTACTCGAGGCAGGGTTGATCCATACTGTCTTTCCCAACAAACCTCTAACATGGGCCACTGGTGCTTTATCTCCATCTACTATATTAAGGAGCTGAGACTGGGCAGGACCTGCTCGGTTGGTGGAACCTCGGGTGTTAACTAACCAGGTGGCCTTTGCTAGGTGCTGCTCCCAGTTTTTTAGGGATCCCCCACCCAATGCTTTCAGGGTGGTTTTTAACAACCCATTGTATCTCTCTACTTTACCCGCAGCTGGTGCATGGTATGGGATATGATATACCCACTCAATGCCATGTTCCCTAGCCCAGGCTTTAATAAGATTATTTTTGAAATGAGTTCCGTTGTCTGACTCAATTCTCTCGGGAGTACCGTGCCTCCAAAGGACCTGCTTTTCAAGGCCCAGGATGGTGTTGCGGGCTGTAGCATGGGACACAGGGTAGGTTTCCAACCATCCAGTGGTGGCTTCTACCATGGTCAGCACATGGCGCTTGCCCTGGCGGGTTTGAGGCAGTGTGATATAATCAATCTGCCAGGCCTCCCCATACTTGTACTTAGACCACCGCCCCCCATACCAGAGGGGCTTCATCCGCTTGGCTTGCTTGATGGCAGCGCACGTCTCACAGTCTCGGATAACTTGAGAGATGCTGTCCATGGTGAGATCCACCCCTCGGTCTCGTGCCCACTTGTAGGTGGCATCTCGACCTTGGTGACCTGAGGCATCATGGGCCCATCGTGCTAAAAACAACTCTCCCTTGTGTTCCCAATCTAAATCAATCTTTGACACCTCTATTTTTGCTGCCCGATCTACCTGCTCGTTGTTTTGATGCTCCTCATTAGCTCTGCTCTTGGGGACATGGGCATCTACGTGGCGGACTTTCACAGGTAGTCTTCCTACCCTGGTAGCAATGTCCTTCCACTCCTCAGCAGCCCAGATTGGTTTCCCTCCACGCTGCCAATTAGCCTCTTTCCACCTCTTCAGCCATCCCCACAGAGCATTGGCTACCATCCATGAATCGGTATAGAGGTAGAGCCTTGGCCACCTCTCCCTCTCAGCAATATCTAAGGCCAGTTGAATGGCTTTGAGCTCAGCAAATTGACTGGATCCACCCTCTCCTTCAGTGACGTCTGCAACCTGTCGTGTGGGGCTCCATACAGCTGCTTTCCATCTCCGACTCATCCCTATGACACGGCAGGAACCGTCGGTGAATAAAGCATAACGTGCTTCCTCTGCCGGCAGCTGGTTGTATGGTGGAGCTTCCTCAACCCGAGTCACTGGTTCTTGTTCTTCATCTGCAATGCTGAAACTTTCACCTTCGGGCCAGTTAGTAATTATTTCCACAATTCCAGGGCGATTCAGTTTCCCAACTCGGGCGCGTTGTGTAATGAGGGCCATCCACTTGCTCCAGGTAGCGCTGGCGGCATGGTGGGTGGAAGGAACCTCTCCTCTAAACATCCACCCTAGCACCGGTAGTCGGGGTGCCAGGAGGAGTTGTGCTTCCGTACCAATCACCTCCGAAGCAGCTTGGATTCCCTCATAGGCGGCCAAGATTTCTTTTTCTGTTGGGGTGTAATTATCCTCAGACCCCCTGTAGCTCCGACTCCAGAATCCCAGTGGTCGGCCTCGGGTCTCACCAGGTACCTTTTGCCAAAGGCTCCAGGACAGACCCTGGCTCCCGGCTGCAGAGTAGAGTACGTTCTTCACATCTGGTCCCGTCCTGACTGGGCCGAGGGCTACTGCATGAGCGATCTCCTGTTTGATCTGGGTGAAAGCTTGTTGCTGCTCAGGGCCCCAATAGAAGTCATTTTTCTTACGGGTAACGAGATAAAGGGGGCTCACAATCTGACTGTACTGCGGAATATGCATCCTCCAGAAACCTATGGCACCCAAGAAAGCTTGTGTTTCTTTTTTATTTGTTGGGGGAGACATAGCTGTGATTTTATTAATGACATCTGTAGGAATCTGGCGCCGTCCATCTTGCCATTTCACTCCTAGAAACTGGATCTCCCGAGCAGGTCCCTTAACTTTACTTTTCTTAACCGCAAAGCCGGCTTCCAGGAGAATTTGGATGATTTTCTCCCCTTTCTCGAACACTTCCGCTGCTGTGTCTCCCCACACAATGATATCATCAATATATTGTAGATGTTCGGGAGCCTTATCCTTTTCTAATGTGGCTTGGATCAGTCCATGGCAGATAGTAGGACTGTGCTTCCACCCCTGGGGCAGTCGGTTCCAGGTGTACTGCACGCCCCTCCACGTGAAGGCAAACTGAGGCCTGCATTCTGCTGCCAACGGAATGGAGAAAAATGCATTTGCAATGTCAATTGTGGCATACCATTTTGCTGCCTTGGACTCCAGCTCATACTGAAGCTCCAGCATGTCCGGCACAGCAGCGCTCAGTGGTGGTGTCACCTCATTCAATGCACGGTAGTCCACAGTCAATCTCCATTCTCCTTCAGATTTACGCACAGGCCAGATGGGGCTGTTAAAGGGTGAGTGGGTTCTACTAACCACCCCTTGGCTCTCCAGCTCTCGAATCATCTTATGTATGGGAATCACAGCATCTCGAGTTGTTCTGTACTGTCGGCGGTGCACTATAGAAGTGGCAATTGGTACCTGTTGCTCTTGTACTTTCAAAAGTCCTACTGCAGATGGATTCTCAGACAGTCCAGGCAAGGTGTTCAATGGTCGGATGCCCTCTGTCACTACAGCCGCTATCCCGAATGCCCACTTGAGTCCTTTTGGGTCTTTGAAATACCCACTTCGGAGGTAATCTATGCCCAAAATGCATGGGGCCTTTGGGCCAGTCACAATAGGGTGTTTCCTCCACTCATTTCCAGTCAGGCTCACCTCTGCTTCCACCAAGGTAAAATCTTGTGATCCCCCTGTCACGCCAGCAATAGAGACGGGTTCTGCCCCTACATGTCTTGATGGCATTAATGTGCACTGCGCACCAGTATCAACCAAGGCCTCGTAGTCTTGTGGTTCAGATGTGCCAGGCCAACGAATCCACACAGTCCAAAAAACGCGGTTCTCCCTAGCCTCTACCTGGCTAGAGGCAGGGCCCCTCTAAGCTCGGTTATCTTTCTTTCCTTGAGCATATGTCTTAGAAGTGCCTTCAAGGGGGTCGGACATGTCATCATCATGCCTGGCAGTTTGGCTACGGGCAACTGGAGCTGCTTCCCTTTTGGTGGAACTCCCTCTCTGAGTCTTGCCTTCCTTCAATTCACGCACCCGTCGTGCCAGGGCAGCCGTAGGTTTCCCATCCCATCTGTTCATATTTTCTCCGCAATCCTGCAGGAAGAACCACAGCTCAGCACGTGGAGTGTACCCTCTCTCCCTACCCGGGGAGCGTCTACGTTGGGTATCAGAACTTCTGATCTGTACTGCTGAGATTTGGAGAAGGTCCTCTCTAATTTCCTCCCTAAGTTTCTTATGGTTCTCATCTATCTTATCCTCCAGTTTCTGTAGGCGTGTCTCCACAGCTGCGATTCTGGCATGTGTTGGGCCATGCACAGCATCTGCATATGCTCGGAGCTTCTTTGCCATATCCAGCACAGTCTCTTCCATGTCCTCTCGCTTCATTACTGCTAAAGCAGTAGCATATTCAGATGGCCCAAGTCGTATAAGTTTCCTCCACATCACAGACGTACATGATATCAAGTCTGGGTTTCTAGTGTTTAGGTCATCTGCGAAGACCAGCTCTGCCACTGCCATTTCTCTCAAACGTTGAATCCCCTGTTCTATAGTCTTCCATGGGGTTTGCTGCATATACAGATCATCTGCACACAAATATCTTTCTGCCACACTTCCTAGGACCCGTACCCAGAGACTGCACGGACTGGCCTCTCTCATCATCTCTTGATCGATGACTGGATCATGTGACAGGGATCCCAGATGTCTCGCTTCAGTGCCGTCCAGAATTGTAGCCTCGCCTGCAGCATCCCAAAGACGGACTAACCAACTAATTATAGATTCATCAGGTTGTCGCCGATAGTCCTTTCTTAGGCCCCGAAGGTCCTTCAGGGAAAAGGCATCAATATTCGCCTCTGATCCTGGGCTAGAAGCTTTGGCTTCTGATTTTGGTGAAGGTCCTTCCCTTGGGTCATCATCGTCCACTGGTCGATCAGTTTTGTGGGTGTGTTTCTTTGCTGGAGCAACTGCCAGGGGCTTAGGCTTACTGTCTGGTTTAGCTGCTGATTCAAGCTCGGGTTCCAGTGTAGCTGCTGGCTCCATAACTTGGGTGTTGGCTGCAGCCTGAGTGACTGGGGTGGCTGTTGATTTGTATCCCTCCCCCTCTGCCTCTGTCTGCTGCCCTACAGTACCTAGCAGCGTGCGATAAGCATATGCCAGGGCCCAGCTTACTGCCACAATCCTTTCCCCCTTAGAGCCATCCTGGTATCTCTCTTTCAGGTATTTCCCCAGCTCCACTGGATTCTGAATTTGTTCCTGTGGAAAATCCCAAACTACAGGGTCAGAGAATTCCCTGAGGAGTTGGCCTATATTCTCCCATTCTCCACACCACTCAGGATTTCCTCTGCCTGGGTCAGGAGTTTTATCAGCCCTTCTAGGAATCTCAGCCCATATTCTAGAGAAGCTGCGGACTGTATAGAGGAGGCTTACCAGATTAAACACCAGAAAGATGGTCTCTTTAACAGTCAGGGGAAACTGAACATCTCCTAACAACTCAAAAGAAAACAAAGAAAGCAGAGGCCGAACAAACTCTTCCCCTGCTTTCGCCCCAGCAAACTGAGTACACAACCACAAGAGCTATCCATATATTATTGGGGTAGATTCAAGCATCTTAACAACCCTCCTATAAAACATCACCACCAAGCCCAGTCCAATAAATATTCTGGTTAGTACCCCACGGCTACACAAACTACGTATTAGAAACAGTACCAGAGCTATTTCTGGGTAAGGAAATAGCCCCAGGCACCACAAAGGTATTAAGATTTCAAGAAGCCCCAGGGACCAGAAATATTGGCAGACTTTCACTCCGTATAACATTATAGATCCAGAAAAACTCATCTCAGCACACCCACAAAAACAATCAGAACCACCAATACTATTATTTAGGTTTTTCCACTTTTCTCTGGCCTCGTTTCCCGGCCAATGCACCAAGAAATGTCCCGGTTTGGAACAGATTAGGGGGAGAACCCCTAAGACACACCTCCACCACCCCTCCCCCACTCCCAGACCTGGGTTCGGGAGGGAAGGAAAACTCCTTGGAGGGAAAGTGGAAAAACCTATTTTATTAACAACACTCCCCACACAAAAGGAAAAACAAAGAAGGAAACAGATACTGTGTGGGAAGAGGCGCAGATCTTCTGTGTCGAGCCCTGGAAATTCCCGAACTTCCTCAGGTCAGACGAGGTCAGGTCAGTCCAGAGCCGGTCCTAATCTTCGGGAAGGGGAAAGAAAAAAGGAAGAGAAAAAAAACCTAGAAAAGAAAAGCGATAGTCGCAAGCACGCCAAGCAGAGAAAAGCCAGCTGCTAGCCAAAAGCGAAAAGTAAGGGAGCCCGCAGCCGTTTCCCCCCCCTCCGCCCCAGCGAGGACCCGCCTATCAGCCACAGTCCTCGCCAAGCGGGAAGAGAAACAACCGCTAGACAAAACAGAGCCCCACGATGTAGGATATAGAGTAGAAGTTGCCTGCCAACCCAGGACAACCCGCTTGGCCTGTTTGATGGCAGCACATGTCTCACAGTCATGGATAACCTGGGAAATACTGTCCATGGTTAGATCCACCCCTCGGTCTCATGCCCACTTATAGGTGGCATCTCTGCCTTGATGTCCTGAAGCATCATGGGCCCATCGAGCTAGGAACAGCTCTCCCTTGTGCTGCCAGTCTAAGTCTATCTTTGATACTCTATCTTGGCAGCTGATCTACTTGCTCGTTGTTTCGGTGCTCCTCATTAGCTCTGCTCTTGGCGACATGGGCATCTACATGGCGGACTTTCACAGGTAGCTTCTCTACCCGAGTGGCAATGTCTTCCACTTCATCAGCAGCCCAGATTGGTTTTCCCCGACGTTGCCAGTTGGCCTTTTTCCACCTTTCCAGCCAACCCCACAGAGCATTGGCCACCATCCACGAATCAGTGTAGAGGAAGAGCTTTGGCCACTTCTCTCTTTCAGCAATGTCCAGGGCTAGCTGAACGGCTTTGAGTTCAGCAAGTTGACTCGATCCAGCTTCTCCTTCAGTGGCTTGTGCAACCTGTCGTGTGGGGCTCCATACAGCTGCCTTCCATTTCCGGTTCATGCCTACAATGCGACAGGAACCATCAGTGAAAAGAGCGTACTGTGTCTCTTCCACTGGCAGTTGGTTGTACGGTGGTGCTTCTTCATCCCTTGTCACTTGTGCCTGCTCCTCTTCGTCCATGAGGCCAAAGCTTTCACCTTCCGGCCAGTTGGTAATAACTTCCAAAATCCCAGGGCGGTTTGGGTTTCCAATACGGGCGCGCTGTGTGATGAGGGCAATCCATTTGCTCCATGTGGTGTTGGTGGCGTGGTGGGTAGAGGGAACCTTTCCTTTAAACATCCACCCCAGCACAGGCAGTCGGGGTGCCAGGAGGAGTTGCGCCTCTGAACCAATCACCTCCGAGGCGGCTTGAATTCCTTCATAGGCAGCCAAGATTTCCTTCTCCGTGGGAGTGTAGTTGGCTTCAGACCCTCTGTAGCTTCGGCTCCAGAATCCCAGTGGTCGGCCTCGAGTCTCACCCGGCACCTTCTGCCATAGGCTCCAGGACAGGCCATTGTTCCCGGCTGCTGAGTAGAGCACATTCTTTACATCTGGTCCTCACTGGGCCAAGGGCTACCGCATGAGCGATCTCCTGCTTGATCTGGACAAAGGCTTGCTGCTGTTCAGGGCCCCAGTGGAATTTGTTCTCCTTGCGGGTAACCAGGTAGAGAGGGCTCACAATCTGGCTGTACTCGGGAATGTGCATTTCCAAAAGCCTATGGCACCTAGGAAAGCTTGTGTTTCCTTCTTGCTGGTCGGTGGAGACATCGCGGTGATCTTGTTGATTACCTCTGTGGGTATCTGGCGACGTCCATCTTGCCACTTTACCCCTAAGAACTGGATCTCTCGGGCAGGTCCCTTGACCTTGCTCTTCTTGATGGCAAAGCTGGGTTCCAGGAGAATCTGGATGATCTTCTCCCCTTTCTCAAACACTTCCATTGCCGTGTTCACCAAAACAATGATGTCATCGATGTACTGCAGATGTTCTGGAGCCTCTCCCTTTTCCAGTACAGCCTGGATCAGTCCATGGCAGATGGTGGGACTGTGCTTCCACCCCTGGGGCAGTCGGTTCCAGGTGTACTGCACTCCCCTCCAGGTGAAAGCAAACTGAGGCCTGCACTCTGCAGCCAGAGGAATGGAGAAAAATGCATTGCAATGTCAATAGTGGCATACCACTTCGCTGCCTTGGACTCCAGCTCATACTGGAGTTCCAGCATGTCCGGCACAGCAGCGCTCAGCGGTGGTGTCACCTCATTCAATGCACGATAGTCCACAGTCAGTCTCCATTCTCCATCAGACTTGCGCACAAGCCAGATGGGGCTGTTGAAGGGTGAGTGGGTTTTGCTGACCACCCCTTGGCTCTCCAGCTCCCGGATCATCTTGTGGATGGGGATCACGGCATCTCGATTGGTCGATACTGCCGGCGGTGCACCGTCGAGGTGGCAACTGGTACTCGTTGTTCTTCTACCTTCAGGTGTCCTACTGCAGATGGATTCTCTGACAGTCCAGGCAAGGTGTTCAATTTCTTGATGCCCTCTGCCTCCACAGCAGCTATTCCAAAAGCCCATCTGAGTCCCTTAGGGTCTTTGTAATACCCATTCCTGAGGAAGTCAATGCCCAGAATACACGGGGCCTCTGGGCCGGTTGCAATCAGATGTTTCTGCCACTCCTTCCTGGTCAGGCTCACCTCGGCTTCCACCAGAGTCAGTTGCTGTGATCCCCCTGTCACTCCAGCAATGGAAATGGGTTCTGCCCCCACATGTCCCGATGGCATCAGGGTACACTGTGCACCAGTATCTACCAAAGCTTCATATTTCTGTGGCTCTGATGTGCCAGGCCATTGAATCCACACAGTCCAAAAGACTCGGTTTTCCCGTGCCTCTTCCTTGCTACAGGCAGGGCCCCTCTAGCACTGGTTATTATTCCCTTCCTGGGCATACATTGTAGAGGTTCCTTCAAGGGGATCTGACAGATCATCTTCACTTCTATAATACCTGGTGGCTCGGTCATGGGAGGTTGAGGCTACTTTCATTTTAGTGGGACCCCCTCAGTTAGTGTTTCTCTCCTTGATCTCACACACCCGTGCTGCCAGGACAGAAGTGGGTTTCACCTTCCCATGTCTTCCCCATGGTCACGCAAGAAAAACCACAGGTCAGCTCTTGGGGTGTACCCTCTCTCTCTAGCTGGAGGGCGTTGGGCTCTGGCTCTGGGGCCTGTGACTCGCACCGGTGCCACATGGGAACTGTTCCTCCTCATCTCCTCCCTCACTTCTCTTATTACCTCCTCTTTGAGTTCCTTAACAACAGCAGAGACCTGAGCCTGCATTGGGCCACTGGTCATGCTCTCATAATTTCTGAGCCTGTTGGCGACAGAACCCACTGTCTCTCGGTTGCTATCAGGATTGACCATTGCAATGAAGGTGGTGTATTGAGATGGCCCCTTACTTGCCAGGTTCCACAACATCTGCCCTGTGCACCTGACCTTGTCAGGGTCATTGTCATGCTGTCCACCCCTCCCAAAGAGTACCTCTAATATTGCCACTTCCCTCAGCTGTTGGATCCCTTCCTCAAGGGTCTTCCAATGACTTCTATGATGGTGCTCCTGCATTCTGTCTCTGTGGACAAACCTCTCTCTTACACTCATTAGAAGTCGCTCCCAGAGGGGAAGGGGCCCTTGCTCCCTTACAATACCCTTACAGGGGTGAATCATCACCCCTGAGTCTTGGGTCAAGGGTCCCAAATTCCTTGCCTCACCACCATCCAGTTGCACACCTGTACCCATAAGGTCCCAAACCCGAAGTAACCAGGCTGTATAAGCCTCACGTCCCCGTCTGCAATATCTTTTTGCAGATTATAGAGACTTTCATATGTCAGGGACTCAGTGATGATCTCAACCTCTGGTTCCCCTGCAGGTTATGAGGGCCCTCCTTTCTTATTACCTGGGTGCTCTGATTTCACCTTAGACTTCTTTGTTTCCACAGGGGCACTGCTGCTGGCTGTGCTGCCCCTGTGGTTCAGATGGAACCTGAACGGTTGTAACGTCTGTGGATTCCACTGCTGCACCATCAGACTCTCCCTTTTCAGGGCAGGGGGAGGGTTTCCCACCAGCTGGGGCTAATGAGGCCACCACTGGGGAAATGTGCTCCTTTAACATCTGGCCTATCTCCTTCACCCAAACCCCCACCCAATCCGGGTGGTTCATTTCTGAGGTGGGCTGTGAGGCAGGGTCAGGCAGTGGGGCAGCATCCCTGTTCTGTGGGGCAGTGTCAGATTCCATGGCAGAATCCCCAGTCTCTGGGGTAGGTGTCTGTGTGGTGATCCAAGTCAACCTCACCTTACCTCTGAAAGCAAAATAGACTAGGACTATCAGCAGCACTTAGTTAGTATCTAGATGAAAATTTAAACCTTTCAAAAGCTGGTTGAGAAGGCAATAAGAAGTGGTTGAAAGGCTGTCAGAAAACTTCCCCCATTGTAATTTCCTCACAGAAAGTACCATTCTTAAAGTAACCCCAAAAACACACACTTAGTGTGTGACAGCCAATGTACCCATGTGCCTGCCTTCCAGAGGAAGTGAAAAATCCATGAATTCCTGCACCTTATTAACCCATAAAACAAACTGGATAACAGCCACAGTAGCCTCAGTTATAGGACCCATGTTTAGATAAGGGCCTGCAAAGGGGAGAAATACAGCCATGACAATGTGCCACCCAAACCAGGGTAAGCTAGACTGCATGGTGTTACCTAATGAGGTTTCTATATCCAGCAAACTCAAAAGAAAATATTAGGTGACTCAAGAACCATTATTCCTTTTTTCACCCTTCTTTTCACTGCCCTCGAGACTCACATTGGACGCCAAAATCTGTCTTGGTTGAAAGACAGGTATCTGCTAGGGAGGGGCAGGGCCTCCCTTGGAATGGAGAATTCAAACCCCTCCTCCAAATTATTATATTTAGAAAATTAAAGGGCTCTCAGGCAGAGGTATGGGGACAGGAACAACAGTTCTTTACCAGTATGTATGACAAGGCAAACAAACAACAACAACTCCAGCATTAACAACAAAACAGAACCAGGAACCTCGAGGGGCTTTGCTTCACAGAGCCCAGGGCAGCCTGATCTCGGTGCCCCTGCAGGACTCTGAGTGAAGCGTAGAATAAGGACTTGACAATTAGAAATTGTAAAGCAGGTATGTTTTATTTCCAGCTGGGACACACGGGGGGATATCTCCTCCAAACCGTGCGTACCTGGTCAAGACAAGGTCCAAGACATTGATCCCACAACCTACACCTCCTCACCCGCCCATTCCTCACCTTCCCTCACTTTGTATTCTAATTAGCTGTCATGCCTCTTGGTGGTTGTGAGTTGGGGTCTTGGGAGGAAGGCAAACATCTCCCTAAGGTTGATCTTCGCTTCTGGGCAGGCACAGTGGAGGTTTGGCTATTTTTCAGGTCACTTTGCTTTTGCCAAAGATTAGGAGCTTGATTTTGCTTGATTAAAGCCATAAAGTTCTGCTTTATCCATTTCTGACAAATACCTAGATCCCACTTTGCTGGGTTTTAACATTATGTATTTTACCTATATGACTTCTACTTAGTAACCACCTAACAACCAAGCTTAATAGCTCATCTTCTATGTGTTCTCTGCACAAGCTGTTTCTTTGCTTCTACAAATCACCAGAAGCTGCTTCTAAAATCTTGTCTTTTTATATTCAGAAACGTCCTCCATGTCATGAGAGCACTAAGCTGGAAGGGTGGAAAATCCCGGGCTGGTGGATGGGATATATCAGAAGCTCCGTGGTGGTGGCTGGAACGGCAGGGATGTCCCGGCAGGCAGGGCAGGGCAGGGCAGGGCAGGGCAGGGCAGGGCAGGGCAGGGGTACAGCGTAGCCAAAAGCCTCAAAGCAGTTCCAAAGAGGCGGCAGCAGCGGGACAGGGCCGGCCCAGCTCCAGCAGGGCAGGGGGAGGCGAGCTCAGAATTCCTGGGCACACGGGCAGATGGTGGTAGATTTCCCAGGACCGGACTTGGTGGTGACAGTGAACTCGTCCCGCAGCAAGCAGCAGCCTGGCCGTCCTCTCTCTGATGCCGAGAGAAAGAGACAGCGGAGCTGCCCCCAGCCTCGTTCTTTTTGTGCCCCCCCAAACTCGTGTGATTTCCCTCCTCTGAGAGAAACTCCCAGAGACCCAAAGAAGTGTAGCCAGGTGCTACAAATCCTCTCCTTTAGCCCCTTTGTTCTGCTTAAGTACCCACAAGTACCCAGAAGTGAGTTTCCTAGCAGTGAATTGGAAAAAATTCTGTAAGTAAAAAGAAACAAATCTAACCATGAACACCCTGGCACCCAAACCCAGCAGTGGGGTCAGTGCAGTGTCCATGGCCACAGCCCCTTACAATGGCCCAGTGCAGGCTGGGATGATGATCCACCCCACTCCTGGCCCAGGGCAGGGCTGGAGTGGTCTTGGTGGCACCTTGGGCTGTACACACTGGGGAGTGCATCTGTTTTAAATGGGGAAACTCAGGAGTTTTAGATTGCTTTTAAAAATAAAAAGAAGGAAACCCCTCTTAGGTTGTGTGCAGTCAGATCCCCAGACAAAGCAGAACCCAGGTGAGTGAGAAAAGACAGGATGGGATGGGGATGTGGAGCAAGGTTGTCCACACTGGGTCAGACCTCAGGGCACAGCTTCTCTGAGCAGGCCAGACCTCCTGAGAGAGTCCTGAGTCAATATCAATCACCAAACGCTGCAATCACCTCTTGTGTAATAAGAAAAGTAATAAAATGTGCCCTTTAAAAAGGAATACATACTTCCAAATAGTCTTTGAAATATTTCTCCATAACTGCAGCAGGAAACTTCCTAAAGAACTGCACCAGACCAGAGGAAATCAAGGCACAGCCATGGTTTGTCAGCACTTGCTTGATCCTAATGAGCCCGTGGTGCATTTGGTGCTGAGCCCTGGAACCTCAGGGCCTGAGAGGAGATTGCACAAACCTTGCCAGGAGTCAGTTAGAGGAAACACTCAAAGTGTATGGAAGCATAAATGGCTCATGCTGAGGTCCATCCCCAAAATAGGCTCGTCATGGAGTCCTTGGAGGAGAGAAGAGGAGGCCAGGATTGCACAAAAACTTCTCAGAGACTCAGTGTGGGAAGGAAAATCCAAAGTATGTAAAACATCTTGAGTATCTCAAAGTATTAATGAGCACCACTCAGTGTCACTGCAAAGCTCTCAAGGGACTAATTAAAACAGATAATTGGAGGCCGTGATTGCACAGAAACTTCTAAGAGACTCAGTGGCAAAAAGAAGTATTTAAATTAACCCTGAGTACCTTGAAGCATGAATGAGCCCCTCTGAGTGTTGTTACTGGCTCAGAATCCCAAGGGACTCATTAAAGCAGATAATAGAAAGATATGATTTCACAAAACTCTAAGACTCAGTTTCAAAAAAGTTCCTTAATAAACTTTGAGTAGCCTGAATATTAATGAGCCCCACTGAGTGTTGTTACTAGCTAAGAAACCCATGGGACTCGTTAAAGCAGATAATTGGGGCCATGATTGCACAAACTTTTCCTAGAGTCAGTTTTAAAAGGGAAACACCAAGTACCCTAAAAAAATGAAGTACCTTGAAGCATTAATGAGCCCCACTGAGTGTTGTTACTGACAAAGCCTCTCAAGGGACTCATTAAAGCAGAGAATTGGAGGCCAGGATTGCACAAACCTCTCAGAGACTCCAAGGCAAAAGCCAAACCCAAAGCCTTGGAAAAACCTGCAGTCCCTGGCAGCATGAAGGAGCCCCCCAGGGCCATTGCTGACCAAGGCTCCTTCCCCAGGGACTCCTTCCAGCACATCCTGGAGGCCACTGGCATGGGAGGGGGATGCTGAGGGCAGCACAAGGGGCTGACAGTGCCCAGCCTTGCTGGGGCTGTGCCAGGAGGCCCCAGGGCCTCAGGACAAGGTGTCTCCTCAGTGTCCTTGGTGGCACAGAGGCTGCTGTGGCCCAGGGCACCAAGACTTGGCTTCTCTTTGTCCCCACCTGTCATCACTGCCTGCAGTTCTCTGCTCTGCCTGGGGCCTGGGGACACTTTCTGTGTCGTGTCCCTCAGTGGGACCCATTAAAACTTCCAGAAACTTTGGAGTTGGCTTCTGCTTGGAGTTCTGGAGAGGTTTCTTCAGCTCCCTCTCAGGGACTGATGTTCAGGGCCTCAGCACAAAGCCCTGAGAGGGTCATTAAAGTCCTTGTGCTGTGTCTGTGCTGCTGAGCTGGGCTGAGCTCATCATCAGAGGAGATCCTGGCAACCAAGAAGAGCTTAAAAACACATTTCTCTGGATGAGCAGCTTTTCTGCCAGCCCAGCAGGGCTGGGGCACTGCCTGCAGCCACCCCGGGCACAGCACACAGGCACACAGGGCTTCAGCTCAGCCTGGGCTGGCAGCACAGAGCAGAGCTCACTCAGGGCTCACTGCAGGAGAAATCCTCCCAGGCTTGCAAACAGTCACTCTCTGGCTGGGGGAAGAGAAGCTGCAGCTCCTGCAGGGATCTCCTGAAGCTGCCACATCCCCCAGCTTGGAGCACCTTCCAGGAGCACTCTGGGAGCTGCTGCAGGGCAGGGATGTGGCCCTAGGGCAGGGCTGGGTTTCCCTGCTGCCCCAGCCCAGGCCCAGCACAAGGCAGCTCCCTGGGGCCAGGCTCTGCTGCAGGGCTGAGCAGCCGGGGCTGCAGCCAGGGGTGCCCAGGGCTGTGGTGCAGAGCAGGGTCCTGCAGCCCAGGGCGCTGTGCTGGCCCAGGGACTCTGCTGCCTGCCAGGGACAGCTCTCAGCCGGCCCGGGGAGCTGCTGCCAGCGCTGGGGAGAAGCTGTGGGGGGAAGGAGCCACCCTGAGCAGGGCAGCTGCTGCTGCTGCTGCTGCTGCTGAGAGGGGCTGTGTGGGGCAGGGCTGCTCCCAGCTCCACACCAGCCTGGGCACAGCTGCGGAGGACACTTGCCCAAAGAAGGTAAGCCTGGCATGGCTGTAAGGATCAGGAGCTTTCCTGAGAGTGTTTTCAATTTCCTGCTTGGAGAAGGATGGGAAAGTGGGGTGATGACAAAGATTTTTGCTTTTTATACATTTTTCATATTTGTAGCTCTGTTAACTACTATTTATAGTTATAAACTATTATCCTTATTACCTCTATTCAACTACTTTACATACATATAAACTATAATCCTTAATTAACTCTAGTATTTTTTACCCTTTCTATTCAATTTTAAAACAATAGCAGACCTAAATACATTCCTGAAATACTGTATTATCCAAAGGAGGGCCTACAAGAAAACATTTTGTTTTTTAACAAGAGTGTGAGCAGTCATAAAATAAGTGGGCAAAGAACCCTTGGCCAACTTTAATGGGTTGCCCAGGGGTGTGTAACTGGGGAAACTGAATTCTTTTGGGTGTTCCTGTTAAAGATCCTGTTATTCAGCCTTAAAAAATTGTTGAAATCAGGGGCCAGGTATCCCATCCCCTTGGAAACCTGGAAGCTTCCAGTAAAGGTCTGGTTTATGCATCACCATTCTAAAGGGTTACAAGGGTGTTGTTTTTTTGTTTTTTTTTTTTTTTTTTTTTTTTTTTTTTTTAATATAGGCAACAGGAGGATGAGAGAAGCAGAACAGGAATGTTGTCACAGAATCGCAGAACATTCTGAGTTGAAAGGAACACCAGGATTATCAAAGTAATGTTTCAACATTTACAGAGACTCTCTGCCAGCTGTCTCTGCCCTGCCCTCCCAGGCACAGCACCACCACATCTGCTCTTGTTCTGCACTGCCCTGATCCTGTCCCTGTCATCTGGTGCTCTCAGGGAGGCTCTGGCCTTTGCAGCAGCTGAGTCAGGCACTGCCCTTGGCATTCCTGCCAGGCACCTGTGGCCATGGCAATGGGGTGTCCAAGCTTCCCTGGGACCTGTGGGGCTGTGGGCAGAGCAGTCCATGGCAAAGGGGAATGAGCTGAGCCCCCTCCCTGAGATCCCATCATGGGCACACCCGGGATCTCCTTGCTGTGTCCTTCCCAGCTCTGAGCTGCCCTCCTGGCTGCAAATCTGTGCCAGAGCCCCTGGGAGTTCCCTGAATGTGCCACGGGGAAGTGCAGAGATGTCAGAGCTGAGGAAATGCTGCTGGGTTTGCCAAGGGAGCCGGGAGTGTCCTTGGCACAAGGGGGTGCTGAGACCTTGCCCAGAGCCCTTTGGAGAGGGTGAGACATTGAGGGATCCCTGTGCTCTGGGCAGGGTCTGGTTTATGACAGGGTGACAGGGAGTGTGATTGTGCTCTGATTGCAGCCAAAGCTGCAAACCCAGGGCAGTTGGGAACAAGCCCATCCAGCTCTCACTGTCCTTGAGCCACAGGGAATCCTTTGACTCTCATCTCTCAGTGGCAAACTGGAGTGCAGCAGAATGCTGGGGATTTCTGACCTCAAGAACCAGGAATGATTGTGGGCATAAAAATTGGCTAAAATTCCTTCCTGCTCTCCATGTCCTTTACACTTGGAGGGCAGATGGCAACAAGCCTGTCTGCATTAGGAGTGATTCCCCTGACAAATCCTGAATACCTGCCTTGTCCCTCTGCCACATGGCCACAAACCCAGGGCAGCAGGGCAGGGATGGCTCCTCGAGAGCCCCCACGCACAGGCCTGGCTGCTCCTGGCACACTAGACAGCACAATGGAGCTCAGGCAGGGACCTGGGGGAAGGTTTTCCCAGAGCAGGAACAAGGGTGGGTGAGTCACAGTGGACAGTCTGCAGGGAATGGCCCAGGTTTGCTGAAGCAGCCTCTGCTGACTTGTCCCTTCCTTTTCCATGAACAGGTGCCCATGGCCAGCCAGAGCAAATGTCCAACAGCAGCTCCATCAGCCACTTCCTCCTGCTGCCTTGGCAGACACGCGGCAGCTGCAGCTCCTGCACTTCTGCCTCTTCCTGGGCATCTCCCTGGCTGCCCTCCTGGGCAACGGCCTCATCATCAGCGCCGTAGCCTGCGGCCACCTCCTGCACAGCCCCATGTTCTTCTTCCTGCTCAACCTGGCCCTCACTGACCTGGGCTCCATCTGCACCACTGTCCCCAAAGCCATGCACAATTCCCTCTGGGACACCACAACCATCTCCTACGCAGGATGTGCTGCACAGCGTTTCTCTTTTTTCTTTCTTCAGCAGAGTTTTCCATCCTGACCATCATGTGCTACGACCGCTACGTGTCCATCTGCAAACCCCTGCACTACGGGACCCTCCTGGGCAGCAGAGCTTGTGCCCACATGGCAGCAGCTGCCTGGGCCAGTGCCTTTTCTATGCTCTCTGCACACGCCAATACATTTCCTTCCCCTGTGCCATGGCAATGCCCTGGGCCAGTTCTTCTGTGAAATCCCACATATCCTCAAGCTCTCCTGCTCACACTCCAACCTCAGGGAAGTTGGGCTCATTGCTGTTAGTGCTTGTTTGCTATTTGGTTGTTTTGCGTTCATTGTTTTCTCCTATGTGCAGATCTTCAGGGCTGTGCTGAGGATCCCCTCTGAGCAGGGACGGCACAAAGCCTTTTCCACCTGCCTCCCTCACCTGGCCGTGTTCTCTCTGTTCGTCATCACTGCTGTTTTTGCCTACCTGAAACCCTCCTCCATCTCGTCCCCATCCCTGGATCTGCCCTGTCAGTTCTGTACTCAGTGGTGCCTCCAGCCTGAACCCCCTCATCTACAGCCTGAGGAACCAGGAGCTCAAGGCTGCAGTGTGGAGACTGATGACTGGATGCTTTCAGAAACATTAAACTGGTGACCAATTTATGCAAATCCCTTGTAATAAATGTCATCTTTGATACCTTTTGTTGGTTTTGTTATGGGGTTCTTCTTTCTAGTGTTTTACATTTTAACCTTGTGCACTAAAAAATATTGTTTTTGCGATTTCTCATTTTGTTTCTCTTCACCTTATCTGAAGCCACAGACTGTGCCAACGAGGGGCTCTGCTCTCCGTGGCTTTAAATGAACTCAAGGATCTCCCAGCCAGGTTTTCTACAGAGATCCCCCTTTGGTTCCCTTCTCTGCAGCTGCAGCAGCAATGTCTGTGTGCAGAGCTGGGGGCAGATCAGTGCTGGCACAGCAGCTGTGCCCAGCAGCAGCAGCAGCAGCCCTTGGTGTTGCCAGTGCTGCTGCCGTGGCCCTGCCCCGCTGCCCTGCTGGCCCTGGTGTTGCTGTAGGGCCTGAGTGCTCTCGGGGCCGGGCACAGTGCTGGGGGTGGCAGTGCCGGGGCTGCAGCAGGGACAGGCCATGGACACTGCTGGGGCAGCGCTGACGCCTCAGGCCAGGGCCTGGGGGCTGCAGGCTCCTTGCCCAGGCTCTCTCCAGAACACTTTGCCCAGGCCAATGCTGAGCACAGAAAAGCCCCAGGAGCAGCCCCAGGCTGGGGGCAGTGGGCAGGCTGGGGGCAAACAGCATGGCTGGGGCTCTGCAAGGTCCTTGGGGGAAACTGGGATCCTACTGGGATCACAATGGGAGAGGCTGGGCCCATGCTGAGTGGACTGAGGTCATACTGGATCATACTGGCAATGACTGGGAATGCACTGTGGGTGACTGGGAGTGGCTGTGAGCAACTGGAATCAGGCTGGAAGCAACTGAAGTCAACTGGGAGTGACTGGGAACATGCTGGGAGCAACTGGGATACACTGGGAGAGACTGAAACCACAGTGGGGGCTAATGGGAGTAGCTGTGCCCATGTTGGGGTCATACTGGGATCCTACTGGAACCAGACTGGGAATTACTGGAAAGGTGCTGGCTGTGACTGGAACCATGCTGGTGGTGACTGGTTCCTACTGAGTTCATCCTGGGAGCCACTGGGATTACAATGGGTGTGAACAGATCCTGAGTGGGGGTTACTTGGAGCTACTGTTGGGAAGAAAATCTGGAGACACTGGGAGCAACTGGGATCAACTGAAAGGGACTGGAACCATGCTGAAAGAACTGAGACCATAACTGGGGAAACTGGGATCATACTGGGATTATACTTGGACCACACTTAGGGCAACTGCAGGAAAATGGAATCATGCTGGAGGCAACTGGGAGGAACTGGGGAAAGACTGGGATCATTCGGAGGTAACCAGAACCTTACTGAGGAAACTGGGATACACTGGAAGTGCCTGTAACTATCCTGGGGACAATGGAACCACACTGGGAGGAATTGGGAACAAATGGACCTTTTCTGGCAGCAGCTGGGATAACACCAAGGGTGACTGGACTCTTACTGGGATTGACTGGGAGTGGCTGTGAGCAATTGGAATCACACTGAAAGCAACTGGGAGGAACTGGGAAGGACTGGGAGCATGCTGGGAGTGACGGGGATATGCTGGGGGAGACTGGGAGCTATAAGGGTAATACTGGAGTCTACTGGGGTCACACTGGAATTGACAGGGAGCAACTGGGATCACACTGGGGGCCACTGGATTCATACTGGGAATGACTGGGAGTGACTGTGATTACGCTAGCATGACTGGAATCATCCTGGGAGTGGCTACAATGATACTGGGACTGTAGTGGGTGTGATTTGACCTTGACTGAGGGTTACTGGGAGTTACCAGGCCCATGCTGGGAGCCAAATGTGCTCACACTGGGAGGAACTGGGAACAAAAAAGAATGACAGGATGTATGGTGGTGACAACTGGGATGTACTGGCAATAACTGGGATAAAACTGGGGGCAGCTGAACCATGCTGGGGTAACTGGGAGTGCCTGGCAATGACTACTGGAATGTTCAGGGAAACTGGGATATACTGGGAGTGTCTGAGACCATGCAGGTGGTGACTGGGACCACACTGGGAGTCACTGGTAATATGCTGGAGAGAACTGGGACCACACTGGGGGCAACTGGGGACAAGTGTGAGTGCCCGAGGCCCTACTGGGAGAGACTGGCATCATACTGGGAGTGACTGGGACTATACCAGGGGCAACTGGGAGCAAGTGGGAGCAAGTGGGACTGAGCTGAGGGCAAACAGCATCATAATGGGGAATGACTGGCAGTGACTGGGCTCATACTGGGACAGCTGAGGAAACTGGAACCACATGGGGAGGACCACTGGGCTCATACTGGGAGCAGCCACTTGTGGCACCGGAACCCCGAGCCCCTTTCCCGGCCATCCCACCCCTTCAGCCCCAGCAGCCCCGCCAGGGTCCCAGCAATCCTAGGGAGATTGGCAATCCCAGGAATGCCAAGCACCCAGCCACAATTTTTATTTTAACCCTTTACTTTTGTGTCTCTTTTTTGTCTTTTTATTAAACCTTTAAAATTTTACCAGAAATGTGAACCTTGTTTTTCACACTTCAAACATCCCCCCCAAAAAACCCCCAAACCCAGGCACCCCCTGGGATATTTGGGGCGAGCTCCCTCTCCCTTGGCACCTGTGGGATGGGGGCAATGGTCCCAGGGGGCTGTGACTTCAGGGAGTGCTTGAGCCGCCCGGTTCTTCCTCTCCTCTTCTCCTCCTGCTTCCTGCTGCTGCTCTGCCTCTTCCTCCCTCCCTCCTCCCCCTTCCCCATTCCCCTGACATCTCACAGCTCATGGGAGGAGCGGGGATGGATCTGGGACAGGTCAGAATGCGGGGGATGGGGTTGTGCCCTAGAAATGGCATCACTGGGAGTGACTGGTTTGTACTGGGATCATACAGTGACTGGGATTGCACTGGGTTTGTACTGATATCACACTGGGATCATACTGGGAGCAGCTGGGATCACTCCAGGGGAGACTGCAATCACACTGAGGGAGACTGGGATCATACTGGATTCACACTGGGAGTCAGAAGCCTGTGTGAGGAAATTGAGGCCATGTTGGAGGAAATTGGGATATACTGGGAGTGACTGGGATCACACTGAGGGTGACCAGGAGCACCTGGGAGAAATTGGGATCATGCCAGGAACTACTGGGAGCAACTGGGGTCATGCCAGGAGCAACTGGGAGGAACTGGGAGTGACTGGGTGCATGCTGGGGGTGACTGGAAGCAACTGGGCTTATACTGGGATGAACTGGGGTCATGCTGGAGGTGACTGGGATCATACTGGCAGTGAGGGTGACTACACTGAGGCTGACTGGGAGTGGTTGTGAGCAAATGGGATCATGCTGGAAGGAACTGGGGTACACTGGGAGAGACTGGGAGTGACTGGAACAAAAGTGAAGGTGAAAAGGAGCAACTGGAACCACTTGGGGTGCAACTGGTTCATACTGGCAGTGACTGGGACCACACTGGGCTCATTTTTGGATCATATTGGGAGTGACTAGACTAATACTGGGAGTACCTGAGAGTGGCAGGGAACAAATCCTGCACATCATCCCCCATACTGGGGGTGACTGGGAGCAACCGGGAGCATGCTGGGAGCAAATGGCATCATACTGGGTCTGAGGGGGTTGATCTAGCTGGAGGCAACTGGGACCATATTGGGAGTAATTGGAAAGAACTGGGGAGTCATGATTTTAAAAAGTAAAGATTTTGGCTAAGAGTTAGAAGCAATTCATATTGATCAGGATGAAAGTTGGATAAGCAAATGATAGGTTAATGATTATCAGTTTCTTAAGCTCGAGCTAATTGATGTATTGTTTGCCATCAATATTGAGCTCGTTTTAGTTTTGTTTTTAGAAGGAAATGGAGTAAGTGAACCATTATAAGAACAGATTGAAACCATTAAGAACAATGACCAGCACCTGGACTTTATATCAATCAATCACAGAGCAGGGGACATTGGATTGTGCCAGAGGGTCACAGAGACCTGATGAAGACTCTCCTGACTTCATCCTTTGAAACCACTGATCCAATTCAAGAGAAGAATTGTGCAAATGTGAAGGACTAATAGCCTCATTTTAATACAGAGTGGGGAGGGGAGGTGCTGGGGTTATGCACATGTATTGTATGTAAGATCTTGGGAAATAAATGGAGGGCAAAGAACCTTGTATGATGCAGTTACGCCTTTCAGAGATGACTCCCGCGCCACCTGCCGGTGGTAATAAACATTCCACTTTCTAACTGTAACTAGTTAAGAGTATCTCTGACTGTGATCTTCAGTTTTAATGACTCAGCACAATGCCAGCCTCTAGATGCACCAAAAGCTGCAGGAAAATTCCCACAAACAAAAGCTATTCCATTCACTCCTTCTTGACTTGCTAAATTCTCCACACTGTTGCTCCCAATCCAAAGCCACTAGTCCGCCAGCCTACATCTGATAGAAACCATCCAAACATATGCTCTCATTTCCCCTGTCTATCCATCAGTTTACTGAATTCACAAACTCTTGAGGCCAAATGAGTCGAGCCAAAACCACTGAAGCAGCGGAATTCCCTCTATTTGTCTGACCAGATAGAATTCTCAGACCCAAACTATCTCTATTTTAATTCTAGCAACCAGCATCTATAAACACAGCCTCCATACTTAAAATCACATCTAAGCCCTTATCGAAGGCTTCTACTCTTCCTCGCCAAACTGGTCCTGTCCTTTTTCTATCCTCAATCTACTTCAAAAACGTTCACAACTCATCTCTCAGAGATGAATCAACTCTTTCAAACAAACCACTTTTACTATTTCTCACTCAGTGTATGCTGCACTTAAAACTTTTGACACAAGATTACAGTGTTGCCTCAAGAATACACCACAGCTCCAAAACACAACTCCAAGTCACTTACACACGAACAAAACATCTCTTCAATGCACACTACCACCACAACCTTATTATTCCCGCAGCAAACACTTACAAACACATTATACTAAAGCACTTAACCTCTGCATCTCAAATTCCACAGGCAAAACCACCTGAACACCAGGCCCGAACAACTCTGGGGGTCCGGACCCTTTTAACATGAACACCGTCCCCCAGAACCAAAGTACGCACACACCACAGTCACAGCGGGGAGGGGCTTTTTATTAAGGGTTTTACACAACATGCAGCGCTATCAAACACTTTAATCATGTGCCACACTTGCTTCGTTTTTACCCGGCCATTTCAGTCTCCTGAGAACAGAACCATGGGTCCAAACTCCCACTCACTTTGTGCTAATAGCACGTCTCAACAAACTCTCACAATCGTTCTCACAGTCAGGACACATTCACACGGCATAACAACCATAGACCAGGATTTGCTCTTACAACTGCTCTCCCCAAATTGCCAGCAAACTGAGCCCTCTATGGCACAACAAATGGCAAAATCCCCTTCTGCCAGCAACCACGGCCCGAGCCCCCCGGCTCGGTACTACAGCTCAGCAGCTCTCTGTGCTGCCAACCAAATACAACTGAGCAGACACCAACTGCAATTTCAGCTTGCAAGCACACTGCAGTGGCACAAGTTGTGGGATGTCTCTTTCGACTTACCAATGACCTTTCCTGACCATGCAAATGCCCTACAGGTCACTGTAAACTGTTTCAATTTTTTTTAAACATACCCTTTTGTCCACAGTTTTAAGTAGTCAGGAGTCCTTGTCTGCTGCTGGATGAACAGTCCAAGTGGGGACCCCACTCTTCCAAGAATATCCCGGGGTGTGCCCCGAGGGGGTCCTCCATCCGAGCTGGTCTCACAGCTGAGCAGAGCCTCCTCCTGTCTGGATTGCCAGAATGAGTTGTTAAAAACTGATATGATCACCAACAACGATCCTGTAACTAGTTGAAGTTAGAAAGTGGTATGTTTATTCACCTGCAGGCCGAACGGGAGTCATCTCCAAAGGGCTGTACAAGGTGTCAAACAAAGTTCTTTGCCCTCCATTTATTTCCCAAAATCTTACATACAATACATGTGCATAACCCCAGCACCTCCCATCCCCGCTCTGTATTAAATGAGGCTATCAGTCCTCCATGTGTGTGCAATTCTTCTCTTGAATTGGGTCTGTGGTCTCAAATTGGGTCAGTGGTTTCAAAAGATGAAGTCAGGAGAGTCTTCATCAGGTCTCTGTGACCCTCTGGCATGATTCAAGGTCCCCTGCTCTGTGATTGATTGATATAAAGTCCAGGTTCTGATCATTTGTCCACTGCTTTCAATCTGTTCTTCTAACGGTTCACTTACTCCACTTTCTTCTATAAACAAGTTTATAATGGCAAACAATACAACAATTAGCTCTAGGTTAAGCATCTAATAATCATTAACCTATTGTTTGCTTATCTAACTTACACCCTGATCCATATAAATTGTTTCTAACCCTTGGCTAAAATCTTATCTCTTTAAAATCATGATTCAGTGCCCCCCAAATGTTGGGGTGCCCCCTGAATGTCGAGGTGTGTCTGCACAGCCCCCCCCAGGCTGCCAAGGGTCATCTGTGTCCATGTCCACCAGGAGAACACGATGGTGGCCGTCATCTTCTCCCAGCCTGTTAGGCTGAGTGAGGACACATGGGAATCCCTAAAATTACCTGGGTATACCCAAATTCATCTTGGTACCCCCAAAAAATCACCTGGATACCCCCCAAAAGAACCTGGGTACACCTAAAAGTCACCTGTATCCCCCCCAAATCACCTGGGTACCCCCCAAAACCCACCTGGATACACTGAGTACACCCCACGTTCACCTAGGTCCCCCCCCAAATTACCTGGGTACACCTGGGTAGTCCCCCAAATCACCTGGGTCTCCCCACAAAAGTCACCCGGATACCCCACAGAAGTCCCTTGGATTTTTGGGAACCCCAAAAATCATCTGGGTACCGCAAAAATCACCTGGGTCCCCTCAAAATTCTCCTGGGAACCCCAAAAATCACCTGAGTACCTCCCCAAAATCACCTGGATTCCCTCCTAAAATTTCATGGGTACCCCCAAAACTACCTGGGTACCCCCAAAACCACCTGGGTCCTCCCAAAAAGTCACATGGGTACACCTAGGTACCCCCAGAAATCACGTGGATCTCCCCAAAAATCACCTAGGTACACCTGGGTACCCCCAAAAATTCTTGGGCCCCTGCCCAAACTGGTGGTCATGAATCCCCACTGCTTTGACTGGGTAGACGCGGTGTCCCATTTATCCCATTGACTTGAATGGGTAGACCTGGTGTCCTGTTTACCCCCATTTACCCCCAGTAACCCTTCCCAGTGCTTCCAGTAATGCCCTGGAGCTCCCAGTAACCCCAGTGCCCCCCTTTAACCACTCCCAGTGTTCCCACTAACCCCACCTCTCAGTGCTCCCAGTTTGCTCCGTTTCCCCCATTCCTCCCTCCCAGTGCTTCCAACTCCCCCCAGTGCTTCCAGTTCCTCTCCCAAAGCTCCCCCTTAGCCCTTCCAAGTACTCCCAGTCTAACCAGTGTAAGGAATAAAGAGCTTGA
Source organism: Acrocephalus arundinaceus (assembly GCA_021534815.1). Lineage (NCBI taxonomy): Eukaryota > Metazoa > Chordata > Aves > Passeriformes > Sylviidae > Acrocephalus > Acrocephalus arundinaceus. Next base: position 18,628 of record JAJEOU010002088.1, on the reverse strand, counting down.
CTCGGCCAATATATCAAGCAGCAATCAATTTATTAATTCTTTAATACAAAATGGTAAAATGTGAGCAAAACAGTGGGTGTCTCCCCTCCAACTGCACACAGACTGCTGATTCCTGCTGGTATTTATTGGCAATCTTCATAAGCATTTCTCAGCAGTTTTTTTTATTTTTCTAGTTTCCTCCTAGTTTCTATTTGTGAAATCCAATTTCTATACCCCATTGTGACCAAGTGAAGTGACGTCCAGCTTCCCTTGTTCAGAAACAAACACCAGTGATGACGAGGTTCAGCTTTCCTTCTTCAGGACCATAAATCAGTGGTGGTGATGTCCAGCTTCCAGATGGGGGTCTATCTCCTTTTCCAGGATCGTCCAGCCTTCCTTCTCATGATCATCAATTTTTAGCCTGTGATAAGCTCACTTCTTTCTTCTGTTCAGGTGATTACAATTCCTTCTATATACATTTATATATTCTAAAGCTGTAGTTCAAACCCTTTTATTACAAAGCAGTTTAAAGCTTATAATAATTCTATTTTCAAAGATAATAATAATAATAATAATATTAATAATAATACTTCTGCATTCTTCTATCCTACATGTTAAAAGCCTATAAATCTCCTACTAATTGAAAAAGCTTAAAACTTATATTGTGAAAACTTTTAGGTTCACATTGTTCACTTATAAGCAAGCAAAATATTAGTCCAAAAGCCTCTTTCCATGCTTTTTCCATTTGTTAATTAAAACTGGTTTTTTATAATTGTCCTATGGCCTTTTTCCACACATTTCACAACCTCAGCTACAAAGGCCATCTTTTTCTACCTGACATGAGACACAACCCCACATTTCACACCAGTAACCCTTACCAATCCAGCCCTGTAAAGGGTAGACCTGGTGTCCGTACATCCCCATTGACTTTAATTGGGTAGACCTGGTGTCCTTTCCCATTCATTGCTTTCAGTGGGTAGACTTGATGTCCTTTCTCTTCCATTCATTTCAATGGGTAGATCTGATGTCAAAAAAAACCCCATTCATTTCAGTGAGTAGACAGGATGTCCCAAATATTTTGGGGTTAAACCTACCAATTTCGGGGTTGGAAAGTCCCAGGTTTTGATGGGAAAATGCCCCACATTTTGTTCTTTTTCCCCCACAGGTAAGCCCGGGGTGCCCAGAGCTGGGGGCAATGCTGGACGGCTTCGCCCTGGCCAGGCCCTGGCACTCGGAGGAGGGGTGGCCATGCCCCAGCCACACCTGGGTATCCTCAGCCCTGAAGGCAGGAGGGCAGGGCCAGGGTGGGCGTGGCTTGTGGGGAGTGGGCATGGCCACCACACACCTGGCACACCTTGACAGGTGACATCAGCTCTGTCACCTCCCTGCCCCACCCAGCAACCACACTGCCAACCTGGAGGTCACCTGGGAGTCTGACTGCCCCCTGCCAGGTGACACTGCAGCCAGGTGAGGCCATGGCCACTCTGACCCTGCCCACTTCTAACCACACCCTTTCCTCACCTGGCCACACACTTTTCACTCCCAGGTGAGGCTGAGGCATGGTGGCAGGAGCCAATCATGGAGCAGGAGCTGTTCTGGTGATCCACGCCCCTTTTCTCAAGCCACACCCCCTTGCTTAAACCATATCCGCATTGAGCTGCCCATTATCCTGATGTGGGCTAAGCCATGCCTACTTTTTGCAAGCCCCACCCCATTGGTTTAAGCCACGCCTCCTTTTCCAAAGTCACACCCCTTTCATTAAGCCACACCCACCCATATCTGCCATTTCTACCTATGGCGTTTAGCCACGCCCACCAATGCCTTATGTTGTGAAGCCCCGCCCCTTTCTGCCCAAGCCACGCCCCTCTCTCAGCAGTTGGCCTCGCCCCCAGGCCATGCTGAGTGTGGCTGAGGCTCAGGTGTCTTTAAATGGGCGTTTGGAATGCAGATATGGTGTGGGTTTTTCTTGCTGGTTGTAGATCTTGATCCTGGTTTATTTACATTAAAACCCTACAGACTGGCTGGCTTAGCTTGAACACCTGCACAGATGGAGAGATGGCCTCCCACGCTCCCCTCTGTGTAGCTGAGATGGGCAGAAGGAGAGAACAATTTCTCTTTGTGCGCTCAAATCCAGCAGGAAGCTGACAGGGTTACCCCAGAGTTGCAGAGAAGGCTCTGTGGGATGAGCACATGATGTTCTTGAAGCTGTGTGCTCACCCCAAGGCCTGCACAGAGGGGTTGGTCTGGGTGCCTCAGCCTGTTTGGCGCTGCCTCTTGCACCATTCTGGCCGTGCTGGCACAGCACTCACTGCCTGCCCAGCATCCCTGTCACCTGCATTGTCCCTGTTCCTGACCTCTACATGCTGGCAGGAGCAGTGCCCATGCAATGGGATGGAGTGAGACTTGGAAAGAATCCTCTGCAGTTGCCATGAGTTTGAACAGATGTACAACCTCTGCCGTGCCTGGCAAGTGTTTCCTGGCAGCCCGCAGTGCAGCCTCCAATCCCTGGGAGTTCACAGGGTGCACTCTGCACTCCAGCATCCAGGGAGTGAAGTGCTTTTCCTGGCATTCCTGCCTAAAATCCGATGGGTTTGAGATTGAATGTTCAGCTTAGGCAAGTTTTGTCCTCATCATGGAAGTGCAGTTATGTGCACTAAGGAAACCTTCTTAGTGCTACGCTCTCCATTCCCTGCTTTCCAGCCACAATGTCCACAGCCTCTTTCTGCAACATCCTCCCCTAAATTTCCTTCTGCTGCCCTGACTGCAGGAAGGGCTTCAAGCACAACTCCATCCTCGTCAGGCACCGGTGCATCCACACTGGGGAGAGGCCCTACGAGTGTCCCCGGTGTGGGAAGAGCTTTTCCAGGAGCTCTCACTTGACCCAACACCAACAGAGGCACCAGTAAGGGAAGCCCTGCAAGTGCCCCGACTGCTGGAAGAGCTTCATGCTCTGCTCCAACTCCATCCCCCATCGGAGGACCCAGGTTGGGCAGAGCCCTGGTGACCCACATTCCCAGTGATCGGGGTTGGGAAGACACCTGGCTGGTGGTCTCCACGTCTTCCTGGACCCCCATAGGCACCTGGAAGAATTCTGGGACAGGAGCATCCATCAAGACTTTGATCAACACTGGAAATTCATTGGGAAGAGCTTATTTGTTGATGTTACAGCCCAAAAAATCTCATCTGCTCTGTCCAGTTTTTTCTTCATGTGGCATCAAGCAATGCTGGGTGATCTTGGAGATCTTTCCCCACCTTAATAATTACCGTGTTTATCCCATCAAAACACCCACAATTTGGGTGAAATTAAACAAAATTAAGCAATGAGATCTAAATTTGAAGCACTTTACTGGGATTTGAGTGTCAATTTGGGATTCAGGGGAATACTCAGGGGGGTTCAGGTGTGTTCTGGGACCACCCAAGCCAAGGGACATGGCCATGATCTTGTAGTTTGTGCAGCAGAATGTGTCCACCTGAGCCTGTGTTCTCCAGGAATTCTGATTGTCTGTCCCAGTCCCTGGTCGGGGTCTTTTCATCTGAGGTGTCCCCCTCAAAGTGCCCAAGTCGCTGCTGAAGTGCCCGAGCTGCTCCTGGCTGTGGATGTTCCTATGAACCAACCTCTCCTTGTCAGTGCCATGGGGGGCTGGGAGGGGTTTTAGGGACTCCTGGGGGGACTGAGAAAGGCTTTTGTGGCTCTTGGGGGCATTTGTGGTGCTGGGAGGGGGTTTGGGCACTTTCTAGGGGCATTGTGAGGAAGTTGTGGGGTCCTGGCAGGACTGTGTGGCTTGGAGAGAATTTGGGTGAGGCTTGGCGGAGATGGGAGGGGGGTTTTGTGATTTTTGGGGACATTTATGTTGTAGGCAGTGTTTTGGGTTGCCCTGTGCAGGAGCTGTGGGGTGGTTTAGGGGGTCTGGAAGCGGCTTTAGGGCTGGAAGAAGGTTTTGGTGCAATTGTGATTCCCCCAGACCCCCAAAGCTTCCCCCAGGCCCTGCCCCAAAGGCGCTGCCGGTGTTTGGGGGCTCCATGTTTGGGTTCCTCCTACTGGTGCTGCAGGGGAAGCTGAGGGGGGGTCCCCAGGGCCGTGTGTGCCCCCCCAGACGCAGCGCCCCCCTTAGGCCGCGCGCCGCCGGCGCAGCCGCGGCCGTTGCGTTCTGGGCGTTGTGGCACAGGCGGCGATCGACGCCATGGCGGAGGTGCTGCTGCCCGCCGGGCTCAGCGCCCGCACCTTCCCCGCCCAGCTGTGGTGCCTGGTGAACAGCCCCCGCGTCCGCTCCGTGCACTGGGACAGCCAGGCCCGGGGGCTGCTCATACACCGCTCTCTCTTCCAGCGGGAGCTGCTCAGCCCGGGCGGCGCTCAGGGCCCAGCCCTGCACACCTTCAGGGCCACGCAGTTCTGCAGCTTCGTGCACCAACTCAACCCCTACGGTTTCCGCAAGGTGCCGGGCCAGGCTGGCGCGGCTGCGCCGGGCAAAACAAGGGCTTGGCTGCACTACAGCAACCCCTAGTTTCGCAGTGACAGCCACGAGCTCCTGCTCCGCATCAGGCGCCGGAGCGCAGCCAGCAGGCAGCAGCTGGCGGCGGGGCAGGAGGGGCGCAGGCACCCGCCCCGCGGCTTCCAGCAGCTCCCCGGGGCGCGGCCGCTGCCGGACGGGCGGGAGCTGCGCTGGCCCCGGCCCGGCCGCTTCCAGCAGCTGTCCAGAGAGCGGCCGCCGCTGGCCCGGCACCCGCCCTGCAGCTTCCACCAGCTGCACAGGGACCGGTCGGGGCCGGCCCGGCAGGAGGGGCCGAGCCGCTTCCAGGAGCTCTACGGGGAGTGGCCGCTGCCCGCCCAGCGAGAGGTGCCCCGGATCCTGCCCTGCCACTTCCTCGGCTTCCAGGGAGAGCGGCTGTGGCTGCTCGGACGGGAGGGGCCCCCCAGCCGCTTGCAGGAGCTGTGCGGGGAGCAGCTGCCTCCACTCGACCGGGAGGTGCTCAGGATCCAGCCCTGCAGCTTCCAGCAGCTCCACAGGGAGCAGCAGCCCCCAGCCTCCAACCCAGCAGGTAGGAAAAGAGTTCTAGCCTTGATTTTCCATTAGGTCGTGAAAAGTGATCCTTTTAAATATTTTTCCACAGTGTTCTGTCGTTCTGAGAGAATATTGTCAAGCCTACTAGGAAGGGGAACTAGAAAGTCAGAAGATTCTCTGCCTGGTTTTCCTGTGTGCTTCCTGTGATATTTGATCCAAGGCAGCAATAGAGCTCTGTGTCCCAAAGCCACGTTCTGGAGCCTGACTCACGTGTTTGGATTCTTGCAGCTGCCCCGGGCACTTCAGCCCCTCATGCTCCAGCTGGCAGTGCTGGCTGTGCAGCATCAATGGCCTCCAGCTCAGCACAGAATGCACCTGGGGAAGAGGAATCACCATGGCTGGATCTCAGCCTTGAAGTTGAGAAGGTGATCCAGGAGATCAGGAGCTCCCTGCCTGAAAGGTCTCCCTCTGCTCAGGTAACCCCATTGGATGGGAATGAAAGAGGCTGGACTGAGAGCTTTTGAATGTTGTTACATGGCTGAGAGGCAAAGGTTTCTGGAATTTAATTATTTTCATTCTTATTTAGTTATCTAATTTTTCTTGGTCCAGCAAGATTTCCAAAAGAAGAGGGAATGAAAAAGTCTTCCCCCACAGGGATAATGAGAGGTGTGAGCCTGTGTTGGCCACCTTCGGTTGTTCCTTTTCCTTGGGAAGAATGCCTCGTGCAGGGGCATTTGTGGTGATGCTTTGTAGGTTCTAACAGGCTTTGTTGGGTTGGGAAAGAAGAGAAGAGTGTTTGGAGAATTGCCACTGAAGGCAAAGTGTCCTGCGCAGGGAGGGGCACACGAGAGGTGTCTCTGTTGCAGCAGCAGATGTGGGCTCTGCGTCTTTTGGGTTGGAAGGCCAAGGCAAAGCCAGGGCTGGGCTGCAGCTGCTGCTGCTGCTGCTGTGTGAGCCCTGCCGTGCGTGTAGGCGCTGCCAGAGCCATGTGTGGGGATGGGCTGGAGCTGCAGCTTCCTTGTCCTTTTGTTTGACAGATTCAGTCTTTGGATTAGGAATCTCATTTCTCTTAACTCTTGCCTCTTCCCAGACTTGCCTGGAGAGTGAGTGCTGGCACAGGCCTTTTTGCAGATTATTGGACGTGTTGGCCAAAGAATGTCTCTCTTTCTCTTGCTGTGCAGACCCATTGCCTACAGTACATTTGTGATTGAGCAAGGGCAGACTCAAGGTGGGGAGTGGGATTTTCTGCATTTAGCAATCTCTTATTCTCAAGTGGAATGTCTTTTGTCTTTTGTAAACTCACACATAGCAGTTTGCAAAAGCATTTTATTCCATAAGAAAAGGAAACCTTGCAGGCTCTGAACCATCTTTAGAATCTTTAGGATTCTGATAGACGGGCTGTTGCAGAAGAGATGAATATTCTGCAGCTGGTCATGGAGGGAATATCTTTCTGTCCAAAGGTAATTTGCAGGTGTATAATCTAGGGCATTTCTTTCCTCAGTGGAATAGAAACACTGCTTGGTTGTCTGACTTTTCATGTCTTTCAGGTTGGTTTTCTTTTCTACCCTCCAAATTCACAGATTTTTGGCACTAGAAAATTTGATGCTGGAAATACCCTGGGTCCATCAATGTTTGCCTGGGTCCTACAAATGGGGCAGCAGCAGAGGGTTCCAGAAAGCACCACCTTGTGATGGACTGTCTGAGTGGCTGGGTGGGGCTGGTGAGACTCCCAGGCAGAAATGTGAGCTTTGCATGTGGGTTTGCAGCACACAGCCCTGGGCAGTGCTGGGAGCGAGCTCTGCCCTTGCTGACAGCCACGTTGGCAACAAGGAGAGCCCCTGGCTTTCTGCTGGCTGATTTCTTACAGCTCGTGGCATAAGCCAGGGTCAGAGCATGAGGGCACGTCCCCTCACTTGGTGTCCTCTGCTTTTCTGCATTCCTGGTTTTCCTCAAAGGTCATTTTGTGAGAGCTTCAGTTTCACCTTGACCACCCAAATCCTGAGATTAAAACGCTTGCCATGTGAACCCTGTGGGCAGTGTTCCCTTTGTGTTACACAGCCTTTGGGGTGAAGAACAGTTCCTGTATCCCTGATGTGATTCCAAGAAAATGCTGAGTGATCTTTGGGTTCCTTTCTCTCTGTTTTTCTTTCAAGGGGAATATTAATGTTGCCCCTGAGTTTTCAGGAGAGGACACCATGAACAGGGCTGCAGCAGAGGAAGCTCCATCTGGCACCGAGAGCTGCAGGAACAGTTCCCCAGAGCCCGAGGAGCCTGGTAAGGAGAGAGCCCCCATTGGTTTAGAGAAGTGTGAGACGGCTGCTCTGAGCCTGCCTGTGACAGGAGGGGAGATCAGAAGAGTTGAGTTCTTGTCTGCAGGGCTGGTGCTTCCTGCTGCCTTTAGTTCCAATCCTGCACTGGCACTGAGTCCTCTGCTGTGGCAAGAGAGCAGGGACTAAACCTGACCTGGTGGGAGTTGTGTCACCAACCTGCATGTCCCAATTTGGTTTGTAACTCAGCTCACAGCACCCTTCAGCTTCAGCCATTTCAGCAAGGGCTGAGGTCTCTCTGTCAGCACAGAGAAAGAACAAGGTTGGGCTTCTTTGGGGGAGCTGGGGCTGTCTGTGTTTCAAGCTCTCGTGGGTGCCATTGGCACTGTGAGTGCTGAGACTTTATCGAGGTACTTGAATGCTTTACACAGTTTTGGAAACTTGGCAGGATCCCTGATCTCTAAAGAGCAGGCTTCAAATTCCCAAGTGAGAGTCTGCCTTTCAGGCCATCTTTTACAGTCAATGATAGAAGGACAATTGCTACCCAAGGGAAATGTGCACAAGAGCCAATATTGACTCAGTGTTCTCTTTTATTCCCAGATCCCACATGATCAACATCTCCTAGAGGGGTGCCCTGCGTGGCAGAAAGAGACAGAGGGAGAGCCTGTGACTACCAGGCAGGTAGACTCCCTTTGTCTATAATATACGTTTAGAATTATGTAGCTATATTTATCTATCTATAAAATTGATTCTTATACAAATACAGTATATTTATGGTATATATAGATTTAGATTGAGAATTTATATTTATAGTATATATAGATTTTGATTTAGGTTTATATAGTTATAATACTGTATGCATAGTTATATTTATAGATGTACATAGTTACATTTATCTATAAAGATAGTTACATATATATATATATATTTTTATAAATGTGCATAATTATATACTTTGAGTTACATGGGCGATTAGGTACATAGATTAGTATCTGCATAGGTATAGACTAGTTTTTAACCTCTTTCCCTCTCTCCCTTCATCCTTTTCCCCCTGTGCCCCCTCTGCCCCTGTCCCTGTGCTGGGTCCGAGCTGGAGGCTGGGCCGGGCGGGGCAGCAGTTCCAGCCCCGGGGGTCCCTGGAGCGGTGGCAGCTGCCGGTGGCCCCAGCCAGTGTCCCCTGAGGAGCTGCTGAAGGACGGTGAGACAGAGGGGCCTGAGGGGGCTGAGGAGGCGGTGACACTGCAGGGACAGTGACCTTGAGGGGCTGGATGGACTGAGGGGTGTGGGGCAGCAGAGGGCAATGGTGGCACTGAGGTGACAGGGAAGTGGCACAGGCTGAGGGGGGTGGCGGGTCTAAGGGGACAGGATGGGTCAGAAGGGATTGAGTGGTGTGAGAGGACTGTGAGGGGCTGAAGGAACTGAAGGGGGCCGGGGCTTTGCCCAGGGGATGGTGGGGCTGAGGGCATGGAGGGGGCCAGCAGGGAGCACAGAGGGCTCTGGGACTGCAGCTCTGCCAGGCCTGGGAACCAATTCCAGAGCCTCCACTTCAGCCACAGCTGCACTGAAGACCTTGAGGACAGGAGGAGACTGACAGGAGGCAGCAGGGAGAAGCTGAAGGCCACCAGCAAGAGCAGTGAACAGGGAGCTGCTGCTGCCAGCCGAGAGCCCGGTGAGGCCACAGGGCTGCTGAGGCAGGGTGGGGCTGAGGGTGGTGTGGGCTTTGGCCAAACTTTTTCTTAGTAACCCTCCTGGGGAGGCACTGAGATTTTCCCTTCCCTGACTGAAGGGCAGGTGCTGCCAAGGGAAATGTCCTGATCCTAACTCAGTGTTCCCTTTGCTTCCCAGATGTCCCATCTGCTGTCCCTGTTCAGGAGAGCTGCTCTGCACGGGAGGAAGCAAGAACGGAGTGAAAGACTTTGAAGATGGGGCAGCTGGAATCCCTCTGCTTAGAGTTTGGTTTAAAGATATATGGACTTCAGCATCAAGAGGGTTAATTATATGGCTATTTATATATGTGCGTTACTATTTGCATAGGAATATTTCTATATGTATGTTGTTATATTTATGGATATATGCTTTGTATATATTTGTGTATATATGCATATATGTTTGTAATTACATGTATGTGTATATATGTATCTAAGTATATAGAAGTATGTTGTTTTATCTGTGTTCTTTTATACTTGTAGTTATATGGCTCTTTAATAAGTAATTGGTATTTGTATAAGCTGTTTAGATACAGATTCTGATACTTTTGTATTTCTAGATCGGCTGTAAGCTTGTAGTAATATGTAATAAATTAAGTTGTTAAACACCTAATTGATGTTTGTCTATAGTGAGTTGTAGAGTTTGGCAATAAATACAGTTTTTGTTAACTGAAGTTGGTATTTGTATATTTTTACACAGGATTCTTGTAAAAATCTAATAAATTCCTTTTTTTAACTTAAATTGACATCTGCATAGTTGTGTATTGTCAGTGCAGAAGTAGAAATTTATAATAAATGACATTTTTCATGTGAAATCAATTCTTGTGTATTTGTCCATCAGCAGTGCAGCTGTCGCAATCTGCAAGAAATTACAATTGTCAGCTGCGCTGGGTGTTTTGTGATTGGTGCTGTCCAGAGCAATGAGCAGATGGAAATGCTGGAGGATTTGGGCCATGAAAATCTCCAGCCATGCCCAGCACATGCCCCACTTGCACTCAGGCTGGCCCAGGAAAGAGCAGATTTGGGATGGCAGCAGAGCCACACGTTGGCTCAGAACTCGCTGCAAAGGCCTGCTGAGAAAAGTGCGGGACTGCACGGAGCGTCCAACTCTAACCAGAGCCACCCAGGGAGGACAAATCCACCCCCATGGCACGGGCAGCTCTTTAGCAAGTGCTCCAGGTGTCCCTCTGAAGGTCATCCTGGAGCCCAGAAGCCAACAGGGATCTCTTGGAACCCTGGGCACTGAGAATTCCAGACTTGCTGTGCTGACAGGCACTGACCTCCAAGAAAACACTGCATCTGATCTGAGGCCTTGGGAAAGGCTTCCAAAATTGAATGACAGAACTGGGATTATGGGTGTGTAGTTTGACAAGAAGTGTGTAATATCACATGGTGGAAAACTTGGAGTTTAAGGTTTTAGTATATAGTAATATATATGTAAAGCAAGATGGAGGATTTAGGGTGTAGGCTAAGTCCTTTTCCACTTTCTTCTTCATGGGTCTGGGTGGTATTTGGTAATTGGTTAAGAAAATCCACATTGTGGACCATGGATTGTTGGTTATTGGGTTAAAAGGAAAAATAATTTAGGTGTCATTTCTTAATTGGACAGTTTGTTCTTAAAACACCTTGGAAAGAGATAGAGACAGAGCCATTTTCTACTTTGTTAGCTAGAACTCACAGCTTGTGAGACTGTAACATAGATGAGAATTAATAAACACCTGAGTCCGAACATGAAATCTGTCTCTCAAGCATTTTATCCAGGCTCTAAGAGAAAAAGAAGACAAAATGCCACAGGGACCCTGAGCCAGCTCTGCTGCCTTTGGCAGCACTTTGGAAAATGAGCTGCAGTAAGGGGGAGGCAACAGTGACTGTGACTGCTGCAGGCTGGGGATGCAGGAAGGGCCATGGACACTTGTGCTGAGATGCTCCAGAATCCAGAAGGATGCTGGAGAACTGGGAAGCACCAAGTTCTCACAGCCACTCCAAGGATGGAAGCCCTTGGTGTGAAGTTCCCTGGAGGAACTGGCGGGGAGTTGCTGCAGGGATCAGCAGGAGCAGAATGCAGCAGGATCTGCTCCTTTTCCTGGCTCTGTGTGCAGGTCACAGGCTGTGATGGCCCCTGCTCCCACAGAGCCCTTGCCCATGGAGGCTGCAGGGGAAAAGCAATCCCATGGCAAAGAGAGAGAGGCTTTGCACTTGAAGTCCAGTGCCCTTGTGTTTTGGGCTTGAATGGCTCTCATGCCAAAGCACAGCAGGTAAGAAGGGCTTAGGGAGGCAGAGCCTTTAGAGGAAAAGAGAGATCAGGCACTCACATGCCTGAAACGCCTTCAGCTACAATAAACCTTTTCTAGTATTTATATATCATTATATATAAAATATAGTATAATAAAATATAATGTAATAAACCTGTGATAACCCAGTCTGATGCTGTACACTGATACACTTTGTAGCAGTGAACATTATAGGTAATGCCAGATTCTTATTTAGCATCATGGCACGCTGCTGCTTCATTGCAGAACTGCCTCAGTGTGGAGAAAATCAGCCTAATTTATTGTCAGTTTAAGTAGATGCGGTGAGAAACAGTGATACGGATTCAAAGAGATTTTCTAACCTCGTCATCCACAGGGAATTTTGTGCTGCCTTTTCTTCATTGTATGCACAACATTTTTGAGTCGTTCTGTATCCTTCAGGGAGGTATCCACTAGTGACCAAAAAAGAAAAAGGGGATTATGGCACTCATTCTCTTTTAACACATATTTGCACTAAGCTGTAGCTTAAACTAAGAGACTTAGTAACTTAGTACACTTAGATTTTCTTTAGTCATGTACTGTGGAATAAATGGCAGAGGAACAGGCACTATCCAAGCTGTAAGAACAGCATGTTCTTGGTCTTAACATTGTGTACAAGAAGGCACCACAATCTGAATGATTCACCTCTTAGGTAAAACCAGAATGGTTCATGGTGTAAAACGAGCAGGTGATGGAAATAATCAATGTCCCTGGGCTGGGGCAGAAGCCTGGGAGTCCAACGCTTGGAAAAAGAGAGCTGGCAAAGACAGCCGAAGCTGCAGGCAGGCATTGGCTCAAGGCAAGAGGGAGCTTGTGTTGTGTTTTATCTTCTTTTTGCCAGTCAGGATTAAATGCTCGAGACAATGTTTTGTGTTCGGATTCAGATGTTTGTTAATTCTTATTTATATTACAGTCCCACAAATAGTGAGTTCTACAACACTTCTAGCTAACAAATCAAAAATGGACCCCTATCTCTTTCTCTACAAGGTATTTTAAGGATGAATTGTCCAATTAAGAAAGGACACCTAAAATATTTTTACTTTTAACCAATAACCAACCACCTGTGGCCTGCCATGAGGATTTTTCTACCCAAGTACAAAATACCACCCAAACCCAGGAAGAAGGTGAAAAAGAAGGACCAAGCCTATGCCCTAAAACCTCCATCTTGCTATATATATATATATGTTACTATATTCTAAACCCTTAAACTCCAAGTTTTCCTCTATGTGACATTGTACACTTCTATTCAAACTACACACCCATAATCCCAGTTTTGGAAGCCTTCTCCATGGCCTCAGGTCAAGTGCAGTGTTTTCTTGGGTGCCAGTGCCTGTCAGCACAGCAAGTCTGAAATTCTCAGCGCCCAGGGTTCCAACAACAACTGTCAAGTTTGAGCAGGCCAGCTGAGGAGCAAGAGAGGCTGCTGCTTGCTGTAAAAGTCGTTTATGAAGTGGCTAGATCAGTCTCACAAAGCTCCGAGTGTTACAGGCCGTGCCATCGTGCAAAATGCCTTCCTGCATAGAGTCCCCATGTGCCAAGCAGAAGCAGCAGCAGCACCCCTGATACAATGCACTCTATTCATAAATCATCCAGGCAGCCACAAACACGATGCTATTACTGTCTTTTTGACCTATCCTGGTCTAACACAGTTGGGCGACAATGGTCATCATTTCTTACACAAGGCCTACACCCTATCTATTCTGTCTAGCAATGTTAGCAATGCTCTGTTATATTTATGTTATGTCTAGGACTTAGTTAACTTTGTACAAGGTAATGCTGCTGAAATTTAAACTGGATTTTAGGGCTTTTCTATCAAACAATACAGTCTCTTATTTGCTTAAGGCACTTAAGGCGTATTTTTACTCACCTAAAACTAAAACTTACATTTCCACTTCATGTCTGTGTGACTTGAGGCATCACAGTTTCTCCGAGAGTTTCAAACCAAGCCCTGCATTCTTTTCTGCCTCTAAGCCTGTGTGCACGGGGTCCTGGGAGATTTCTGTCTGGTTTCAAACAAGGCTGGAAAACGACTCCATGGGTCTGTTCTCTGCTTGTTCCCAGGTCTCCACACAGTGCAGGTTGTTTCCAGCTGTGACCTCCTGTCCAACGGAGAATCCATGGATCCCACCAGTACAGCTATGACAGGTGGGATTTCGTCTCCTTCCAGCTGGGATCCGGGAGCTTTGCAGTGTCCGACGGTGCCACCTGGATCACCCAGAGGAGCTGGGAATCCAAAGGGATCACGGTGGAGCAGATAAAGCATTACCTGGGACACACCTGTGTGGAAGGCCCCCCAAAATACATCAGATATGGCTGGGAGGCTCTGGAGCAGAAAGGTGGGTGTGAGAGGGGAAGGGGAATTCCTATAGGAATTTGGGATTCAGAAATGGGAGACTTGGGAATGCAGGAATTCCCATGGAATTTCCATGCCTGGATCTCACTCTCATCCCAGTCAGGTGAGAATTCTATGGATGGATCCTTCCTGCAACCCACTGCCATGGGAATTCCATGGGGAAATGATTTGAATTGATGACCAATCCAATGACAGCAGAGAGATGAGGAGCAATCCCTGCTGGGATTCCATGGGACATAAATCCCAATCCTGTCCCCAGGCCGGCTCTGTTGTGCCCGTGGCAGCTCCAGGGGAGTGCCCTGTCCCTGCCCTTGAGCCCAGCATGAGCCTTTCCTTGGGTGTTCTCTGCCCTGCCCAGGGCAGGAGGGCACTGCTGGAGTGGCTTTGGTGGCCCCGGGGGCTGGGCCAGTTCTTTCTAGAGGGGCCCAGGTCACTTCCAGTATGGGCCCTGTGGCTCCCAGTCACCCCCGGTATGATCCCAGTCACTTTCAGTTACACTCAGTGTGGCCCCAGTATCATCCCAGTCACTCCCACTATGATCCCTGTATGATCCCAGCATTGTACCAGGTGTTCCCATTCACCCCTACTGTAATTCCAGGCACTCACAGTATTGTTCCAGTTATCCCCAGTACATTCTCAGTCACTCCCACTATAGCTCCAGTCCTTCCCAGTATGATCCCAGTATGAACCCAGTCACTCTCAGTACGGTGCCATTTGCCCCCAGCATGTTCCCAGTTCCTCCCAGTCACCCAGTATGGTTCCAGTCACTCCCAAATACTCCCAGTACTATTCCAGTAACTTCCTTTTATGTGATCCCAGTCTTCCCCAGTAAATCCCATTTCCCAACAGTGCGTTTCCATTCACTCTCAATATCTCCCAGTAGCTTCCAACATGATTCCGTTCTCATAGCCACTCCCAGTCACCTCCAGCATGATTCCAGTCTCTCCCTGTATATATCCCAGTTGCCCCAATATGGTCCCAGTTGCCCTCAGCCTGCTCCTAGTCACTTCCAGTATGATCCCAGAATGACCCCTGTCACTCTCAGTGTGGTGCCAGTTGCTCCCTGTATGATCCCAGTTGTCCCCAGCATGATCCCATTTCTTTCAGTGTAATCCCAGTTGCATGACTGGGATGCAAGTCACTCCCAGTCACTCCCAGTCAATCCCAGTCACACCCAGTATGATCCTATTATGATGCCATCAGGATCCCAATGTCCCCTAGTATAGCCTCAGTTGCTCCCAGTCCCTCCCAGTCTGATCCCAGTTGCTCTCAGTGGCCCCAGCATAGACCCAGTCATTCCAAGTATGATCCCAGTAGGAGTCCACTATGATCCCAATCTCCCCCAGCATGCTCCCAGTCACTCCCAGTTGCCCCCAGTGTAGACCCAGTCACTCTCAGTCCCTCTCAGTGTGTTGCCAGTGACCCCCAGCATGGTTACAGAAACTCCCAGTACATCCCAGTTACCCTCAGCATAGTCATAGTCATTCCCAGTCACATCCACTTGGCCCAGTAACATTCCAGTTTCCACCAGTATGATCCCAGTCACTCTCAGTCAATCCCAGCTGGTCCCACGATGATCCCTGTTCCCCAGTTCTGGTCCTGCTGAGTCCCAGTGTGCTCTGATCCTGCTCCCAGGGGGTGCCAGTCCTAGGCCTGGTTTATGCTGGTGTATCCCGGTGTATCCCAATGTATCCCAATGTCTCCCGGTGTATCCCATGGTATCCTGGTGCATCCCAGGGTATCCTGGTGTATCCCAGTGTATGTCAGCGTATCCCTGTGTATGCTGGTGTCCCAGTCCATCCCAGCCTGTCCCAGTCCATCCCAGTCCGTTTCCTGGATCCTGCCCCTCCTGCCCATGGAGCAGCCGCCGGACACCCCCCCAAGATGCTGCCGGGGCTCGGGGGCTCCGTGTTTGCACTGGGACTCTTTGATCGCCCATTCCAGGCCACCCCAAACTCCCATTCCTGGGTGCCACGATCCTCCCAAACCCCCAGTCCTGGGCATGGGTTCCACCTGCAGCCCTTATCCGGCACCAACAACCCCTGCACCCCTTTCCCGGCCATCCCACCTCTCCCTGTCCCCAGATACACCCATTTCCTTGACCCAGAGACCACCCAGACCCCTATTCCTGCCTTTCCCAGCACCCAGTCCATCCTTCCCTCAACACTGAGGACACCTGAAACCTCTATTCCCAGCCATCCCAGGTTTTCTCACATTTTGATGGGAATGGGGACACCGGGGAACGTTGGAGCTTCCTTTCCTGGACACAGGAAGCCCCTTAACCCCACCTATCCCACATCTACCCACTCCCACCCTCCCTTTTTCTAAACCCTGGAACCCCCAAACCCCCTTCCCTGCTCTCCCAGCTCTCCCTGTTCCCCCTTTCCTTCACCCATGACCCCCCAGACCCCAAATCTCCGTGTCCCCCCAGTTCTCCTCTCCCTGCGGTCCCTGCCCGTGGCGCTGTCGGAGCCCGGCCCGGGGTTCCCCCAGTTCCTGTCCATGGGGTCCCTGGATGGGATCCCCTTCCAGTGCCGCCACAGCCAGCGGGGCCGGGCGGAGCCGCAGCCGCCGGGGATGGCGGCCGGAGCCGAGCTGGGATATTGGGATGGCCGGAGCCGGCACAAGGAGCGGCACCGGCACGGGGCCAGCAGGGAGCTGCAGATGCTGCAGGAGCGGCACAGCCAGAGCGGGGCTCAGGGCGGGGAGCCGGGGCTGGGGCATCTGTGGGGCTGCCATGGCACCTGTGGGACTGCAGTGGGGATCCGTGGGGCTGGGCCGGGATCTGGGGCACTGGGATGTGCATCCATGAGGATCCAAGGGGCTGGGATGAGGCTCTGTGGGTCTCCATCAGACTCTGGGGCTCCGTGGGGCTGGAATGGGGCTCCGTGGGACTGGGACACAATTCCGAGGGTCTCGGTGGGTCCAATCCCTCCCCAGGTCTCCACACCTGCAGGAGGTTTCTGGCTGTGACCTCCTGTCCCACGGGAGCATCCGCAGATCCGATTGGCTCGGCTCTGACAGGCAGGAATTCCTCTCCTTCCAGCTGGATCTGGGGGATCCTGGTGGCCAACGGCGCTGCCCAGGTCACCAGAAGGCGCTGGGACAGAATGAGATGGAGGCTGAGGAATGAACAAATCCCCTGGGGCACACCTGCCTGGAATGTCTCCAGAAATATGTCAGATATGGGTGGGAAGTGCTGGAGAGTAAAGGGTGGGGAGGTAGAAATTCCCCATGGGAATTGTGGGATTTGGAAAGTGGGGATTGGGAGGACAAAATTGGGAAACATGGAACCCATAGCCTCCATGATGATCCACTCGCTGTTCACATTCCCATGGGAATTCTATAGATGGATTTCACGCCATGCCATTTCCATGGATTCCATGCGCAGACTCATCCCATCCCACTGCCATGGAAACCCAAATCCTCTCCCCCCAAACCCCTCCTGGGGTCCCGGTCGCGTCCTCACCCCCACAAAGACCCGCCCTCAGGACCCACCAGCCCCCCAAATCGCCCCCCACCCCCCACATGATGGGGACCCCTCCCTGTCCTACGACTGGTCCCCCGGGGGTGACTCCACTGCGCAGGGGCACCCAGCACCGGCCTCCCTGTCGTCCCCTCGAGGGGGGGGTGGGGCCGAGTGCGCGCCCCCTGCCTCAGCAGATCAGCAGGAGGGAGTTCCAGGTCCCTGAGCATTGGGTCTAGAGTGATGTGACCCCTCAGTCCCCAGGATCTCCCTGAACACAGAGTGACACTGCCCTGCACAGTGAGAAGGGTCAGACCTGGCACGGGTCCCCCAGCTCTGTCTACCTGGAATTGGCCCGACCCCAAAACTTCTCAGAATGCCCAACCCCCTGGGACAACTCATACTCGCCAGGATCACAAAAACACCCTGTAGCCCTCAAAAACTCCTCAAGAATGCCAAAAGAGCCAACGACTCCCCCCCAAAAACCCTCCAGGACACAAATTCCCACGACCCCACACCCCGTCAGACCCCTGAAAGGTTTAACCTGGCACGGGGTCCCCCATCCTGTCACCCCCACCTGTCAGGTCCCGAAAACAGCCCTGGGATCCCCGGGATTACTAATCCCCCTTTAGACCCACTGAAAACTCTTGGAGCAACAAAAATGCTACATAACCCAAAATCCCCGGGATTGCAAAAACCCCTCCCCAGGATCCCCACGCATATTTACACCCAGCACGGTGGTCCACATAACCATCAATCAGCATCAACCAAGGTACTCCTGACCCTCCTGGCCTACAACCCTCTTGCGCACCCAACCCTCTGGACCCCCAAACCCACTGCCCCAAACAACCCCAGGCCCGTACGGGAACAACAGAGTGGTGTCATTAAGGGCAGAAGCAGGACCCAGCAAGAGCGCGGCTCTTAAAGCAGCTGCTTGGTGGAAAGAAAGTTTCTCAGGAGAGATACAGCTTCCCTGGAATGAGAAGTTACCTCCCCTCAAAATATATAATTTGCAATTAGGGCTTCAGCAAGTAGGAAATAGGGGTAAACAGATCTTTAATAGAAAACAAAATAACAACAACAAAACCACCAAAATTACATACAGTGTAAAAAGACAAACAAGCAAAACAGAGGTTCTGAAAAATCCTGACAGAGTCAGGGATATGACTGACACCCTGTTGGTCAGGGTGTTGGAAGCAGGCGAAATAAATCCTAGGTGAGGTCTGTGGGGTCAGAATAATAGGAGCATGGAACAGTCCAAGTGGTGGCGAGATTGGTCTGGTCCCTGGTGGAAAAACCAGATGCGCTGCTGTCCCCTGTGTCTCAGTTTTATCCGAAGAAAAGTTGCCCCCACACATCGGGTGGACAGCTCTCACAATGGGAGACAATGGCATGTCATGATGAGCCGAAGGCCCATAGCAGAACCCCTGGAGATGAGGGAAGAGAAAAAACACGCCAACACCTGGTAGACCAAAAACGAACTCAGACAGCCGACCTTACTTCCACTCGGACCAGAAGGAAGACCCACCGACCCATCGCCACAGCTGGATCTCCTCAACAAACAACGAG
>JAJEOU010002274.1:0-10572 GCA_021534815.1 Acrocephalus arundinaceus | reverse complement strand
AGAGAGAAACATGCAGCAAAATGTGAGGAGAACATTGTGAGAATCCTGAGGAGAAAAGAGTGAGAAACCAGAGGGCAGAAAAAGGTAGAATACATGAGGGAAAAAAAGTGTGGGAGTTTGATGGGACAAGTGACAAAAAGAGGGAGTGAAAAAAGGGCACAAATGCAAAAGAAAAGTATAAGGAACACGAGGGGAAAGAATGATAAACGTGTGGTGAAAAGTGTGAGAAATGTGAGAGGAAAGGGTAAGAAACATGAGGGCAAAAGTGAGCAACATGCAGAGAAAACTTGGAGAAAAATGACTGAGAAAAGGAGAGCAACATGAGAGGAGAAATGGGCAGGAAAGTGAGGGAAAAATTGTGAGAAGCATGAGGGAAAAAAAAAAACAGGAAACCATGGGAAGGTGAGGAAATGTGAGAGGGAAAAACAGGAAATGTGAAGAGAGAAAAGGAGAGAGGGCAGTATTGGCAGAACAGCTTAAATAATTCCTAACACATTCCCCCATACATTTTCTCCTTTATTGCACAAGCCCAGGGCTTTCTGGATGTACCTCTCAAACTCTGCTCTGATTCCTACTCTGCTCTGATTCCTTTTTGAAGCAGTAGAAGTGGCAGGATGTCCCCACCAGTAGGAGCTGCTCCAAGCTGGGAAGGCGACAGGTGGTGCTGATTTCCAGAGGCTTCTGTCTGCCAGGTGAAGCCAAGGCAGCAGTGGGTTGAAAGGTGCTGGTGCTGCTGCTCCTCTGTGCCAGAGAGCCCTGGCTGGGCAGGGCACAGTGCCCACTGCACTGCGGGCTCTTTCTCCTGCCATAGCTGTGAAATAATATGTTCCCTTTAGCCAACCCCAAGGCTTCAGCTAGCTCAGTTTCTCAGGGCTTTTAGGGTAATATATTTCATAGAGACAGAATAAAGATATCAAAAAGGGTGGCTCTCAACCCCTCACCTTCAGTCCATGCTTTATTCTCCCATGTGGTGTTCCAGGAGCGGGAGGGCGAGGAGCAGAGAGAGGGCAAAACAGGAAAGACAGGGGTTTATCTAGTCTATGGCCAAGGAAGGATATTGGCCTTCAGCCAATAGGGTCAGAAGTAGATAAGATAGGGAAGAAGGGTCCAACTATATGGCACAAGCTTCAGGGGGATTCTGAGGGGAAAAACCATTTCTCAGAGGAATACAACATCTCCCCCTTTTTTGTTTAAGAATTAGAAGAAGAACATTAGGTTACACGGAGTGTGTGTTTTCCCACCAATTACAATTGGTGGGGGTCAGCCTGCTTTAGGTTTGCCAACTCTATGTGGTTGACTTCTGAGGTAGAAGGTATGGGACTATTGATAGCTTTGAAAATCAAACAGCGTAGGATCCCGAACACTACAGTTACAAGGAAAAGAATAACAAGAAATAACAAAATTGTCTTAACTATAGAAATCCACCACCCCGTAAGTCCCCATCCTCTGAACAGCTCTTTGATCCAGTCTTCAGATTCTTGCTTCACTTGTCCGATCATGCTGTTCATACTTCAAAGGGCAGCATGGATGTTCGGAGCTTTCGAGGTCAAGTTTAGGCAACAAAGTCCTTCAAATTCCTGGCATTCATGTCCATGAAGTAACAAGAGATAATCTATAGCAGCACGGTTCTGGAGAGTGGCCTGTCTGGTAATTTCCTCATCTTCTAGGAGAGAGCTGATGGCGGTGGAACGTTAAATTTGCCTGTTTGACTACCAACACTCTAGGTGGCCCAATTCACCAAGAGCTTTGGCTGCTGGACCCACGGAAGAACAGGGACAGCAACTCTTTTTGACTTGGCCCAATGACAAATTTCTGAATTACAATTTGGATCCAATTGGTCAGCACTTCTCTTTTGAATTTTTTTTTGCCGATTGTTTTTGTGAGTCCATTCACCAATTAGAGTTTGGTTGGGTGTCAAAACGGACAACCGCCCTATGGTACATGGCCCTCCTAAAAGCCGAGACGGAATTCCTGCCCATGCCTGATCCCCACAAATCAAGAACAATCCCTTAGGGAGGCTTCTAGGTCTTGAGTGAGATGGGTTTTCTGCCTCGATGTGGCTTATATGGTGACACCATCTTTTTGCAGAAAACTCTCCACGATATTGTTTTATATTGTGGTACTGACTGATGTTAGGAGGTTTTGGGTAGACAGAAAAATGTATGCAGTATAATGCAGGGGAGGAACCCAACAATCTATTCTTGGGGTTCCTGATATACCTTGGGCAAAAGTGGCATCCATTCCTCTAAGGGGTTCACAGTCACTTCAGCTTTCTGCTGTTGACCTTTGTATGGTCAGAAGGCGTCTGACTCTGGGTATTCGTTGGACCTATGTGTGTCTAAACCTGCTGGAAATTCTCCAGCCTGTAATGGAATTCCTACCAGACAGGTGGACATAGGATTATCTGCTGAAGCAGTAGACAAATATGTTTTCCTGCTGAAGTGTCTGTGCCAGGGTCACCCAGATGTTTTGACATGGCTGAGGGACGATCTATGCAGCTGCCAGACTGTTCAGCATTAACAAGATGACAACTTGTATGGGGTTCATCACAGGGTTGAGTGTGAGGTAGGTTTTCTCTAAAAAGAAAAACAAACATTTTTAAAACATGTTAAAAGTTTCTGGTTCTGTCGGAAGGAGTCCACATCTAGGAGGATTCCTTTTCTTCCATCCGACGGCGTCTTCTTTTGGAGGCATCAGCTACTTGCCTCTCATCTCCTTCTGCTGGAGCTGGATTTTTAGGGACAAAAGGTTTCACCCACTTCTGGGGAATCCACCAAGGGCCTGAGGGAGTGGCCATGCATGCATAGCCACGTCCCCAGGTCACAAGCTCATAGGGACCTTTGGTTTCCCAAGTTTCTGGATCCCTAATCATGACCGGTGGACACTGAGACAATTTGAACTGATTGCCACTGTTAAAGTGACGTACCACTGGTGTACTCATGTTTTCAAATGAACAATTCAGAAAATTAATAGTAAACATGGCTTTACAGAGCTTTCTCGTGGAGACATCCACGCAGTGGTACTACTCTGTTTAGCCAGAACCTGTTTGAGCGTCTGATGTGCTCTTTCAACCACAGCTTGACCTGTGGGGGAGTGAGGGATGCCAGTTTTATGTTCCACTCCCCACTGCTGGACAAATTCCAGGAACTCCTTGGACGCGTACGCTGGGCCATTATCAGTTTTGATTTCTTTTGGAATCCCCAACACTGAAAAAGCTTGCACTAGGTGTTTTTTAGCATGGTCAGTCTTTTCTCCTGCATGGGAAGAGGCATACACTGCGCCTGAATGTGTGTCAATGCTCACATGAACATATTTGAGGCGTCCAAATCCAGGAATGTGTGTGATGTCTGTCTGCCATACCTCACAACTGCCAAGGCCCCGGGGTTAACTCCCATACCCATCGATGGCATCGCTTGGACCTGGCAGTTAGGACAGGTGGCCACAATGGCTCGAGCCTGACTCCGTGTTAGCTGGAACTGACGGATCAGGCCTGGCACATTCTGATGGTATTGTTGGTGACTCAGCTTTGCCTGTTGAACGATATCAGGGAGACGTGCTTTTTCAACTGGTGCAGCAGGGAATCTGCCTGACGGTTCCCCTCTGCAATTTCACCTGGCAAATCAGTGTGTGATCTTACATGCATCACATAGAATGGATGTTCTCGGTGGGAAATTAAATAAATTAGCTTTGAAAGCAACCTGAAGAGATGTTCATTGTCAATTTCTTTGAGCACAGCCTGCTCCGCTCTGGAACTACCCCCACCACGTAAGCAGAGTCGGTTACCAAATTAATTGGTTCTGAGAACTTCTCAAAGGCTCTTACCACAGCAGCTAGTTCAGCCACTTGGGGGATCCCTCCACAAACTCAACATCAGCTTCCCAATGCTGAGTCTGAGGATTTCTCCAAGTCATCACCGACTTGTGGGAAGCCCCGGATGCGTCTGTGAACACCGTGAGAGCCTTGAGTGGTCTCCATTTCTCACGAGGAATGAGGTGGAATTCCTCATTGAGCAACTTGTGAGATGGGGCATGGACTGATATTTGTCCCCTGTAGCTGTCCAGAGATAACTGGAGACTGGCATTGCTCTGGAGCAAATGCTCAAACATCTCTTTGGTCAATCTCTTGGGAGAGTTCCTTCCCTCCTCAGAAAGTTTGACTGGAAGGTGAATGCATGTAAAATCACAGCCAGCCAGTTCACACAATCTCACCCTTGCCTTCCGAATCAGTTGAGCTATCAACTCTTGTGGCTCAGTGATGGTCTTGGATCTTTGGTGAGAGAGGAAGACCCACTCTATGATCAAGAGTGAATCTCTCTGCCCCTCGATCCATTGAAAAATCAAACCATGCAAATGTGGCAGTTTTCCTAGAACAATGAATTGGAAAGGTATGTTTGGCTCACATTGATGAGCCTGCCTCTCTGATAAGGCCTTCTGTACCTTTTCAATTGCTGTCTTTGCCTCTGGGGTCAGTTCCCTGGGAGAAACTAGCTCCCTCTCCCCCTTGCAATAAATTGAAGAGAGGGTCTAAATCCTCATTTGTGAGGCCTAGCCAAGGTCTTACCCAATTCAAGACCCACACAAGAATGCAGATCTGCTAAGGTTTTGGGATTACACTCAATTTCCAATTTCTGCGGAACAATGGTCCTTGCAGTTATTTGTAGACCAGGTACCTCCAGGTGGCATCCTTTGAACTTTGTCTTCCTGCAATTGAAATCCAGCAGAGGTTAAAACCTTAACCACTAGGTCAAGCGTGTGTTGGAGTATAGTGTTATTGGGAGCACACAGGAGTAGGTCATCCATGTAGTGAAGGATGATAGCATCCTTTCTCTCTGCACGTACTGATGACAGTAATGAGGCTATGTACTGTTGGCATATGAATGGACTGGATTTAAGGCCTTGCGGCAGGACTTTCCAGTGATATCTCTTCATTGGGGCTTCTCGATTAATGGTAGGAACCGAGAATGCAAACCGTGGGGCGTCTTCTGGTTGCAAAGGAATTTGAAAGAAACAGTCTTTGATATCTAGAACAGCTATTGCCAATCTCAGGGAGCATTGTTGGTGAAGGCATCCCTGGTTGGAGTGGTCCCATGTCCTCTATAATTTTATTTACTTCTCGGAGGTCATGGAGCAACCTCCACTTGTCCTTCCCCGGTTTCTTTATTACAAAGACCGGAAATTCCAAGGGCTTGTTGTCTCTTCTAGGTGGCCTTGAGCCACCTGCTCTTCCACGAGCTCCTCAAGCGCCTTGAGCTTCTCTTTACTCAATGGCCACTGTGCTACCCATCTTGGAGTATTGTCCAACCACTTTAGTTTGTGGGTAGGGCGCTCCACAGTGGCTATTTTCAAAAATCCTGGGGTGTCTTAGGAATGACCAATTGGACTCCCCACTGTGACATGGTGTCTCTCCCCCATAAGGGAGCCTTATATTCAGCAATGAATGGATGGACATTTGCCAATTTCCCTCAGGTCCCTCACTTTGTACTATGTTTTTTGAGATTTTTGCCATTGTGAGTCCTCCTATGCCCTGAAGTTTTCCCGCCACGGGTTGCAACTCCCAATGTGATGGCCACATGCTCGCCGGTATAACGGTGCAATCAGCACCTGAGTCAAGCACCCCCTCCACATGGAGGCGGTCTGACCCATGGGCTAAATTACATGCCAGCGAAGGTTTGTTCTCCCCTACCACCTCTGCCCAGTAGACTTCCGCAGACTTTCCATCCGCTAGGATCTCTGCCGGAACAGGAATGGCCTGGGCAAGAACTTGCCCTCTTCCAGGTAGAATGGTGGGTGCATGCAGCGTGCCAACAGCATGAGGCCTGTTATCTTTCCCTTATGGTCATGGGAGCTACTTCAATCTCCAATGGTGTGTGTGCTGTGTTCCAGTAACAAAATACTCACTGTTTGGTTCTATGAGGTTAACTTTAAGATCCTGTGAATTGTTTTGCAGGTCCACTGTAATTACTGTCCAGTCAGTAATCTGAAATGAAAACCTTTGGTAGTCACGAGCCTATATCGGCCTCGCAGCTGCCATACCTTGTTAGTTGAACATTTGACATTTTTATTTTTCTGTACCCCTATAAGAGACTGTCCAAAGGAACCCTCACTTTGCCTCACAATCATCTCCAAAGAAACCCCAAGAACACAGAAAGCGGAACCCTGAAGGGACGGGCGGGCTCTGAAACCCCAAGGAACACAGACTGGCCTGGCTGAGGTGGGATGTCTGCCAAGTGCTGTCCACAGGTGTTTGCCAGAATGAACCTGAACAATGGAGACTGCCACGGTAGACTTCACCTGCTACAGAACTACTTGTGAAGAAATATTAGACACTAAAAATTATTTAAATTTTGTGTTTGCAATTTTATTAAAATTATAGGTTGTGATTTTTTTTCTTTTGTTTAGCTCCAGTAACTTTTTATCACCTTTCACAATTTAATTATACACTGATTCATAAGCTATGGCCTACTGCTAGAAATATGAACTTTACTCTGGTGAAACAATTGTTACTTCCCTAGGATTTAATAGAAATTTAAAGAAAAGATCAAAAAGATGGACAGAAAATTCTGGTAACTGGTCATCACAAAGTAAAAGAATTTTTCTTTTTATTTTTTATTTTAGTTTTGATTGGCTTTGTTTTATTGGCTTTTTTTTTTTTTTATGAATTGGAGAGTGATGAAACAGCTAAAATGATTAACTTTAGTTATGAACCACATAAGCAAGAGTGACCCTGTGGGGCCTTGTAGAACGAAGGGGCCGTTGTGCCACTGTGGAACCAAGGAGAGCCTTGGGAGACCCTGGGGCCCAGTGGAATCCAGGGGCCATTGTTCCATTGCAAGGACTCTTGGAACTGAGGGAACAATTGTGACCCTGGGGTGCCCCATGGAACCAAGGGTCCCTGGTGACACTGCAGGATCTTGTGTGACCAGGGCTCCATGGTGACCCTGCAGCACCAAGGAATTCATGGTGGCCCTCTGAGGCCTGATGGAACCAAGAGGCCACTGTGACACTGCAGGGCCTTGTGGAACCCTGCAGAGCATTGGGACAGAGCAGGACCGTGTCATGATGGGGCCATGTGTGACACTGCAGGGCTCCATTAAACCAAGGGCCAGGATTGCTCCTCAGGAACTCCTGGAATGAAGGAAACATGTTTGACAACTTTGTGGTGCCCCTTGGGAGCAAGAAGCCATTGTGACTCTGTGGAAGCAAGGGGACCATTGCTGCACTGCCAGACCTCATGGAACCAAGGATCCATTGTGACACTGCAGGGCCTTGGAGGACCAAGGCACCATTGTGACACTGTGAGGCCAAAGGATCCAAGGGACTTTGTGACAGCAAGGGGTCCCATGAAAGCAAAGGGACATTGTGACACTGGGAGGCCTCATGGAAGCATGGAGACTACTGTGACACTCTAGAGCCTCCTAAAACTGTGGTGACAACAAGTTGGGTGTGAGTGTTTATCTGCTGGAGGAAGGAGGGCTCTGCACAGGGCTCTGGACAGGATGGATCCAGAGCCCAAATCCAACAATGTCAGGTTTAACAAGGCCAAGTGCTGCGTGCTGCACTTCGGCCACAACAACCCCTGCAGCACTACAGGCTGGGACAGAGTGGCTGGACAGCAGCCAGGCAGAAAGGGACCTGCAGGGACTGATGGACAGCAGGCTGGACATGAGGCAGCAGTGTGCCCAGGTGGCCAAGAAGGCCAATGGTTCCTGGCCTGGATCAGGAAGTGTGGCCAGCAGGAGGAGGCAGTGATTCTTCCCCTGTGCTCAGCACTGTTGGGCAGAACCTCGAGTGCTGTGTCCAGTTCTGGGCCCCATTTAGGAAGGACATGGAGGGGCTGGAACATTGTCCAGAGAAGGGCAACAAGGCTGGTGAGAGGTCTGGCACAAGTCCTGTGAGGAGGCTGAGGGAGCTGGGGTTGTTTATCCTGGAGAAGAGGAGGCTCAGGGAGACAAGGCAGTGTCATGGAACAGGTTGGACTTGATGATGTCCAAGGTCTTTTCCAACCTTGCTGATTCGGGATTCTCTGAAACCACCCTTGCAGCAGTTGCAGGATGAGCCCTGGGCTCCTCTTCAGAAGGTCCAGCAGCCCAGGTCCCTCAGCTTCTCCTCACAGCCCCCAAGCCCATCCTGTCAGTCCTGCAGAGCCTCTGCAGCTCCTCCTCTTGCCCACAACAGGGAGCCCCACAGCCAGACACACCAGCCCAGATGGGCCCCCTGGCCTGTGGTGCCTCTGGCAAGGGAGCAGCACGAGGCACTGCAGGAGCCTGCAGACAATTCCTGAAGCACTTGGAGGATGATCCTGCTCCCAAGGGACGTTCCCATGGTGCGACCTCAGGAACTGAAATGGGGATGGGGCCAGAGAGGAAAGGGCAACCAGGGATGGGCTGTTTTAGGGGAGGGAAGAGGGTGGGCAAGAGGAAGAAATTGTACAGGAAGAGAAAGAAAGCCAAGGGAAGCAAAGGAAATGCTCAGGGCAGTTGGGGGTGGCTGCCAGCAGCCCTGCTCTGAGCAACAACGTCTGCAGTGGCACAGGAAACTCCCAGCTGATGGGAACAAACTTTCTGTGTGACTTCAGAGGCCACCACAAACCTGAGTGGTTTCCCTGCTGTCCCCCAGCCCTTGCTGGCCCCAGGGGCTGATGGCATTTGTGCTCCCTCAGCTTCATCTCCCCACACCAACACCATGGGGGTGCTGACGCCTGCTCTGGGCAGTGCAAACAGGGGCTCCTGAGGCAGTGCTGCCGTGTCTGTGCCTGCAAGGATGCGGCACCTGTGTGAGCTGGGGAGAGGCCAGGCTGCAGGGCTGCAGAGGGGGATGTTGTTGGCAGGTGCATGAGGACGCTGTGGGATGCTGCCCTGGGGTGTCCAGCGCAGTGGGGATGGATCAGCCCCTGCTCTGCTGCTCCTTCCCCTTGTCTCCCCCAGGCACCTTGCAGAGCCCCAGCCATGCTGTTTGCCCCCAGCCTGCCCACGGCCAGCCTGGGGCTGCTCCCGGGGCTTTTCTGTGCTCAGCATTGGCCTGGGCAAAGTGTTCTGGAGAGAGCCTGGGCAAGGAGCCTGCAGCCCCCAGGCCCTGGCCTGAGGCGTCAGCGCTGCCCCAGCAGTGCCCATGGCCTGTCCCTGCTGCAGCCCCGGCACTGCCACCCCCAGCACTGTGCCCGGCCCCGAGAGCACTCAGGCCCTACAGCAACACCAGGGCCAGCAGGGCAGCGGGGCAGGGCCACGGCAGCAGCACTGGCAACACCAAGGGCTGCTGCTGCTGCTGGGCACAGCTGCTGTGCCAGCACTGATCTGCCCCCAGCTCTGCACACAGACATTGCTGCTGCAGCTGCAGAGAAGGGAACCAAAGGGGATCTCTGCAGAAAACTTGGCTGGGATCCTTATTTTGATTAAAGCAGCAAGAGCACAGCCCTCATTGACACAGTCTGTGGCCACAGGGGAGGTAAAGAACAAATAAGAAATGGCACAAACAATGACATTTATTTGACAAGATTAAAAAATGAAAAAAAAAAAGAACCTCCAAATTAACAACAGAAGTATCAAACATGCTTTTATTAGTGATTTGCAGAAAAAGCAGTTTAATGTTCCTGAAACCATCCAGTCATCAGTCTCCACACTGCAGCCTTGAGCTCCTGGTTCCTCAGGCTGTAGATGAGGGGGTTCAGGGCTGGAGTCACCCCGAGTACAGAACTGACAGGGCCAGATCCAGGGATGGGGAGGAGATGGAGGGGGGCTTCAGGTAGGCAAACATGCAGTGCTGAAAACAGAGAGACCACAGCCAGGTGAGGGAGGCAGGTGGAAAAGGCTTTGTGCCGTCCCTGCTCAGAGGGGATCCTCAGCACAGCCCTGAAGATCTGCACATAGGAGAAAACAATGAACACAAAACAGCCAAATGCTAAACAGACACTAACAGAAGAAACCCAGTTCCCTGAGGAGTTGGAGTTGAGCAGGAGAGCTTGAGGATGTGGATTTCACAGAAGAACTGGCCCAGGGCATTGCCATGGCACAGGGGCAGGGAAAATGTATTGGCGTGTGCATGAGAGCATTGAGAAAGGCACTGGCCCAGGCAGCTGCTGCCATGTGGGCACAAGCTCTGCTGCCCAGGAGGGTCCGTAGTGCAGGGGTTTGCAGATGGACACGTAGCGGTCGTAGCACATGACGGTCAGCAGGAAAACTCTGCTCCAATGAAGAGAAAAGAAAAAGAGCTGTGCAGCACATCCTGAGTAGGAGATGTGTGTGTCCCAGAGGGAATTGTGCATGGCTTTGGGGACAGTGGTGCAGATGCAGCCCAGGTCGGTGAGGGCCAGGTTGAGCAGGAAGAAGAACATGGGGCTGTGCAGGAGGTGGCCGCAGGCTACGGCGCTGATGATGAGGCCGTTGCCCAGGAGGGCAGCCAGGGAGATGCCCAGGAAGAGGCAGAAGTGCAGGAGCTGCAGCTGCCGCGTGTCTGCCAATGGCAGCAGGAGGAAGTGGCTGATGGAGCTGCTGTTGGACATTTGCTGTGGCTGGAATTGGGTACTGCTATGGAGAAAAAGACAGTTAGGAGTTAGAGAGGCACTGTAACCAAAATCAAA
>JAJEOU010002919.1:0-17890 GCA_021534815.1 Acrocephalus arundinaceus | reverse complement strand
CAGTGTACCAGCTGAGGGCCATTTCATCCCCTCTTCAAGCCTGTAAAGTGGCCACCATTGTGTGCAAAACTTAACAAGCTCCCACTTGGTTTCTCTACCACCATAGCCCACCAGCTCTTTCCAATGTGGCAAAATACATCCCAGGGGACTACTCTTAGGAATCTCTTTACTCTCATCTGCTTCTGTGCTGCAAGTTCTTTTCCCAGTGCTTTTGAACCTTATCCCAGCTCCAAAGCTTCACCTGGTATTCCCCCATAAAAAAATATACTGGGCACACTCAAACCTAAGGATCTCTGCTGGTTTCTGTAGGGTTCCTGAAATCCCATTCTTTAACAGCTCAAATATTTTACTACTGCCATGTGCCTTCTGACCAGTTACCAACAAAATCCGTAGAGCTATCTGGGTGGCCTTTTTGTTCCTCTGTACGATAGAGAGCACAAATTCCACTTCTAGGTGCCTTCCCCCTAAAACCTCATCAGACCCACAGATCCTGGCAAACTACATAAAATACATTCCACGGGTTACAGTTACAACACTTCCTTGGACAGGGAAATTCCTCTGGACTGTGCTCTTGCTTCCTGTACCTTCTATTTCTGGGCATGTAACTTTACCAATAAAAGGAAAAGGTAAAACAAGTTTTAGCTTGGAAGGAAAAATTTAGTAGTAAAGCAAGGCTCTACAATTATAACTTTTGACACAGGATGGCAGTGTTACCTCGGAAATAAGGCTCAGCGTTCTAGTTGCTGGCAAGAAAACAAGTAGTTATACCCTTTCAGCACGGGATGGCAGTACTCTCCCAAAAATGCTCACCACACACACTAAACCACTTGGAGGAAAAGCTCTTTTTTATCTGAATCTGAGGGAAATCATACAACACAATCAAACACCTCAAACACTCTACTCAAGCACTTACACAAAATAACAAAACACAAGCTCATTTCCTCCCTCTTCAAATTGCTGGTTACAAATCGCTAGCAAACCAAGCCCTCTGTTGGAGCTTGCGCTGGATATATTGCGGTTAAAATGTGTTTAGAAATTGCAAACAGCCTTACATATACCGTAGCAAAAGCACAACTGAAAGCCAAATGTATCTCTTGCCATGCTGTAATCAAAGCACAGTTGGAAACCCTACAAAGTACGGGCCAAGCTTTGGCAGAAATTTCACTACACTGCACAAAGGGCTGTGTGGATCTTAGATGTAGTTCTAAATCTTTATGAAATTCTGACCAAGCCTCTGCCGCCACTTGACTTAAAATATTACAAAGCACAGCGTGGGCTATATCAGCTGCGCGCCTCAGTGCTACAGATCCCTCGGATGCCTCCGCCAGCGCTGGGCGTAAGCTCCGGACTCTGCTTCCTCCACGCACTCAAAGCTGCCGGGTTTCCCTTTTCTGCTAAAACTCAACTCCAAACACTAACAATATTGGACTCACAAGAAACCAGCCATGGGTGCCTCACGGCCCTAAACATATACTCATCCAGGAGTTTCAATGAAGTCTGGCTTAAAATCTGACCAATTCTGGCTGAGACACAACACAAATCACTCTGCAAGACTGGAGAGGGATGGGTAGCTCACATCCCACGCCTCCTCCCCACTCCTCCACAGCTAGGAACCACCTGCACTTTGTTAAAATGCCCCCCTACATGCTAGCAATCTCAAACTTCACAAACAAGAAAGTATATTCCTTCACAGTTAAAACAAAGACACATAATGAAAACTTTTTGGGGCTTTTGAGACACAGCCCAAAGCTGCAAAACATGGGTCCTGACGGTTGTCAGAAATGATCTATTAAAATACAGATATTGATCCAATATCAATACCCAGCAGACAAAAAGACTCTCTAACACTTTAGAGTTAGGAAGTGTATGCTTAATGTGACACAGCCAGGCAGTTCTGTGGGATCGCTCCCTAATACACACTGCAAAATTACAAGGAAATACAGAGTCTGTTTATTTACAAAAGCATTGAATACTGAAAATACAAATACATATTCATAACCCTGACACCTCCCATTCTCCGCTTTGTATGGCAATTAGCTTAAAGGCCATTAAGCATGTGTAGTTTGCTCTCTGAATTGAGTCGGTGGTCCCTTTTATGGGCAGGGGTCATAAAAGGAGGAAGGAAAAGGAGTCTTCCTCATTCCAAACTTTCAACCTTTTCAATGGATAACAAGACAATGAAGGTTGGAAGGACTCCAGCTTCCCGGCTCCATGACTGTTCAATGAGTTTCTGGGTGTTAGAAGATTTACAATTGTCTGTGTTCTCTTAGATCTATTTATCAATTTCTCCATTTCTCATTATAAACACAGCTAAATAAACACAAAATGGCACGCAATTAGTTACTTAGATCTGGGATAGCTTATCTGAGATATGGTTTCTTTCAACTAACCATTAACTCTTAATTATTTTTAGCAAAGCAATTAATTCCATCAAAGCCTATCTTTAACTACAATCTTAACTTTTCTAAAATCCTTAATTCGTAAAAATTAGTGTCTCAAACCCATGGTGCTGCACATTGGTCCCAGGTAAGTGCTGCCCCACGGCCACACAGCCCCTTTCCAGACAAATCCTACTCTAACTTCCCATTTGCTCTTTGTCTTTCAGTCTTCACATGGTTATGAAGCCACTTCTGCTCCAGGAGCCTGATTGGAAAACCATTGGTTCCATAACTCAGGGACAAGACAGTAACAGAGTGACCACAGCAGTGGGCTCGGCCGATACGTGCTGCCGAGACCTGGAGGGGCTGCAACAGCGCTGACGTGAGTATGGACAGGCAAGCAGCATATGATTTATTCACAGCATTTCTAAGGAAAAGGCAGATTAAGGGGATAGACTTAGATAAGGAACTCCCCTCGCTTCTGAAGTTTGCTACCTCTTACGGTTTCTTTGTTAATCCTCATACTGTTCATGATGTGGGGGAGTGGAGAAACTTCGGGGATAAGCTCTGGGAGTTAGTATTAGAAGATGATAAATCTGCTAAAAAGATGAGTAAATTGTGGAAAGTGGTGCAAAATGAATTGTTAATGAGTCAGGCGGAAAAGAGGGCAGCTGAGGAGGTGAAAGTTGCACAAGAAAGGAATAAGGATTATAAATTGCAGTGGAATGCTAGTGTTCCAAACCCCCCCGCTTTTACAACCGTCAATTTGCCGGCTCCGGCACCATCTGCACCCCCTTGGAAGGAGGCAGACGACACTGATAATGAGCCTGAAAGGTCAGCTCTTTGTTGTCCTCCCCAGGCGGCCAACTCCCCCGGAAACCCTGAGCCTGTCCCAGGGGCTGAATCTGACCCCGCAGAGGCTATGGCTAGAGAAAGGTGTGAGCTGTGGACTAGGCAAGCCCGGCGGGGGGTAGAGGAGGGAGACAAAAGAGAGCCATGGAAAAAATTAAAACGCCAGGGGGTACGCCTATTTACATGGGGATAAAACAGGGGAGGGAGGAGTCACTAGGCACCTTCGTAGATAAACTAATGGATGCTATAACAAAAGCTGGGGTGGCTGAATTTATGCAAGGGGCCTTACTAAAACAATGTGTGTTACAGAATTGTAATTCCTCAACTAGAACCCTTATTAATACTATGCCAGGGGACTGGACAATCCCGGACTTGTTAGAGAAGGCAGCCTCCCTTCCGTCGGGTTCTCAGGCTTTTTTAGTGGATGCTTTGCAAAAGATAGGGGAGGGGTTACAAGAACAGGCAAAGTCATTAAAAGGAGCAGTCAAAAGCCGCGCAAACTCAGGTCTTGGCAGCTCTTGCGCCCCTCCAAGTGGCCGCTGCGGAGAACTCCCGCCCTCACTCAACCAACAATAGCCGTGTAAAATGCTTTCGCTGCGGAGGCTTTGGACATATTTGCCACGAGTGTATAGCGACAGGAGTCTGGTGTGGAAAATGCCAATCCAATACGCACAACACTAGTGCCTGCCGCAGGAAACCGGGAAACTCGAGAAGCAGCGCGAGCAGCTGCCGCGTGAGGACACAAATTGCAGCTGCAATGCCATCAGGACTCAACAGCAATTACAACCAGCCACCAAGGGAAGCCTTGGCCTGGACGTGGCAGCCTCAATAGACTTTACAATTATGACCAGTCAACCACAAAAGATCCCCACAGGACTAATTGGACCTATCCTGATAAATGGACAACCAGTCGGAGGACTACTCTTAGGCCGATCGTCTGCAAGCATGTTGGGACTATTTGTAATACCGGGTGTAATAGATTTGGACTATGAGGGGGAAATTATGATCATGGTCCACACCCCCTACCCTCCAGTAAAAGTCTCAAAAGGACAACGGCTAGCTCAATTAATATCGCTTCCACAGATGACAAAGGGATTGATGCCCTTAAAAAAGGATCCCAGACGGCAGGGAAGCTTTGGCTCAACTGGAGGGTTAACCTTGCTCACTATTGATTTGACAACTCGTCCAAAAAGGCCATGTCGACTTTCTTTTCAGAATCGGAGCATTACATTGATCGGATTGTTGGATACGGGGGCCGACACCTGCATTATCGCCCCTGGAGAGTGGCCCTCGGACTGGCCAGTGCAGCCCTCTGCTATCACTGTGACAGGGATCGGTGGAATGACACTGGCAAACCGTACACCCGTACTCAAGGTGGAAATAGATGGCAAGCAGGCTGCAGCATCATTTTCTATTGCTCCACTTCCTCCTACAGTGGCATGTTTGATTGGCTGGGATGTTTTATCTCAGTTGGGGCTTGTCCTTACCAATGAGCACCCTTTAGGGTAACGGCCATTGCTTGGACTTTCCCGCTACCACTTACTTGGACTACCGAGGAACCTGTAGTGGTTAAGCAATGGCCGCTAAAATGGGAAAGTCTTGAGCAAGCTCATCAGTTAGTCCAGGAGCAATATGCACGAGGACACTTGAAACTGTCTACCAGCCCTTGGAACACTCCAATATTTGTGATAAAAAAGAAATCTGGAAAATATCGGCTATTACATGACTTGAGAGCTGTCAATCGTCAAATGGAACCCATGGGGGCACTGCAACCAGGACTTCCTAACCCCTCTATGCTTCCGGAGAATTGGCCCATCCTTATCATTGATTTAAAGGATTGCTTTTTTACCATTGCCTTGCACCCACAAGACACTAAACGGTTTGCTTTTACCTTGCCTGCAATTAATAGAGGAGAACCTGATAAAAGGTTCGAATGGACTGTTCTGCCACAAGGAATGCGTAATTCACCCACCCTATGTCAGCTTTATGTTGACACTGCACTACAGCCACTACGACAAAAGATGCCCAGAACTATCATTTATCATTATATGGATGATATTCTGTTTTCTCAGGAGGTACCATTCACAGATGAGCAAATAGAGGACATTGTAACAACATTAGCAGAATTCTCCCTCATTGTTGCTCCTGAAAAAGTACAAAGGACTGCACCTTGGAAATATCTGGGTTGGACGATTACTGAACAAATGATTAAACCACAGAAGCTATTAATTGGTACTACAATCACCACATTACATGAGGCTCAGAAACTCTTGGGTGACTTGCAGTGGTTAAAGCGTGTCACTGGCATTCCCAACAACCTGTTGGAGGACCTGCAGCCCTTGCTAAAGGGCACTGATCCCTGTACTCCTGTGACACTTACGGAAAAACAACAGGAAACCTTGCAGCACATTATGGACTGTGTTTTAAAAGGCTTTGTGTCACGGATGAATCCTGAATTGCCTTTACATCTCACTATCTGGCACACTGACATGCATCTCTTAGGAGCAGTTACCCAACCTCAAAAGAAAACGGGGGAGAGAGTACTGGAATGGATCTCACCTCCTTTACAGAAACGGAAAACAATAACCACAAAAATTTAAAACTTGGCAGCAGTAATTAAGAAGGGGCGTATGCGTGTAATGAAGATCAACGGTCTGGAACCAGCGACAATTAACCTGCCCATGGAAAAAGCCACACTGGACTGGTATCTTCTAAATTCTGTCGACCTGGCTGAAGCATTGCTGGCCTCAGGAGTGCAAATAGAGACAGGGTCTCTTGTGCCCAGGATGTTAAAGTGGATTGGTGAATGGAGCTGGATCAGCAAACCATTGAGGAAAGAAAAGCCTATTCCCAATGCCATAACAGCCTTCACTGATGCGGGAAAGAAGACACGCAGAGCGGCTATAGTTTGGAAGAAAGGAAAAGAATGGCATCAGCAAATCCTGGAAGCAGAGCCTGAGGATAGTTTACAAACCTTGGAGCTTTTAGCTGTAGTATGGGCAGTGACTCACATAAGTGAACCCTTAAATGTAGTATCGGATTCACTTCATGTGGTAGGTGTTGTGTCAAGAATCGAGAATGCCACCATTAAGGAGGTTCAGAACAAGAGACTGTATGAACTGTTTTTACAATTGAGGCGTGCCTTGAGAAATAGGACTGAGCCCTATTCTATTACTCACATTAGAAGCCACCAATGGGACATTGGTCTGGGGGAAGGAAATCAAAGGGCGGATAAACTGGTATCCACTGCAGTTACAGTACCAATGTCACAGTTCACCCTGGCTAGAGAGGCCCACTCCATGTTCCATCAGAACGCTAAGGGTTTGCAAAAACAGTTTCAGATCTCACATGCAGACGCCACAGCTATTGTCAGGAGTTGCCCTATTTGTGCAAATCATAACAATGGTGTGGGTTTAGGTATAGGGGTCAACCCTCGGGGAACAGCAGTCAATGACATTTGGCAGATGGATGTCACTCACGTGCCTAACTTTGGTCGTCTGAAATACTTGCATGTCACTATTGACACACACAGTAACTTTGTTTGGGCTACTGCCCAACCAGGAGAAAAGGGATCTCACGTAATCAGACACCTAACTAGTTGTTTTGCTGTAATGGGGGTTTGCAATCAGGTAAAAACGGATAATGGACCTTCCTATACTGGTCAGAGAGTCCAGAGATTCCTACAACAATGGGGAGTTAAACATGTGACAGGGATACCCCACAACCCTCGAGGACAGGCTATAGTGGAAAGAGCAAATGTTACACTCAAAAGGTATTTGGAGAAGTTCAAAGATATTTTGGATGTACAGGAAAGGCTGTCTAAAACATTGTTTGTTTTAAATTATCTTTGTATTTTTGGATCATCAGAAGTTCCAGCAGCTGTGTCTCATCGCACCGACAGGTCCATTACAGAAAAGGATGAACAGGCTGAGATGTGGGTTAATTATAAATGCCTTAAGACAGGAGTGTGGAAAGGCCTGGCTAAAGTGCTTTACTGGGGTAGGGTTACCTTTGTATCTCTACCCCCACAGGCTCCGAGTGGATTCCTGCGCGCTGGGTTAAACCAGCAAGCCCGCCTCAAGGTAGAGACCGTCAGGAACATACAGCTGCATCTGAAGCTACTGATTCAGCCACATCGATCCTTTTTGCAGACTGTTTTTAGTCCAGTCCAAGTGGACGTACGGACCCCACGACAACTGGCGTACTTGCTTGCTTGCTTAGCTAGCTATAACACTGGAGAATTGAGACTTTGTGCATGCTTGAACTGTTGGGACCGGAATCATTGTGCTTGGTTACTAATACAGTGTGGGGGGTTGTGGGGGGGATAGTTGGGTTCATCAGACGTGGACCAGGAGAGAGCTGTGGTGTGCTTCCTGTAGAGAGAAATGGAGGAATGAAAACATTCGGCAAACTCTAGAATCAAGCACTTGGTTGCCATTTCCTCTGGCTGTTCAATTATTTGAAAGTACAGAACAACAGGCCTTAGCATATGCTCGGTGGGAACTTGGGCATCTGACATGGAGAGCTAAGGCTCTTAGTACTTCCCAAGTATTACGGAAGCAGTGTGATGTTATCTGTAAAATCCCTCGGCAGTGGGCGGTGAAACCGCAGGATTGGGAAGAGCTTTGCTGCAGATTTAGACAGATAGTAGCCGAGAGGCATAAGCAAAAAGATAAAAAGAAATTTAACAAGAAAGGCCACAATGTTTAGCCTAATATGGTTTTTTATAGCATTGCAATTTCCTGGTGTTATTAGCACAAGGGTACGGTTGTGAAATGTTTGAAGGGATGTGTTGTTTGAACTTGTCAGACCACTCCAGCTCTATACATGCACAATTGCACACTTTGCACACACTGACCACACATTTGCGGCAAGACACTGGCTTTGGGCTTGATAACTGGCTAAAAGGTTTGGGTTTAGGACCCTGGCTAACTTCTTTGTTGCAGCATTTAATTACAGTAGGAATTGTGATTTTTGTGTTATTATTATTGTTACCTTGTCTTTTTAAATGCTTGCAAAACGCTTTGATGAAATTGGTAAACGACAAATGGAACACCTCTTTGCTAGTGCTAAAAGAAAACGGGGGAGGTGTGGAGAATTTAGCAAATGAATGGCTGCATAGCAAAGGCCATGTTAATATCAAATCGGTTAGAGTGTAGCTGAGGGCTACGTGACCTACGGCAAGAAAACACTGCCCTTGAGCACAGATGTTCCATAGCAACGGGGATGTTGAGAATACATGGTATGTGAGAAAGTACAAAAAGCTAAGAAAGTTGCAACTGCAAGGCTAACTGCAAAAATACGTGCATTGTAAAAGACATAACCAATCATGAGCTATACTTTTGCATTATGTATGAGCTAATTACTGTCTGTATAAATGTGATAACATTGAAAACAATAAACAAGGCTTGTTGATCATGAAAAGCATGAGACTTGTCTCCCGCGGCTTCTTCCAACACCCGGAGCTGAGGGCAGCGCTGGACAGCTCCACCCTGGCTGTTACTGTTAGGTCGGCCTTGACATACACACACAGACATGATCAGGATCCAAAATGGAAGAAGTTTTTATTCTGTGTGTTTTCTAGCTTATATACTCTTAACAAAGCGTGATCTTAAGTCATTGACTACATTACAATAACTTATATTCATTGGTGCAAAGCAATTAGTGTCAATATAACTGGCAAAACTTTTGCAGAAAGTTAATAAAGCACATATACACATTTACTTATGCACGTAGTCTAACTTAAAAATATTTTCATGTATCTTTTTTATCAGTTCCCATGCTGTGGTGGTTTTGACCAGGAAGTAAGTTTTCAGGAAGTTCAGGAAAGAACCAGTTGAAAGTAGTTACATCTCCGTGGACGTACAGGGTTTAAATATCATTCTAACATCTGCGAGCTGCAGAGAGAGAGAGAGAAAGACCTTGGGCAGATTTAACCCTTTCCTGGCAACATGAAGCTTTCAGAACTCCAACCCTTTCCCAGAGGGAAAGAAGATCAGAGTGATTTAAAACGTAGAGAGACAGCATCATGCAGTCAGCAAAAGAACTGATAAAGGTGATCTGGAAGAAAGGATTGAGGAAGTGGACATTTTTGACTGGACTTCTCTAGATGTTAACCATGGAGAAATGGACTATTTCTTGTAATCTATTGATGCTGTTTTGGGGGAATGCTGTTCTAGCTGAAGGTGATGGACTGATGTAATTGAGATTTCATTGAGAATGTTGTAGAGGAAGTTCCCCAGCTCCTGAGATAAAAAGAGGTCTCAGCTTTCTGAGATGCAGATTTGGCCCTTTAGCTCTAGTAAAAGGAGGTCTCTTGAGAGAGAGACAATTTTAAAGAAAGAAGAAGAGAATCTTTGAGAAATACTAAAAAAAGCATTCTTAAACAAATACCCCAAAAATGCTGAGAGGCCCATGAGTAGCCAAGAGAAAGGCTGCTCATGGGTGAGATGGCACAATCTGCAAAATTCCAGGAGGTTGCAGGTTTGTGACATTGGGAGTCACCAGACTGTTTTTTTCTTGTGGTGAATGTCTTCATGGACTCCCAGAGAGACTCCTCTGCCAAGGTGATGAAAGACTATGTTTTAAATAGTTGAAACTGACTGGAAATCACAGTTTTGTCTCTCTGTGTTGGTTATGGGAAAGTGAACAGTTTGTGGGAGAAAGGGAAGTGTTTTGAAGTTTCAATTTCTTTTTTTTTCCCTTTTATTCTTTAGAGTGTGTAAACAAACTGTCTTTGTAACTTTTAAAGATCAGGCCTGTTTTACTGTTTTATTTTCTCCTAGTCCAACTATCACAGGACACCAGGTCTACCCAATTAAAGTCAATGAGGATTTAGGGACACCAGGGCTGTCCATTACTAGGGCTTGAGTGTGAAGGGTTACTGGTTAAACCGGGAGCACTGGGAAAGGCTAAGGGGCAGCACTGGGGGAGGAACTGGAAGCACTGGGAGGGAGAAACAGGGGAAGCTGAGCAAACTGGGAGCACTGGGAGGGCAAAGTAGTCAAACTAGGAGCTATTCCTGGGAGCACTGGAGGTGGCTAAGGGCAGGACCTGTGGTTACTGGGAGTTACTGGGAGTGTCTGAGGGTGGATACTGGAGTTCCTGGGAGCCCTGGGGCATTACTGGGAGCACTGGGAAGGGTTACTGGGGATAAATGGGGGTAGACAGGACACCAGGTCTGCCCTTTCAAGTCAATTGAAATTCAGGGACACCAGGTCTACCCAGTCAAAGCAATGGGTTTCACAACCACCAGTTTGGTGGGGCCCAAAGATTTTTGGTGATACCCAGGTCTATCCAGGTGACTTTTGAGGGGCTCCCTGGTAATTTTTGAGGGTACTAAGGTGATTTGGGGGAATACCCAGGTGTACCCAGTTGATTTTTTGGGGGGTTCCCCGGTGTATCCAGGTGATTTTTTTGGCGGTTCCCCAGTGTGTCCAGGTGGTTTTGAGGAGTACCAGCATGAATTTTTTGGGGGATCCAGGTGATTTTTTGGGGTTCTAAGGAGTCCCCATTCACCCTGATTGGCTGGGAGAGGGTGATAGCCACTGTCACGTTCTCCCAGTCAATGTAGACACAGATGACCCTCTGAGGCCGGGGGGCTGTGGGGGGACACCCCAACATTCAGGGGACATCCCAACATTCAAGGAGCACCCCAGAACTCCAGGGGAGGGCCCCAGGGTTGGGAGGGAGCCCCGAGTTACCTCAGGAGAGGATGCAGTGCAGGTACACCCAGGTGCTTTGATCCGTGGGGTCGGTGAAGACGGCGTTCTGCAGCAGCTCCAGCTCTGGGGAGGGGCAACGGGGGCATCCCAAAATCTCAGGGGGGCAGCCAGGGGACACCCCGAGATCTGAATGGGGGCACCCAGGTGTGTGGGGGCTCAGGTGTACCCATTGAAATCAATGGAGATTTTTAGGGGCAACAGGTCCAGCCTCTTGATCCAATGAGGATTTAGGGACAACAGGTCTAGCCATTGAAACCAATGGGGATTTAGGGATGCCAGGTCTAGCCATTAAAAACAAGGGGTTTTAGGAACATCAGGTCTACCCATTAAGGACAATTGGGATTTGGGGTCATCAGGTCTACCCACTGAAACCCACGGGCTCAGTGGGACACTTAATATTGGGAGTTTAGGAAATCAGATCCAGCCATTGATGAGATTGGGAAATTTGGGACATCAGGTCTACCCATTAAAATGAATGGGGATTTCAGGAAAACAGGTCTACCCATCAATGGAAATGGTGATCTGGGGACACCAGATCTATGCATTAATGACTGTAAGGACATCAGGTCTACCATTGAAGTCAATAAGGTTTTAGGAACACCAGGTCTACTCATAAAGGTCATTGGGGATTTTTGGGACAGCAGGTCTATCCATTGAAGTCAATGGGAATTTTTGGGATACCAGGTCGACCCACCCAATAAAACAGTGCTCAACTTCAAGCAAGGGGCTGGAGAATTTTTGGGATAGGATCACACTGAAATTCTGGGAATTTTTTCAGGGTAATCTTTCACCTTCCTTCAGTCTTTCAGGGGGCAGCATCCTGGCTTCACCCTTCCTCCAGTTTCTGGTGGGCGCCAGGAGCCGCAGCCAGTGGTGCCAGGCCGAGAAGTTGGAGAAGTCACGGCTCAACAGGGCGCTGGCAAAGGCCAGCTTGGCCTTGGGGTCCTTCCTGGCCACCAGTGCCAGCCTGTGGTTTCAGGCGTGGACTGGGAGGGCACCAGTACAAACCAGTAAGCACTGGGAGCTGCCCCCAACCCCCTGTGGTCTGAAGTGGCAGCTCCCAGTATAAACCAGTAAAGGTTCATGCACCCAAACCAATTCCAAGTATGGGATTTGGCGGGACCACATCTCCCCTATTAAAGTCAAAGGGGATTTAAGGAAATCATGTCTACCCATTCAAACAAATGAGAATGTAGGGACATCAGGTCTACCCATTCAAGCCAATGGGAAATTTGGGACATCAGGTCTACCCATGAAAGTCAGATCTAAGGGCTCCCGGTATGGTCTTGGGGCTCCCACTTTTAACAGATTTATACTGAGAGGGCACCAGTATAAACCAGTAAGCACTGGGAGCCACCCCCAATTCCCTGAGCCCTGTAGGGGCAGCTCCCAGTATAAACCAGTAAGGCCAGCAAAACATAAAGTCACTCCCAGTAGGTCCCAAGCCCCATCCCAGTATAAACAAGCACATCCCAATATAACCCAGTACATCCCAGTATAACCCAGTATAAACCAATGCCCCCAGTATGCCAATCCTGTACAAATGAGTATAAACCAGTGCAAAATAGTATAACCCAGTACAGACCAGTATAACACAGTAGCTCCCAGCATCCCATTCCAGTATATCCCAGTATAACCCACAGTCGGCTACCAGGTCCTTCTTACCAGAAGGGGGTTCTCAGTCATATGCTGCTCCCTCTCCCAGTATAACCCAGTATAACCCAGTTAACCACCAGCACCCCATCCCAGTACAAACCAGTAAAACCCACTGTAACCCAGTAACCCCTCTTGGTTAAATCTCATGAAGGATGCTGCCAAAAGGGCATTTCAGATCATGCCCACTAAAGATCCTAGGCAGAGTTCTATCTCAATTGAACAATCCCCTTCTGAGCCTTTCCTAGATTTTATAGATAGACTTCATGCAGTGGTGGAAAACCAGAGAGAGGATCAGGAGTTGCAACAGAAGATGATCCTGGAAGTAGCAAAAAGCCACTTGGTGCCTGGAAGTGGCACAAAGCAATGCCAGTGATGTCTGCAAGAGGATCATCTCCGGGCTTCTGGTTGCTCCACCTCCAACCCTGGACCTCCTCACTGAGACCTGCACCAAGTGAGCCATAAGGGACACAGATGAACAGCGGAAAGGGTCTGGGCTCAGAGGCCGGATTGCAGCACCAGCCACCATTCCAGCTGGACCACCAGTGGCTGGGAGGGTCAAATGTTTCCAGTGTGGGCGGGAGGGATTCGTGATGTGCTTTTGATCCCTTTAAGAATAAAACATCACACACTGGTGGGAGCAGTGGGGGAGGGGGAGAAAAGGAACATTCCATTTCCAAAAAACAAGGGGAGGAGTGTGAGCTTCTCCCACGTGGTGAGAAAAATGGGACAGGTCACCAGGATTGTGGGGTTGTGGGGCAACCCAGTTCTGGAAAGGTGTGGGACCCTGAGGAACCCTCAGGGTTGGTAACAACCAAGAGGATATGGAAGCCATTTAGGCTTGAGTTAACAACAGGTATGCCTTTCAACACACCGGACTGGCAAGTTGTCACCGTTGACCCTGGACACGTGACCAACCTACAGCAGACTGATAGTAAGTGCCTTGTTATCAGGGATTCTAAGCACACTCCCTCTGAGATCAAGATTAGTCCAGCACTTTTGCCATCAGATCCGGAGCAACGAGCTCTCTTGGCACGTTGTGTCCATCCTCCCCTCTTCCTACCAAAGGGCCGAGTCATTGCCCAGGCCATACCACTGCCCAAACTGCCCTAGGATGGTCTGGACCTTTGGGTCTATTGGACAGAAATGGTGGGAGAGAACAAACCCATAATTTGGTGTGGGCTCAAGAGGGAGGGGGATTTCATCCAGCTCCAGAGAATGATGGACACAGGATCAGATGTTACAGTCATACAACCACCACACAAGTGGCCATCACATTGGGAGTTGCAACCCATGGCTGGTAAGGTTACAGGTATAGGGGGCACACAACTGGAAAAACAATCCAAGACCATTCTGCAAGTTGAGGGACCAGAATGGGCAATTAGCTTTTTTCTTTGTTCTAGGTTCCAAATTTGCCTTGTGGGGAAGAGACTCCCAGTGGGGAGTTAAACTAGAAATTCCAAAAACCCCAAAAGATTTTTAATTGCCTCCACTGAGTTTTGCCCCTTCTAAAAACTAATATGGCTGACAGATACCCCAAATTGGGAGGATCAGTGGCCACTGAACAAACAGAAATTGAAGGCACTCAGAGGACTCGTGGAGGAGCAATTGGCTAAAGGTCACATTGTGGAAACTAACAGTCCCTGGAATTCTCTGGTGTTTGTGATCAAAAATTCAGGGAAAGACAAGTGGCGCCTCTTTCATGATTTGTGAAAAATTAATGAGGTCATCAAGGGCATGGAGTCTCTTCATCCAGGTATGCCATCCCCTTCAATGCTCCCCCAAAACTGGAATTTGGCTGTCATTGATATAAAAGATTGTTTTTTCCAGATTCCCCTAGATCCAGCCAATGCCCCGCGGTTTGCATTCTCTGTGCCTTCCATCAGCAGGGAGGCACCCATGAAGCGTAACCACTGGAGAGTTTTGCTGCAAGGGTTAAAGAACTCACCAAGTATTTGCCAGTGGTACGTGGCCAAAATTCTGTCCCCGGTGTGTGCCAAGTCTGGAGAGG
Organism: Acrocephalus arundinaceus; assembly: GCA_021534815.1. Taxonomy (NCBI): domain Eukaryota; kingdom Metazoa; phylum Chordata; class Aves; order Passeriformes; family Sylviidae; genus Acrocephalus; species Acrocephalus arundinaceus. The sequence goes on along the minus strand of JAJEOU010002919.1, from coordinate 3,272 downwards.
CCGTCATCCTTCATTATATGGATGACGTGCTTGTGCGTGCCCCCAGTGACAATGGACTTACACAAATTCTGGATGAGACTATCACTGCTTTGGCCGCTGCGGGGTTTGAGTTTCAGCAGGAAAAAGTGCAGAGACTGCTACCTTGGAAATACCTGGGGCTTGAGATTGCCAACCAGACCAGAACAGCCCAGAAGTTGGTAATCAGTGAGAGACCTGAGACTTTGAAGGATCTCCAGCAGCTGTGTGGATCTTTGAATTGGGTCAGGTCCTGACTTGGGCTTACTATGGAGGACCTAGCCCCTCTCTTCAATTTGTTAAAGGAGGGAGAGGAGCTGGATTCTCCAAGGGCTGTGACTCAGGAGGATCGGCAGGCATTGGAGAGGGTTCAGTTGGCAATGTCCAGCTGGCAGGCCCATCGCTGCCAGCCAGAACTTCCATTTAATGTCATCATTTTGGGAAAATTGCCACACTTGCATGAGCTGATTTTTCAGTGGGACAAGGACCAGAAGGATCCCCTCTTGATCACAGAGTGGGTGTTCCTAGGTCATCAGCTGTCCAAAAGTATCACTAAACCTCAGGAGTTGATGGCTCAGCTGATCAGCACAGCAAGGGTCAGGATGTGACTGCTGGCAGGGTGTGAGTTTGCATGCATTCATGTGCCAGTCCAATTGTCAGCTGGAAGGTGAACAAAGGAGGCTTTGGAGCAGTTGCTCCATGAGAATGAGATGTTGCAGTTTGCTCTGGATAGCAACCCAGGGAAATATTCAATGCAGTGCCCGGGCCACAAATTATTTAATTAGAATTTAATTTGATTCCAAAAGAGAAACAGAGCTGCAAAACTCTCAAAGCTTTGACTGTTTTTACTGACGCGTCTGGAGGATCACATAAGTCAGTGGTGACTTGGAAGGACCCTCAGACTCAGCAGTGGGAGGCTGACATCGAGGTAGTCAAAGGTTCACCTCAGGTGGCTGAGTTGGCTGCAGTCGTCAGGGCTTTTGAGAAGTTTTCAGAATCCATTAATTTGATTACTGATTCGGCATATGCAGCAGGGATAGTGTCCAGAGCAGAGAATGCAGTTCTCTAAGAAGTCTCAAATCCGACCATTTTCAAGCTGCTCTCACAGCTGACACACCCAGTGTCCCACAGAGAGCATCCTTACTACGTTATGCATGTGAGATCACACACTGACCTTCCTGGTTTCATCCCCGAGGGTAACCACAGAGCAGATGCCCCAGCTGCTCCTGTGCAGCTGGGTGGCCTACCTAACATTTTCCAGCAGGCCAAACTCAGCCATCAGCAATTCCATCAGAATGTCCCAGGCCTGGTGCACCAATTCCACCTAAGGCGGGACCAAGCCAAGGCAATCATAGACACATGCCCAAGCTGCCAAAAGTTTTCCTTACTCTCACTGGGATCAGGGGTCAACCCCAGAGGGCTTGGCAATTGTGAGCTGTGGCAGACAGATGTCACACACATTCTGGAGTTTGGAAGGTTCAAATATGTTCATGTGTCAGTTGATACCTTCTCTGGTGCTGTTTATGCCTCAGCCCACACAGGGGAGAAGACCAGAGATGCACAGAAACACCTTGGGCAGGCCTTCTCCACACTGGGGATCCCCAAAGAGATCAAAACTGATCATGGTCGAGCTTATGTTTCCAAGGAATTTGATGGTTTCATGCAAGAGTGGGGGGTGAAATATAACAAGGGGATCCCGTCCTCCCCCACTGGCCAGGCAGTGATAGAAGGAACTCACCAGACATTGAAGAAGACCTTGGGACAGCAGAGAGGAGATGTCAGGGTAAACAGTCCACAACAATGACTTGGTAAGGCTCTGTTTACCAGGAACTTCCTTAACTGTTCATTGGAAACCTTAATCCACCTGTAGCTGGGCACTTCAATCAAAATCATTGGTTGAAGTTTGAGGAGAAACCGCTGGTCCTGGTGAAGGACCCTGAGACTTGGAAGGTCCAGGGGCCTTTTGATTTGGTCACTTGGGGCTGAGGATACGTTTGCATATCCACCCCCACAGGTTTGAAATTGGTTACACAAAAATGGGTCAAACCCTTTGTTCCACCCAGGGAAAAGAAGGCCCAGAATGTGGCCCCAATTCCACCTTCCTGACCCGATGACGTGGCAATTGCTTCTTCTAGGCAATGGTGCAAAGGAAGTGGGGAACACAAACCCCGTGTTATCCCTAACTCACTGCCTTAAATAGATTGTGTTAAACTGTGCATACCTGTGGATGTTCTTTTTAGATTTCTTTTCAGGGCATCCTCCTGACCCCCAAGATGAGGCCAGAACTCCTGTGTTTGCTGTTGCTTCTGACTCAGTCAGTAGGACAGGGACAGGAATGTGAGGACACTCAAGGGATGCACTGCTTCAATCTATCCAGCAAAATCCAGAGCATCCAGAACTCCATCCAGAAAATGAAAGGCATGATAGGGAAAATCAAGTGAGGAGCAGGAGACCGGCTGGAAAACATCTTTAAAGACTGAAGGTTGCGAGGGGGAATGTCATCATTTGTAAAGGATGTCTTACTGGCTGTTCTGGTTGTCATTTGAATTTACACAGCCTTTAGGACTCTCAAAGGAGTCATTACAAGGTCTACTAAGAAAAAAATGGCCCCTTCTGATGTAACTGTGGCTGCTTTTGAGAGATGGTGGAAGAGGCCAGAGACAGCAGTTTAAGGAGTTTGTCTCCTCCCTCCTTCCCTTCAAAATTAAACAGAAAAGAGGGAGATGTGGTGGTGCGTTTTTGAGAGGTTGGATAAGTTATGGTTTGCTCCTGTTACCTCCCCACCACCCGGTGCCTGGTGTCTGGTTTACCCCAGATTTTCCCCTCCCCCATCCCTTTGTCCCCTTTCCTGACCCTGCCCTGTGTTAACCTGGGGCCAATCACCCACCTGCCCCACCCCTCTGCCCCCTGGTTTAAATGTTAAGTGTGGGACCCTGCTCGCTCTCTCTCTCCTGTAACACCTGGAGGAACAAAGACCTCTGTAAGAGAGAGCCTTCTCTGAGACCTTTGCTTCGTACCTAGAAATGGAGGATATAGAGGATCTAGAGGAGCAGGAAACAGCTCTGGCTCCTACCTTACTTGCACTGCTTGCAGTCTGGGAAACGGCCATCCTTGACCAGCGTGGCCGGGGACAGAGCCAGCCGCCCAACCGGCCCTGACAATCCAACAACCATCAACTCTGTCCATCTGAGCAATTCACAGACCAACACAGAGCGTTTGCTTTGTGATGTCAGGGCACGGCGTGCCAACCCGTCCGT
>JAJEOU010002723.1:0-80101 GCA_021534815.1 Acrocephalus arundinaceus | reverse complement strand
CCTGCGCAACGGCTGGAACGTCATGGACTTCGTGGTGGTGCTCACGGGGTGAGGGGACAGCGGGGACAGCGCGGGGGACAGCGGGGACACTCGTGGTTTTGGGGACAGATGTGCGCGTGTCACCGCGTGCCCGTGCCCAGGTGTGCGGGTGCGGTTCCCCTCCCTCCTCCCCACCTGTGCGTGTCCCACGTGTGCCCGCGCGTGTGCGGGGCGGCCGAGCTCGCTCGTCCCTGTCCCCGTGTCCCCCCCCGCCCCGGGGCCTCCCGGCGCTGTCACAACGTGTCCCCGCGGTGTCACTCAGAGCGCGCGGCACCGGCAGCGCCGGGACCGCCCCCAGATCCAGAATCCCCCCGGTGGCGCCACCACCACCCGGAGACCCCCCCAACTACAGAGACCCCCCTAATCAGAGTGACCCCCCCGGTCACAGAGACCCCCGTGCTTCCTCAGCAGGGAAACTGAGGCAGGAGGTTTGGGGGCACTTTTGGGGGGGCTCTGCCCTTTTCTGTGTCACCGGGGGGGGGACGCTCCCTCTGCCTCTCCCCCCAACCTCTCTGCACCCCCCAGGACCCCCACCCCCCGTTCCTGACATTGCTCCCCTCAGTAATGGAGGGTGATTAATTGGGGTGAATTAATTGGGGTGATCGGGTGGGGTGGATTAATTGGGGTGAATTAATTGGGGTGATTTGGGTGGATTATTTGGGGTGATTGGGGTGGATTCATTGGGGTGAATTATTTGGGGTGATTAGGGTGGATTAATTGTGGTGATTGGGGTGAATTAATTGGGGTGGATAAATTGGGGTGAACGGGGGTGTTGGGGGTCACTGGGGGGGGTTCAGGTCTGACTGCCATGGGGGGGGTGACGGATGAGCATCTCCATCCGGTTGCCATGGCAACAGGGACCGTCCGCAGCACCGGGGCCAGCACCGAACCCCTGGGGTACACCCGGGACCCCCTTTCCGGCTCCCCGGGCACCCCCTCCCGCCCCTCGGGGCTCCGGGGCCGGCGCTGGCCGGTGGCCGCGACCCCCGGGCTGGGACCAGCGCTGGCATCAGCCGCCACCACCGCAGCATCGCGGAAAAGGCTAAAATAGCCCCGAGCTGCCGCCCGCGCTGGCGGCACCGGCTGCCGGCCCTGCGGCACGTGGCCCTGCGGCGGGGACACGGGGCTCGCGGGGCCGCCACAGCAGCGCCGCGGGCTCGTGGTGGCCGCGGGCTGGCGGCCGTGTGACAGGGACGTGGGGGCCAGGGAATCGTGGCTGTGTGACAGGGACATGGGGGCTCCTGGTGGCCAGGGGCTCGTGGCCGTGTGACAGAGATTTGGGGGCTCGTGCGGGCCAGGGATTTGTGGCTGTGTGACAGAGATTTGGGGACTCACAGTGGCCAGGGTTTCATGTGACAGGGATGTGGGGCCAGGGGCTCGTGTGACAGGGACGTCGGGCCAGGGGTTTGTGGCTGTGTGACAAAGATTTGGGGACCACAGTGGCCAAGGGATCGTGGCCATGTGACAGAGATTTGGGGGTCACAGTGGCCAGAGGTTTGTGGTTGTGTGACAAGATTGGGGGGCTCACAGTGGCTGGGGGTTCATGGCCGTGTGACAAAGATTTGGGGGCTCACAGTGGCTGGGGGTTCATGGCCGTGTGACAAAGATTTGGGGGCTCACAGTGGCTGGGGGTTCATGGCCGTGTGACAGGGATTTGGGGGCTCACGGTGGCCCAGGGCTCATTGCCCTGGCTGGGGCCAGGGGCTCGCAGTGGCTGTGACAGCTCAGCGGCTTCGTGGCCCCGTGACAGGGACAGGGGGGCCTGTGACAGCTGTGACAGCGCGGCCACAGGCTGAGGGTGGCCCACGTGGTGGCTCCTGCCAGCCATGGTGGCCCTTTGGCCTCGGTGTCTCTCAGTGCCCGGCTCTGGGGGTCCCTGGCCACGTTTGGGGGCTGTCACCACTCTGGGTGACCCAGCTGGGGGTCCCCACGGCCGCTGACCCCGCTGTCCCCTCTGTCCCCTCTGTCCCACAGCATCCTGGCCTCGGTGGGCTCCCAGTTTGACCTGCGGACGCTGCGGGCCGTGCGCGTGCTCCGGCCCCTCAAGCTGGTCTCGGGGATCCCAAGTGAGCTCCGGGGCAGGGTTTGGGGGGTCCCGGGGGGTTCGGGGGCGCGGGGGGCTCAGCCGGTGCCCCTGCAGGTTTACAGGTCGTGCTGAAGTCCATCATGAAGGCGATGATCCCCCTGCTGCAGATCGGGCTCCTGCTCTTCTTCGCGATCCTCATCTTCGCCATCATAGGATTAGAGTTTTATATGGGCAAATTCCACACCACCTGCTTCGACCTGGTCACAGGTGGGGCCGAACCCCCCCCGGGTCCTGTCAGAGCCCCCCAGATCCCCTCTGACCCCCCAAAATCCCCCCAGACCTCTCTCAATCCCCTCAGACCCCCCTAAATCCCCTCCGACCCCCTAAATCCCCCCAAACCTCCCTGAATCCCTCAGAGCCCCCTCAATCCCCTACAACACCCCTCAATCCCGTCCAACCCCCTAAATCCCCCAAACCTCCCTCAATCCCATCCAAGCCCTTCAATCCCCCCAAGCCCACCAAGCCCCCTCCAGCACCCCCAAACCCTCTCGAACCCCCAAATTCCTCTCGAACCCCCCAAGTTCCTCTCTAACCACCCTTGACTCCTCCCGATCCCCTCAAATCCCCTCACGGCCCCCCCAATCTCCCCCTCCCCTTCGGTGCCTCAGTTTCCCCCCGGGCCGGGCTGGGATCGCGGCTTTGGGACCCCCGGGGTTGGGATCGGGGCTGGGGGGGACCGGATCCTTTCCTGCCACCCCTCCGAGCCCCCCCGGTGCCCAAATCTCCCCGGGCCGGCGGCCAGCGCTCGATTTGGAACGTCCTAATTGCTGCTCTCCCTTGATGAAGCCGTTAATTGGCCGCGGTTATTTCTGTCCGTGCCCTGCGGCGGGAGCGGGGGGGGCGAGGGGGGGGATGTCCTGGGGACATTGGGGGGTCCGGGGGACATGGAGGGGTCCCGGGGACACGGGGGGGGTCTCAGGGACACGGAGGGGGTCCGGACCATGGGACCCTTTGGGGGGGTCCCGGGGACACGGAGGGGGGTCCCGGGGACACGGAGGGGGGTCCCGGGGACACGGAGGGGGTTCAGACCACGGGACCCTTTGGAGGGGGGTCCGGGGGGCACGGAGGGGGTTCGGACCACGGGACCACCGGGGGGGTCTCAGGGACACGGAGGGGGTCCGGACCATGGGACCCTTTGGGGGGGGTCCCGGGGACATGGGGGGGGTCCCGGGGACACGGAGGGGGTTCGGACCACGGGACCACCCGGGGGGGTCTCAGGGACACGGAGGGGTCCGGACCACGGGACCCCCCCTCCCCGTCCCCAGACGAGATCAAGGTGGAGGTCCCGTGCGGGACGGACGAGCCGGCCCGGATCTGCCCCAACGGCACCAAGTGCAAGAAATATTGGGAAGGGCCCAACTACGGCATCACGCAGTTCGACAACATCCTCTTCGCCGTGCTCACCGTCTTCCAGTGCATCACCATGGAAGGGTGGACCGACCTCCTCTACTATGTGAGGGCTGGCGCCGACTAGAGCCTCCTTTGCCCGCCCGGTGCCCGCCCGGTGCCCGCCCGGTGCCGCCCGGTGCCAGTCGGTGCTGCCCGGTGCCCTCCTTTCCCTGCCTGGTGTCACCCGGTGCTGCCCGGTGCCCTCATGGGACCCCCCCCAGGCCATGGGACCCTCATGGGGCCCCCGGTCATGTGACCTCCCCCAGGTCATGTGACCCCCATGGGCCCCCTCACAGGTCACGTGACCTTTGTGGGGCCCCGCCCTCCCCTCACAGATCACGTGGCCCTCATGGGCTTCCCCCCCCCGACCCTCATGGGACCCCCCAGCTCAGGGCCCCCCCCGGGTCATGTAACCCCCCCCAAATCCCGGGGTTTCCCCACCCCACGGGACCCCCCCCAAATCCCGGGGGTTTCCCCACCTCACGGGACCCCCCCCAAATCCCGGGGGTTTCCCCACCCCACGGGACCCCCCCAAATCCCGGGGGTTTCCCCACCTCACGGGACCCCCCCCCCCAGATCCCCTCGTTTCCCCCCCCGCAGAGCAACGACGCCTCAGGGAACACTTGGAACTGGCTCTACTTCATCCCCCTCATCATCATCGGCTCCTTTTTTATGCTCAACCTCGTGCTGGGGGTCCTGTCCGGGTAAGCGGCTCGGGGGGGATTTTGAGGGTCCCTCGGTGCCCCCCCCGGACCGGAGCTGACCGGGGGGGCCCGCAGGGAGTTTGCCAAAGAGCGGGAGCGGGTGGAGAACCGCCGGGCGTTCCTCAAGCTGCGGCGGCAGCAGCAAATCGAGCGGGAGCTCAACGGATACATGGAGTGGATCTCCAAGGCGGGTGAGGGCCGGGACCACCCCTCAAAATCCCCCCCGAAACGCCCCCTCCTCAATAATCCCACCCCGACCCCCCAAACCCCGCTGAGATCCCTCCCCAAACCGCTCCAAGTTCCAAAAATTCTCTCTAAACTCTCTGGGATGCCCCCAGAATCCTCCTCAGCCCATCCTAAATCCCCCCTATCCCCCCAAATCCCCCTATCCCCTCCAAGCCCCCCCAAATCTCCTCGAACCCACCCAAGGGATTTCTAGGATCCCCCCAAACCCTCCCAACCTTCCCCTGGGATCTCCCCAAATCTTCCCAACCATCCCCAGCCCCTCTGAACCCCCCGGTCCCCCTGATCCCCCTGAGCCCCCCAAGCACCCCCTGATCCTCCCCAAGCCCCCCGGGCCCCCCTGAGCCCCCCGCTTTCCCTCAGAAGAGGTGATCCTGGCCGAGGACGAGCCCGAGGCCGAGCCCCGGCGCCCCTTCGATGGTAAGTGTGCAGCCCCCCTGTGCCCCCCCCGAGACCCCCTGTGCCCCCCTGAGACCCCCCTGTGCCCCCCTGATCCCCCTGAGCCCCCCTGTGCCCCCCTGAGACCCCCTGTGCCCCCCCGAGACCCCCTGTGCCCCTCTGAGCCCCCCTGAACCCCCTGAGCCCCCTGAGCCCCCCCACCCCGGGGGCCCCCCGGGGACCCCCCCGGCTGACGGGCGCCCCCGTGCCCCCCCCGTGGGAGCTCTCCGGAGGGCCACCAGCAAGAGGAGCAAGACGGACCTGCTGAGCCCCGAGGAGGGCGAGGAGCAGCTGGGGGACATCGCGGCCATGGGTGGGTGACAGAGGGACAGAGGGGGGGGACATCGCGGCCATGGGTGGGTGACAGAGGGACAGAGGGGGGGGACATCACGGCCATGGGTGGGTGACAAAGGGACAGCAGGGGGGAGAGGGGGGTTTGGGGTGACATGGGGACGGCCTGGGGTGACACTGGGGCAGCCTGGGGTGACATGGGGATGGCTTGGGGTGCAGTGGGTGACATGGGGATGGTTTGGGGTGACACCGGGACAGCCTTGGGTGGCACAGGGATGCTTTAGGGGGTGGTAGGTGACGTGGGGACAGCCTGAGGTGACACAGGGATGGTTTGGAGGGCAATAGGTGGCACAGGGACAGCCTGGGGTGACACAAGAACAGCCTGGGGTGACACGGGGACAGCCTGGGGTGACATGGGGATGCTTTGGGGTGACACAAGGATGGTTTGGGGTGACAGTCCTGGGGTCCAAGGGTGCTCCAATGGTGGTTTGGGGTGGTGGGTGTCACAGGGACAGCCCAGGGTGACTCAGGGACAGCCTGGGGTGGCACAAGGACACCCTGGGGTGACACGGGAATGATTTAGGGCGTGGCGGGTTACAAAGGGACAGCCTGGGGTGACACAAGGATGGTTTGGGGTGACAAAGAGATGGTTTGGGGAGCAGTAGGTGGCACAGGGACAGCCCGGGGTGACACAGGAATGGTTTGGGTGACACGGGGATGGTTTGGGGGGCAGTGGGTGACACAGGGACAGCCCAGGGTGACACAGGAACAGCCTGGGGTGACACAGGGATGGTTTGGGTGACACGAGGATGCTTTGGGGGCGGTGGGTGACACGGAGATGGTTTAGGGGGTGGTTTGTGACACAGGGACAGCCCAGGGTGACACAGAGACAGCCCGAGGGGACACAGGGATGGTTTGGGAGGTGGTGGGTGACATGGGGACAGCCTGGGGTGACACAGGGACAGCCCAAGGTGACACAGGGACAGCCTGGGGTGACACGGGGATGGCCTGGGGTTACACAGGGATGGTTTGGGTGACACAAGGATGGTTTGGGAGGCAGTGGGTGACACGAGGACAGCCCGAGGTGACACAGGGACAGCCCAGGGTGACACAGGAACAGCCCGAGGTGACACAGGGACAGCCCAGGGTGACACAGGGACAGCCCGAGGTGACACAGGGACAGCCCGGGGTGACACAGGAACAGCCCGAGGTGACACAGGGACAGCCCAAGGTGACACAGGGACAGCCCGGGGTGACACAGGAACAGCCCGAGGTGACACAGGAACAGCCCGAGGTGACACAGGGACAGCCCAGGGTGACACAGGGACAGCCCGAGGTGACACAGGGACAGCCCGGGGTGACACAGGAACAGCCCGAGGTGACACAGGGACAGCCCAAGGTGACACAGGGACAGCCCGGGGTGACACAGGAACAGCCCGAGGTGACACAGGAACAGCCCGAGGTGACACAGGGACAGCCCAGGGTGACACAGGGACAGCCCGAGGTGACACAGGGACAGCCCGGGGTGACACAGCCCCCCCGGGGGTCTCCCGCAGGGTCCCCCTTCGCCCGTGCCAGCCTCAAAAGTGCCAAGCTGGAGAACGCCACCTTCTTCCACAAGCGGGAGCGGCGGATGCGCTTCCACATCCGGCGGATGGTGAAAACTCAGGCCTTCTACTGGACCGTGCTCAGTCTGGTAGCGCTCAACACCCTGTGTGTTGCTATCGTTCACTACGACCAGCCAGATTGGCTTTCCGACTTCCTCTGTGAGTGAGACTGGGCCCAGAGACCCCCGGGATCCCCAGGGACCCCCAGGGACCCCCAGGGAATCCCAGAGCCCCACAGAGACCCCCAGGGAACCCCAGAGACCCCCTGAGCACCCCAGAAACCCCCAGAGATCCCCAGAGAGCCCCCGAGAGCCCCAGAGACCCCCAAACCTTCCCCGAGCCACCCTGAGACCCCCAAAACACCCTGGAGCTCCCCAGAGACTCCCAAACCCCCCAGAGACCCCCTGAGTCCCCCAGAGACCCCCAAACCCCCCAGGAGCCCCCCAGAGACCCCCAAACCCCCCAGAGCTCCCCAGAGACCCCCAAACCACCCCAGAGCCCCCCAGAGACTCAAAACCCCACCCCGGAGTCCCCCGAGACTCCCAAACTCCTCTAGAGCTCCCCAAAACCCCCAGAGCCCCCCCAGAGACCCCTAAACCCCCCCGGAGTTCCCCAGAGACCCCCAGAGCCCCCTGAACCCCTCATGGGACCCCCCCCAGATTTTGGGACCCCCCCCTCTCCCAGGATACCCCCGGAGTGTCCCCCCCCTCACGGCCATGTCCCCCCCGTTCCCAGACTATGCAGAATTCATTTTCTTGGGACTCTTTATGTCCGAAATGTTTATAAAAATGTACGGGCTGGGGACGCGGCCTTACTTCCACTCGTCCTTCAACTGCTTCGACTGTGCCGTGAGCACCGGGGGAACGGGGATTGGGAACGGGATAACGGGGACGGGATAACGGGGATGGGATAACGGGAACGGGATTGGGAACGGTATAATGGGGATGGGATAACAGGATTGGGATGGGATAACGGGAATGGGATGGGAATGGGGCCTTACTTCCACTTGTCCTTCAACTGCTTCGACTGTGCCGTGAGCACCGGGGGAACGGGGATTGGGAATGGGATAACGGGGACGGGATAACGAGGACGGGATAACGGGGATGGGATAACGGGAACGGGATTGGGAACGGTATAATGGGGATGGGATAACAGGATTGGGATGGGATAACGGGATAATGGGATAACGGGGATGGGGATGGGAATGGGGACGGGTACAGGAACGGGGACGGGAACGGGAGGGATGACAGGATTGATGGATAATGGGATAAGGGGGTGGGATAACGGGATTGATGGGATAACGGGATAATGGGGTGGGATTGGGATGGGATAATGGGGTGGGATAAGGGGATAATGGGATGGGATTGATTGGGATGGGATAACAGGGTGGGATAACGGGATAATGGGGTGGGATTGATGGGATTGGGATGGGATAATGGGGTGGGATAACAGGATAATGGGATAACGGGATGGGATAATGGGATTGGGATGGGATAATGGGATAGGATGGGATAATGGGATGAGATGATGGGATGGGATAGGATGGGATAATGGGATGGGATAATGGGATGGGATAATGGGATGGGATAGGACAGGGATCATCCAGGGCCGCCGCCCTCTCCCAGGTTATCATCGGAAGCATCTTCGAGGTGATCTGGGCTGTTGTGAAGCCGGGAACATCCTTTGGGATCAGCGTGCTGCGAGCTCTCAGGTTACTGCGCATCTTCAAAGTCACCAAGTGAGCCCCACGTCCCCCCCGTGTCCCCTGTGTCCCCTCTATGTCCCCTCTGTGTCCCTTCTGTGTCCCCTCTATGTCCCCTCTGTGTCCCCCCGTGTCCCCTCTGTGTCCCCTCTGTGTCCCCCCGTGTCCCCCCCGTGTCCCCTCTGTGTCCCCTCTGTGTCCCCCCATGTCCCCCTGTGTCCCCCCGTGTCCCCCCGTGTCCCCCCGTGCCCCCCGTGTCCCCCACGTCCCCACAGCCCGGCGCTGTCCCCGCAGGTACTGGGCTTCCCTGCGGAACCTGGTGGTGTCCCTGCTGAACTCCATGAAATCCATCATCAGCCTCCTCTTCCTCCTCTTCCTCTTCATCGTCGTCTTCGCCCTTTTGGGGATGCAGCTCTTCGGGGGACAGTGAGTGACCAGGGGGGAATTGGGGATGTCCCCCCCATAGTGGGGGGGGTCTCTGTGCCCCCAGACCCCTGCTTGGGGTGGGGGGGGGGCACCTGGTGCAGGTGGGGCTCCCACCCCCCCAAACTCCCCCAGGTTCAATTTTGACGACGGGACCCCTCCCACCAATTTCGACACTTTCCCAGCAGCAATAATGACGGTGTTTCAGGTGAGCCCCACCCCTGGGGGTGAGGAGGGGTCCCGAGGGGGCTTGGGGGGCTCGTGGGGGGGTCCCCACTGCCCCCAGGGCTCCTCATTTCCCCCTCAAACCCCCCAGATCCTGACGGGAGAAGACTGGAACGCGGTGATGTACGACGGGATCAAATCTCAGGGCGGCGTCAAGGGCGGGATGGTTTTCTCCGTCTACTTCATCGTCCTCACCCTCTTTGGCAACTGTATTCTGGGGGTCCCTGGGGGTCCTGGGGGGGCTCAGGGGGTCCTGGGTGGTCTCGGGGGGTGTCCTGGGAGGGGATGGGCTGCCCTGGCCCCCGTTTTGCCTTGACCCCACTCCCAGACACCCTCCTGAACGTCTTCTTGGCCATCGCCGTGGACAACCTGGCCAATGCGCAGGAGCTCACCAAGGTCAGGGGTCTGGGGGTTTTGGGGGGTCCTGGGGGGGTCTGGGGGGTCTCACAGCCCGGCTGGACGCGGCGCTGGGGCTTTGCAGGATGAGCAGGAGGAGGAGGAAGCCGCCAACCAGAAGCTGGCGCTGCAGAAGGCCAAGGAGGTGGCCGAGGTCAGCCCGCTGTCGGCAGCCAACATGTCCGTCACCATGTGAGTGTCCAAATCACCCCGGAGCCGCCCCCAGAGCCGGGCCAGACCCACCCCGGCTCCATCCTTGGGTCCATCCTGACTCCTTCCTCAGCGGCATCCCCGGATCCGCCCCGGCTCCATCCCAGCTCCGTCCCTGGCTCCATCCTGGCTCCTTGCTCGGCTCCATCCTGGCTCCATCTCAGCTCCATCTGCGGATCGATCTCGGCTCCAGCCCAGATCCATCCGTGCCTCCATCCTCGCCCCATCCCCGGCTCCATCCCATCCCCACCTTTGCCTCCATCCCGCCTCCATCCCCACCCCGACCCCGTCCCGCCCGCACCCCGGCCCCTCCCGACCCAATCCCGCCCCCGGGGCCGCAGGAAGGAGCAGCAGAAGAACCAGAAATCCTCCAAGTCGGTGTGGGAGCAGCGCACCAGCGAGCTGAGGAAGCAGAACCTGCTGGCCAGCCGGGAGGCGCTCTACAGCGAGCTGGACCCCGAGGAGCGCTGGAAGGTTCCCTACGCCCGCCACCTGCGCCCGGACATGAAAACTCACCTGGACCGGCCCCTGGTGGTGGATCCGCAGGAGAACCGCAACAACAACACCAACAAAACGCGTCCCGGGGAGCCCCCGCTGGATCCCCGCTTCGGGCCGCTCCGCGCCGAGGAGCTGCGGCGGCAGCAGCCGCGTTACCCCCCCGAGCACGGCCCCCGGCCCCCCGGGGAACCCGCGGGACCCCCGGGAGCCGCCGGCCCCGCAGCAGCAGCCGCGAACCGGAGAGGGAACCCAGCCAGGAGCGCGGTTACACCGAGGGAGAGCGGCCCAAGGGGCGGCACCGCAGCCGCGATGGCCGAGCCGGGTCCCCGCCGGAACGGGAGCACCGGAGGCACCGCGGGCACCGGCGCGGGGGCCCGAGGAGGGCGAGGAGGGAGCCAGGCCCGAGCGGCGGCCGCGGCACCGGGAAGGGGGGCGGCCGCCGAGGGGAGAGGGCGACGGGGAGCACGGGGACGGCGAGAGGCGGCGGCGGCACCGGCACGGGGCACCCCCGCCCGGGTACGACGGCGAGGGCAGGAGGGACGACAAGGAGCGGAGGCACCGCAGGAGGAGGTGAGGGTGCGGGAGGGACCCCCGGAGGCGGTGGGACCCTCCCCGGAGCCGGTGGGACCCCCGGGGCTTGGTGGGACCCCCCTGGAGCCGGTGGGACCCCCGGGGCTTGGTGGGACACCCCCGGAGCCGGTGGGACACCCCGGAGATGGTGGGACCCCCCCGAGGGTTGGTTGGACTCTCCCGGAGCCGCTGGGACCCTCCCGGAGCTGGTGGGACTCCCGGGGGTTGGTGGGACCCTCCCGGAACCCCTGGGACCCCCCCCAGAGCTGGTGGGACCCCCCCGAGCAGGGGCTGCTCTGGATCCCACGAACCATCCATCCATCCCCCGGTGTTCCTGGAGCGGTTTTTGGGGTGCCGGGGGGTCCGCTCTGACCCCCCCCACCCCTCTGCACCCCCCCAGGGAGACGCAGCCGCCCCCGGCCCCGTCGGGCCCCACGCTCTCCACCACCCGCCCCATCCAGCAGGATTTGGGGCGCCGGGACCCCCCCGTGGCCGAGGACATCGACAACATGAAGAACAACAAACTGGCCACGGCCGAGCCCCCCCCGCGCCCCCCGCCATGGGCAACCACACCCCTGCCCCACCGCCGGGCCCCCCCCGCGCCGGCAGCCCCCCGCCGCCAACCCCCCGCCCCCCGAGAACAGCCTGGGGGGCACCAACCCCGGGCCCCCCAACAACCCCTCCAAGGGTGGAGGGGGGGGCAAGCCGGAGCACACGGCCGTGGAGATCCCCCCGCCCTTCCCGCCGCCCCCCAGCAACGCCCTGGTCCAAGGTGGGGGGGCTCGGGGGGTCTGGGAAAAATGGGGGGTCCCGGGGGGGTTTAGGAGATCAGGGGGATCAGAGGATTCAGGGGGGCCTGGGAGGGTCTGGGACAAATGGGGAGTCCCGGGGGGAGTTTAGGGGGATCAGGGGATTCAGGGCTTCGGGGGGGCCTGGGGGGGTCTGGGAAAAATGGGGGGTCCCAGGGGGGGTTTAGGGGTATCAGGGGGATCAGAGAATTCGGGGGGTCTGGGACACGTGGGAGGTCCCATGGGGGGTTTAGGGGCTGAGGCCAGTCTGGGGATTTGGGGGCTCGGGGGGTCTGGGGGGTTTGGGAAATGGGGGGGTCCCGGGGGGTTTAGGGGATCAGGGGGAGGAGGGGGATCAGGGGATTCAGGGGGTTTGGGGGGGTTTGGGACAAATGGGGAGTCCTGGGGGGTTAGGGGGATTCAGGGGGTCCCGGGGGGGGTTTAGGGGGATCAGGGGATTGTGGGGGGTCCCGGGGGGGTCCCTGAGGGCGCTGCCCCCCCCGCAGTGAACAGGAACGCCAACCCCGAGCCGCTGCCCCGCAAGGAGGAGGAGGAGAAGAAGGAGGAGGAAGGGGACGGGCAGGACGAGAACGGCCCCAAGCCCATGGTGCCCTACAGCTCCATGTTCATCCTGTCCACCACCAACCCGTGAGCGCGGGGAGGCCCTGGGGGGTCCTGGGGAGTCCTGTGGGGTCCAGGGGAGGCCTGGGTTGGTTCTGAGGAGGCCTGAGGAGGCCCAGGGGGTTTTGGGGAGGCTCAGGGGGGGTCTGGGGGGGTCCAGGGCGCGTCCTGGCGAGGCCCAGGGGAGTCTGGGGAGGCCTGGGGAGTCCTGGGGAGAACTGGGGGGTCCTGGGGAGGCCCGGGGGGGCCCTGGGTAGGCCCAGGGGGTCCTGGAGGGGTCCTGGAGAGGCCCAGGGTGGTTCTGGGAAGGCCCTGAGGGGTCCGGGGGAGACCCGGGGGGGTCCGGGGGAGACCCGGGGGGACCCTGGGGGGTCCGGGGCGGGCTTGGAGAGGCCCGGGGGAGTCCGAGGGAAACCTGGGGGATCGTGGGGAGGCCCAGGAGGGTCCTGGGGAGGCCTGGGGGGTTCTGGGGAGGCCTGGGGGGGGTCTGGGGTGGTCTGGGGGGAGTCCTGGCAAGGCCCAGGGGGGTCCGGGGAGTCCTGGGGAGGACTGGGGGGTCTTGGAGAGGCCTGGGGGTCCCTGGGGGGGTTCTGGGTAGTCCCAGGAGGTCCTAGGGGGGTCCTGGGGAGGCCCGGGGGATCCGAGGGAAACCTGGGGAGGCCTGTGGAGGCCTAGGGGGTCCTGGGGAGGCCCTGGGCAAACCTGGGGAGGCCCTGGTGGGTTCAGGGGGGTCCGGGAGGGTCGTGGGGAGGCCCGAGGGGATCCGGGGGTTCCTGGAGAGGCCCAGGGGACACCTGGGGGGGTCTGGGGGGGTCCTGGCGAGTCACAGGGGGTTTCTGGGAGGTTCTGGGGTGGTTCTGGGGGGTTCTCAGAGGCCCGAGGGGTCCTGGGGGAGCCCGGGGGGTCCCGAGGAGAACCTGGAGAAGCACAGGCAGGGTCTGGGGAGGCCCAGGGGGTCCTGGAGGGGGCCTGGGGAGGCCCAGGGTGGTTCTGGGAAGGCCCTGAGGGGCCCTGGGGAGGCTCTGGGGGTCCGGGGGAGGCCCGGGGGGTCCTGGGGAGACCTGAGGGGTTTCAGGGAGGCCCGGGGGGGTCCTGGGGAGTCCGGGGGGGGTCCCGGGGGAGTCCTGAGGAGGCCCGGGGGGTTTCGGGGAGGCCCGGGGAGTGTCTGGGGTGGTCTGGGGGGATTCCTGGGTAGGCCCGGGAGGTCCTAGGGGGGTCCTGGGGAGGCCTGGGGGGGTCCGGGGGATTCGTAGGGAGGCCTGGGGAGGCCCGGGGGGAACCTGAGGGGTTCTGGGTAGGCCCGGGAGGTCCTGGGGAGGCCCAGGGAGGCCTGGGGGAACCTAGGGAGTCACGGGGGGGCCCGGGGGGGTCCTGGGGAGGCCCGGGGGGTCCTGGGGGGGTTCTGGGGGTGTCCGGGGGCGTCCCGGGGCTCCCCTCTCACTGTGCCCCCCCCGCAGGTTCCGGCGGCTGTGCCATTACATCGTGAACCTGCGCTACTTCGAGATGTGCATCCTGATGGTGATCGCCATGAGCAGCATCGCGCTGGCAGCCGAGGACCCCGTGCAGCCCAACGCGCCCCGGAACAACGTGAGACCCCTGCCCAAACCCCCCCAAAACAGCGTGAGACCCCTCCCCAAATCCCTGAAACAACGTGAGACCCCTCCCCAAATCCCCAAAACAGCGTGAGACCCCTCCCCAAATCCCCAAAACAGCGTGAGACCCACGCCCAAACCCCCCCAAAACAGCATGAGACCCCTCCCCAAATCCCCAAAACAGCGTGAGACCCCTCCCCAAATCCCCAAAACAGCGTGAGACCCACGCCCAAACCCCAACCCCTCCCAACGCGCCCCAGAACAACGTGAGACCCCCCTGACCCCCCCAAAACAACATGAGACCCCTCCCCAAACCCCCCCAAACAACGTGAGACCCCCACCCCACCACCCCAAAACCCTGGGGTACTGGGGAGGCACTGGGGGGGCTCTGGGTGCTCCGGGGGGGCTCTGGGGGTTGCAGGGTGCCAGGGGGACTCTGGGGGCTCAGGGGGGTCTTGGGGTGCTCTGGGGGGTCCTGCAGTGCTAGGGGGGCTCTGGGGGCTCTAGGGGGTCCTGGGGAGGGCTCTGAGGGGTCCTGTGGTGCTGGGGGAGCTCTGGGGGTGCTCTGGGGGTCCCAAGGTGCTTGGGGGGTCCATCCCAGCCTTTCCCCCCCCAGGTGCTGCGTTACTTTGATTATGTCTTCACGGGGGTCTTCACCTTCGAGATGGTGATCAAGGTGAGGTGGGGAGGGGTCTGCAGGGTTTGGGGATCCCCCCGGACCCCCCCTGACCCCCCCATTCCCCCCCTCCCCGCAGATGGTGGATCTGGGGCTGGTGCTTCACCAAGGTGCCTACTTCCGGGACCTGTGGAACATTCTGGATTTCATCGTGGTCAGCGGGGCGCTGGTGGCCTTCGCCTTCACGTGAGTGACCCTGGGGACAGGGGACACACCTGGGGACACTCGGGGGGTGGGGAAGGGTCCCACTGCCCCCTCCCCACGCTCGATGTTGGTGTGGCTTGTCCGTCCGTCCGTCCGTCCGTCCTGGGCCGCCGCCGCCGCTTTGTCACCGCGTCCGTGTCACCGTCCTGTCACCGTCACCGTCACCGTGGGGGCGTGGCAGGGGAGGAGCCCCGAGGAAGGGGCGAGTAACCCTTGAGTAAAGTGTGAGGATCCACCGAGTAAAGGGTGAGGATCCCCCGAATAAAGGGTGAGGATCCACCAAGTAAAGGGTGAGAATCCACCGAGTAAAGGGTGAGAATCCCCTGAGTAAAAGGTGAGGATCCCCCGAGTAAAGGGTGAGGATCCACTGAGTAAAGGGTGAGAATCCCCCAAGGGTCTGAGCAGCCTTAAAGTAAAGGCTGGGCATCCTCAGAGTAAAGGCTGAGCATCCCCTGAGTAACTGAGCAGCCTCCAAGTAAAGGCAGAGCATCCCCTGAGCAAAGCCTGAGCATCCCCTGAGTAACTGAGCAGCCTCAGAGTAACTGAGTAGCCTTAAAATAAAGGCTGAGCATCTTCTGAGTAAAGCCTGAGCATCTTCTGAGTATCTGAGCAGCTTCCAAGTCTGGGCTGAGCATCTCCCATAAGACCAAGCATCCCCTGAGTAACTGGGGAGTAAACCCGGAGCAGACCCCGAGCACCTCCCGGGATTTGGGGCTGCCCCGGGGGTCTCCCCTCCCTCGGGGGGGTCCGGGGGTACCGGGGGGGGGCTCTGACCGTTCCTTGTCTCTCCGCTTCCTCCGCCTCCGCCGCAGGAGCAGCTCACGGTAAATCCTTCAATCCTTCCGCCTTCGTCTCTGTCCTCGTCCTCTCCTCGTGCTCATGGTCGTGCCTCGCTGTCCCTAATCCCCCAAAAATTCCAAAAATTCCCCCAAAATTCCAAAAAATTCCCCAAATTCCCACCCTTGCACCCCCAAAACCGCCTCAGGCAAAGATGATGGGGCGGGGCTAAGCCTGGAGGGGCGGGGTTAAGCCTGGAAGGGCGGGGCGGGGCCGGGGAAAGGGGGTGGATCCAGAGGAAAGGGGCGGGGCCAGGGGAGAGGAGGCGGGGCCGGGGAAAGGGGCGGGGCCAGGGATAAGGGGCGGGGCCGGGGAAAGGAGGCGGGGGCATGGAGAAGGGGCGGGGCCATGAGGAAGGGGGCGGGGCCAGGGAGAAGGGGCGAGGCCATGAGGAAGGGGCGGGGCCAGGGAAAAGGGGCGGGGCCAGGGAAAGGGGGCGGGGTCAGGGATAAGGGGCGGGGCCAGGGAGAAGGGGCGGGGCCAGCCCCTCTCCCGCTGCCGTTTTTGGGGTCGGGGGGGTCCCCGGACATTCCAGGGGTCCCACGCCCCCCTCGTTGCCCCCCAGCGGCAGCAGCAAAGGGAAGGACATCAACACCATCAAATCCCTGCGCGTGCTCCGCGTGCTGCGGCCCCTCAAGACCATCAAGAGGCTGCCCAAGCTCAAGGTGGGCCCCGGGGGGAGAATTCGGGGGGTCCCACCCTGTGAGGGTGAGGAAAGGGAGGTGAAAACACGCAGAGAGTTCTGGGTGATCAGAAGGATTTTTCAGCCTTCTAGGTATTTTTTTTTAATATATATATATATTTATATATTTTTAAATATATATAAAATATATTATATAAGTTTTTTATATCTATATATATAATATAGTATATGTAATATATGTAATATATATATTATATATGTAGTATGAATAATATATATAATATATATAATATATATAATAAATATTTTATGTTTATATATATTCTATATCTATATAAAATATAGATAAAATATATACTATATATTATATAAATAATAACGTTATAAATATTAATACATCATATACAATATAATTATTATAAATAACTTATATTATTGGTAAGTAAATATTATACTAATAAACAATAATATGATGAATGTATAATATATAAATATTAACTATATTAATAGTATACATGTTAATACATAATACATAATATAATAAATATTATCTATTAAATAATACAAAATAAATATTATATTAATAAATTGTAATATAATAAATATTTAGTATACAAATATTTTATTTTTTTTTAAGAAAAATAATTTTTTTTTCTTTATTTTGCTTTGTGCCTTTTATGGCGTGTTCTGCCATGAGAGGCTGTGATTGGTCTGAGGAAGACTCACTCTGTTCTCTTTTTTGTTTAATATTGTTTTTTAATATTAATTATTTTGTTTAATTGTTTAATATTGTTTAATATTGTTTAATATCGTTTAATAGGTGACAGAGAGATTGTTTTGGGGAGTTTTGTGTGAGAAGAGCGAAGCTCTCACAGTATATTTACAAAATAACAATTTTGTATTTGCAAAATTTTGTATTTTGTATTTACAAAATAACAATTTTGTGTTTACAAAATTTTGTATTTTGTATTCACAAAATAACAATTTTTTAAATTGCTATTAACAATAATTAATTAATTAATTGTTAGTTGTTATTAACAATTTTGACATGGTTACGAGAACAGGGATTTGTTATGAGAACAGGAATGTGCAATAACTCAGCAGTAAAACTCTGAAGCTCAAGAAATTAATTGTTAATTGTTATTAACAATTTTGACATTGTTATGAGAACGGGAATACACAATAACTCAGCAGTAAAAATGTGAAGCTCAAGAAATTAATTGTTAATTGTTATTAACAATTTTGACATTGTTATGAGGATGGGAATGTGCAATAACTCAGCAGTAAAAAATAAAAAAAATAACAGAGCCCCAAACCCAGCAGTGCTGACCCCTTCCCTCCCTCCCTGCCTGCCCAGGCCGTGTTTGACTGCGTGGTGAACTCCCTCAAGAACGTCCTCAACATCCTCATTGTCTACATGCTCTTCATGTTCATCTTCGCCGTGGTGGCCGTGCAGCTCTTCAAGGGAAAATTCTTCTACTGCACCGACGAGTCCAAGGAGTTCGAGAAGGACTGCAGGTAAAAAGGGCGTGGCAGGGCGGGGCCGGCGCCGCCCGCCCGAGCCTGGCCCACCGCCCCCTCCCCGGGCAGGGGCGAGTACCTGGTCTACGAGAAGGACAACGAGGTGAAGGCGCAGAAGCGCGAGTGGAAGAAGTACGAGTTCCACTACGACAACGTGCTCTGGGCGCTGCTGACGCTCTTCACCGTCTCCACCGGCGAGGGGTGGCCGCAGTAAGGATGCAAAGGGATTTTTGGGGGGTTCTGGAAGGTTCTGGGGTGGGCAGCAGGGCCCCAAACCCGGCCCCGTTCCCCCTGCAGGGTTCTCAAGCACTCGGTGGACGCCACGTACGAGAACCAGGGGCCGAGCCCCGGGTACCGCATGGAGATGTCCATCTTCTACGTGGTCTATTTCGTGGTGTTCCCCTTCTTCTTCGTCAACATCTTCGTGGCCTTGATCATCATCACCTTCCAGGAGCAGGGGGACAAGATGATGGAGGAGTACAGCCTGGAGAAGAATGAGGTGCAGCCAGGGGGGGGCTCTGTGGAGCTGGGGGTGACACTGGGGTGGGTGACACTGGGCTGGTGACACCGGTGTGGGTGGGTCACACCGGCGTGGGTGACACTGGGGTGGGTGACACTGGGGTGGGTGGGTGACACTGGTGTGGGTGACACCGGTGTGGGTGGGTCACACCGGCGTGGGTGACACTGGGGTGGGTGGGTGACACTGGTGTGGGTGACACCGGTGTGGGTGGGTGACACTGGTGTGGGTGACACTGGTGTGAGTGACACCGCAGTGGGTGACACCAGGGTGGGTGACATTGGGCTGGGTGACACCGGGGTGGTGACACTGGGGTGGGTGTCACTGGTGTGACCCCACGGAGCTGTGGGGCTCACTCTGGGGAGGGTGACACCGGTGTGGGTGACACTGGGCTGGTGACACCGGTGTCACCCCCCCGCAGAGGGCCTGCATCGACTTTGCCATCAGCGCCAAGCCGCTGACCCGGCACATGCCCCAGAACCGCCAGAGCTTCCAGTACCGCATGTGGCAGTTCGTGGTGTCCCCTCCCTTCGAGTACACCATCATGGCCATGATCGCCCTCAACACCATCGTGCTGATGATGAAGGTGGGCAGGGACGGCGCTGGGGGGGCTGGGGAGCCCCCCGGGGGGTTTGGTCACCCCCCAGGAGCTCTCCAGGTCCCCTCGGTGCTGTTCCCCCTGGGGTTTGTCCTGCTCTGTCCCCTCTGCGCCCTGGACCTGTCTGTCCATCCCTGGATCCATTTCTGGAGCCCAGCATTGTCCTGCACCTCTGTCCCCCCTGGGAGTTGTCCCTGTCCCCCTGGGAGTTGTCCCTGTCCCCCCCAGAACCACCCCTGGGATCCATTCTGTGCCCAGGAATTGTCCCTGTCCCCCCAGGATACATCCCTGTCCCCCCCAGGCCTGTCCCTGTCCCCCCAGACCCCGTCCCTGTCCCCCCAGGAATTGTCCCTGTCCCCCCAGGCTCCATCCCTGTCCCCCCAGACTCCATCCCTGTCCCCCCAGGCTCCATCCCTGTCCCCCAGACCTGTCCCTGTCCCCCCCGGGCCTGTCCCTGTCCCCCCCAGACCTGTCCCTGTCCCCCCAGACCTGTCCCTGCCCCTGGGACCCACCCCCAGCCCGCCATGCACCCCTGTCCCCACCCTCCTGCGCTGTCCCCACCCTCCCTCAGTGTCCCCACACTGTCCCCACCCTGTCCCCACACTGTCCCCACCCTGTCCCCGCACTGTCCCCGCCCTGTCCCCACCTCCCGCGCTGTCCCCGCAGTTCTACGACGCCTCGGACACCTACGAGAACGTCCTCAAGATGTTCAACAACGTCTTCACCTCCCTCTTCTCCCTCGAGTGTCTCCTCAAGATCATGGCCTTTGGTGTCCTGGTATGGGGGACCCTGGGGTTTGGGGGGACCCCTGGGGTTGGGGGGACCCCCGGGCCACCGGGGCACCCTGGGGACACAGAATGTCGGGGACCCCAGAGGATCCCAAAACCTCCTGGGATGAGCGCCCCAGATCTGTCACCGCACATCCAGGACAGAGGGACCCACCTCAGGCCCCCCCCGAGTTTTGGGGGGGCAGCTCAGGGGTACCCCAGGACCCCACATCCCTTCCCTCCTTTCCCCAGAATTATTTCCGCGACGCCTGGAACGTTTTCGACTTTGTGACGGTCCTGGGCAGCATCACCGACATCCTGGTGACGGAATTTGGGGTAGGTGGGCACCGCCGCCCCCTCCCCGTCCCCATTTGGGGGGTCCTGGACCCCCCTCACCCCCTTTTTTTGTCCCCCCTTCCCAGAACAATTTCATCAACCTGAGCTTCCTGCGGCTGTTCCGTGCTGCCCGCCTGATCAAGCTGCTGCGCCAGGGCTACACCATCCGCATCCTGCTCTGGACCTTCGTCCAGTCCTTCAAGGTGACCCCAAAAAAACCCCCGGTGTCCCCCCCGGTGTCCCCCAAACCCCGAGGGTCACCCCCAGAGCCCCCCCGTGACCGTCCCCGCTGTGTCCCCAGGCCCTGCCCTACGTGTGCCTGCTGATCGCCATGCTCTTCTTCATCTACGCCATCATCGGCATGCAGGTGAGGCACCCGTGGGTGCGGGGGACACCCAGGGGTGCAGGGGACACCCAGGGGTGCAGGTGAGGCACCCGTGGGTGCGGGGGACACCCAGGGGTGCAGGGGACACCCAGGGGTGCAGGTGAGGCACCCAGGGGTGCAGGGGACACCCAGGGGTGCAGGGGACACCCACAGCTGCAGGTGAGGCACCCAGGGGTGCAGGGGACACCCAGGGGTGCAGGGGACACCCAGGGGTGCAGGTGAGGCACCCAGGGGTGCAGGGGACACCCAGGGGTGAAGGTGACACCTCAGGGTGCAGGTGAGACCTCTGGGTGCAGGTGACACCCACTAGTGCAGGTGACACCCGTGGGTGCAGGTGATACCCCCAGCCCCCCCTGAGCTGCCCCGGGTCCCCCGCAGGTGTTCGGGAACATCGGGATCGAGGAGGAGGATGACGAGTCGGCCATCACCCAGCACAACAACTTCCGCACCTTCTTCCAGGCGCTGATGCTGCTCTTCAGGTGAGCCCCGTGTCACCTGTGTCACCTGGGTACCCAGTGCCACCCCAGTGTCACCTGGGTACCCAGTGTCACCCCAGTGTCACCTGGAGGGCTGCTGTCACCCCAGCATGTCCCCTGGCTAATTCCCAGTGCCACCCCAGTGTCACGTGGGTACCCAGTGCCACCCCAGCACAGTCCCAGTGCCACCCCAGTGCCACCCCGGTGCCACCCGTGCTACGGCAGCCGCTCTGCCGTGTTCCCCGGTGTCCCCGCCCTGTCCCCCCCCCGTGTCCCCGCCCTGTCCCCCCCCCGTGTCCCCCGGTGTCCCCCCGGTGTCCCCACGGTCACGCGTGTCCCCTGCCGCCAGGAGCGCCACCGGGGAGGCGTGGCACGAGATCATGCTGTCGTGCCTCAGCGGGAAGCCGTGCGACGAGAACTCGGGCATCAAGGAGGACGAGTGCGGCAACGAGTTCGCCTATTTCTACTTCGTGTCCTTCATCTTCCTCTGCTCCTTCCTGGTGAGAGCCCCGGGGAGTTTATCTCCCCGAAATTGGGATTTTCTCCCCAAAATTTGGTTTCTTCTTCAAAATTCGGGGATGTCCTCCCCAAAATTGGGGGTTTCTTCCCCAAATCCGGGGTTTCCCCCCCCCAAATTCGGGGTTTTCTTCCCCAAATTCGGAGTTTATCTCCCCAAATTTCAGATTTTTCTGCCCAAATTCGGGGGATTTTCCTCCCTGAATTTCGGATTTTTCTGCCCAAATTTGGGGATTTTCCTCACCGAATTTGAGGATTTTCCTCCCTGAATTTCAGATTTTTCTGCCCAAATTTGAGTATTTTCCTCCCGAATTTTTTTTTTTTATTTTCCCCCCAAATTTCCGGCCCCCCCCGCGCCCCCCCCTGCAGATGCTGAACCTTTTTGTCGCCGTCATCATGGACAACTTCGAGTACCTGACCCGGGACTCGTCCATCCTGGGCCCGCACCACCTGGACGAGTACGTGCGGGTCTGGGCCGAGTACGACCCGGCCGCCTGGTAAGGGACCCCCCGGGGGGGACAGGGACACCCCCGGAGCCCTCATGGGGAGGACAGGGACACCCCCGGACCCCTCCCGGCCCCGGGGACACCCCCGGAGCCCTCCTGACACCCCCGGACCCCTCCTGACACCCCCGGACCCCTCCCGGCCCTGGGGACACCCCTGGACCCCTCCTGGCACCGGGGACACCCCCGGACCCTTCCTGACAACCCCGGACCCCTCACGGACCCGGGGACACCTCCAGACCCCTCCTGACACCAGGGACACCCCCAGACCCCTCCCGGCACCGGGGACACCCCCAGACCCCTCCCGGCACCGGGGACACCCCCGGACCCCTCCTGGCACCGGGGACACCCCCAGACCCTTCCCAACACCAGGGACACCCCCGGACCCCTCCTGACACCAGGGACACCCCCAGACCCCTCCCAGCACCGGGGACACCTCGGAGGGGTCGCACCCCCCCACCCCCGTTGTCCCCGGGGGCAGCAAAAGTGACCGAGACCCCTCTGGGCCCCCCCTGGTGTGTCCCCCCCACTTCGGGGGTGTCACCAGAGATTTCCACCCCCCCCTCCCCATAGGGTGGGGGGGTCTCTGGAGCCCAAATTGTCCCCGGGGGGTTTTGGGGTGCCTAAACCCCCTCGAGGGGGTATCCTGGTGGTGTCTGTCACCCCCACCCCAAATCCCCATAGTGGGGGGGGTTCTGGGTGTCCAAATCCCCTCGTGGGGGGGGTCCTGGGGGTTTCTATCACCCCCACCCCAAATCCCCTCATGGGGAGGGGTCCTGGGTACCCAAATCCCCTCGTGGGGGGGGTCCTGGGGGTGTCTGTCACCCCCACCCCAAATCCCCTCATGGGGAGGGGTCTCTACATCCCAAACCTCCCCTTCCCCACTGAGGCTTCTCACCGGGCACAGCCCGGGGGGGTCCCGCCATACCTGGGGGGATCTCGCCGTGCCCGGGGGGCGTCCTGGGGGTCCCGCCATGCCTGGCTGAGGGTCCCAGGGTTTTGGGGGGTCCCGGGGGGGTCCCGCCCCCCCACTAACGTGTGTCTCTTGCAGCGGGCGCATCCACTACCGGGACATGTACAGTTTGTTGCGCGTGATCTCCCCCCCCCTGGGGCTGGGCAAGAAATGCCCCCATAGGGTGGCCTGCAAGGTTCGGCCCCCCCCAAACCGCCCGTGACCCCCCCGGGGCTGGAATGCGCTTTCCCGGCGCTGTATATACATATACACAATGTATATTTATATATAAATGTGTATTTATATACAGATGTATATACATATACACAATGTATATTTATATATAAATGTGTATTTATATACAGATGTATATACATATACACAACATATATTTATATACCAATGTATATTTATACACAACGTATATTTATATACACAATATATATTTATACACAATGTATATTTATATACAAATGTATATTTATATACAAAAGTATATTTATATACAAAAGTATATTTATATACAATGTATATTTATATACACAAATGTATATTTATATACCCCCCCCCCGCGCCCGGCCCGCCGGACCCCGGCATGGAGCCCCCCCTGCTCCCCATCCCCCCCCGGCATGGGGCACCCCCAAACCCCCCCCAAATTTACCCCCCCCACCCCAACCCGCGGGCGGGGCCGAGTCGGGGAAATTCTGAATTTTTGCTTCGCCTTCGTTTGGGTTTTGTGGTTTTGTTTTTATTTTTTGTCATCGTTTGGTGTTCAGTTCGTTTGTTTTTAATGGTTCGTTTTGGTGGTTTTAATTATGTGTCCTTGTTTAATTATTTATCGTTATCTGTTTGGTTTAAGTTGTTTAATTATTTTCATTTTTTAAATTATTTTCGTTGTTAAACTGGTTTTGTTATTTATTTTCGTTATTTATTTATTTTCATAATTTAATTATTTTATTAATAAATTATTTTCGTTATTTAAGTATTTTCATTATTAAATTATATTAATTATTAAATTATTTTCGTTGTTTAATTATTTTATTATTTAAGTATTTTTATTAATAAATTATATTCATTATTAAATTATTTTCGTTGTTAAATTATTTTAATATTTAATTATTTTTATTATTAAATTATTTTCATTGTTAAATTACTTGCATTATTTAATTATTTTCATTATTAAATTATTTTCGTTATTTATTTTGTTATTTAATTACTTTAAATAATTTAATTATATCAGTTATTTAATTATTTTAATTATTAAAATATTTTCGTTATTTAATTATTATTAAATTATTTTCATTATTAGATTATTTTCATTATTAAATTGTTATTGTTAAATTATTTTCGTTATTTACTTATTTTAATTATTAAATTATATTCATTATTTAATTATTTTTCGTTAATTAATTAATTAATTATATTCATTATTTAATTATTTTCGTTATTTAATTAATTAATAAATTATATTCATTATTTAACTATTTTCGTTATTTAATGACTTTTTGTTATTTTAGATATTTTCATCATCAGTTACGGGTTTTTATTATTTAATTATTTTTGTAACCCCGTTTTTTATCCTTTTTATTCTCCTCATTCTCTTTATTCATTTTCTCCTTTTTTTCTCTTCTCGCCTTTATCCTTTTTCACTGCACAATTATTTTTAATCATTCAATTATTGTCATTATTCTGTCAATCCTTATAACTTTATGTTCTCGTTGGGTTTATTAATTTTAATTATTTTAATCAGTTTCAAATGTAAAAGTGTCTATTAAATTATTTTTATTACATTACTTTTATTATTTTATTTTCCTATTTGAACTTTTCATGACTCAATCGATTTTCCTTATTTTCCTAATTATTTAAACTTCTGTTACTTTTTATAATTTTCGGGTTTATCACTGCATGTTACTCTGGGTTTTTTATCATTTTTATTTTTTAGATTTTCATTTGCTATTTTACCTTCACTTACGGCTTTTCTTATTCCTTGCTTTGGTTTTTACCAATAAAAATAATAAAAGGTAAACATAACAACACAGAAATAAAACATAAAATGATAAAAAGTAAAAATAATAGCAATAAAAATAATTATTATTTTTATTGTCGTTATTATCGTTACTTTTTATTATTTTCATTTTTATTCTTGTTATTTTTACCTTTTATTATTTTTATTTACCTTATTCTTTATTATTCACTTTTAATTACTTTTCCTTTCTCCATTTAAATTTTTTCCTTTTCAAAATTTTCCCGCTCTTGATTTCCTCTCCTCTCCTCATTTTTTGCCATTTATTCTTTCCTGCTTCACTTTTTATTATTTTTATGATTTTTTTCTCATTTCCCTTTCCATTCTTTCTGTTCTCCCCCAACTTTTTCCTTTTCCTCCCTTTAATTTCCCCATTCCTGCTCCCAAATCTTTTTACTCTTCCCAATTCCCGCCACCTTTCCCCTTTTTACCTTTTATCATTTCCACTATTATTTAATTATCATTTCCCTTTTTTTTTTGGTTTTATCTTTTAATCTCCCTTTTTCTTTTTTCTTTTTTTTTTTTTGCTTTTTTTAATCTCCCATTGCTTTCTTTTTATTTTTGCACTTTTTTCCCTTTTATTTAATCTCCCCCATTTTCTTTTTTTATTTTTTTATTTTTTTAACTTCCCCCATTTCCTTTTTTTTTTTTTGCGTTTTTTTGCTTTTGTTTAAAATCTCCCATTTTCTTTTTTCTTCTTTTTCTTTTGGCTTTTTTTTATAATTTTCCATTTTCTTCTTTTTTTTTTTTTTTAATCTCTCCCATTTCCTTTTTTTTTGCCTTTTTTTAATCTCCATTTTAATTTTTTGTTTTTAATCTCCCATTTCTTTTTTTTTAATCTCCCCCATTTTGATTTTTTGTTTTTAATCTCCCATTTTCTTTTCTTTTCTTTTCTTTTTTTAATCTCCCTCCTTTTTTGCCATTTTTAAAATTTTCCCCCATTTTAATTTTTTTTTCTTTCTTTTATTTTTAATCTCCCATTTTCTTTTCTTTTTTCCTTTGCTTTTTTTTTAATCTCCCATTTCCTTTATTTTAGCCTTTTTTTTAATCTTCCAGTTCCTTTTTTCTTTTTTGCCTTTTTTATCTCCCATTATATTTTCTTTTTTTTTAACCACCCTAATTTCCTTTTTTTTTTCCTCTTTTTTTTTTTTAATCACTCCCACCCCTTTTATTTTATTTTATTTCCTTTCCCACCATTAGAATTTCTTCTCCTTCGGTCTCCCCCCTCCCTTTCCCGTTCCCCCCGGCCCGGTGTAACCCCCGGTGTGTCCCCCCCCCTCTCTCGCCCCCAGGGGCCGCCTGACCCTCGCGGACATGTACGAAATGCTGCGGCACATGTCCCCGCCGCTGGGGCTGGGCACCAGCTGCCCCCCCCGCGTGGCCTATAAGGTAGAATAACCCCCCCGGGGGCGCCCCCCGGCCGGCCCCGCCCTCCTCCGGGGGGATTTGGGGGATTTTTTTTGGTTTTTTTTGGTGTTTTTTTTTTTATTTTTTATTTCCCTCCTGCGGCCGCCGGCCCCTGCTGAGCCCCCCCCGGACGGGCTGGGTAAGATGCGCCCCCCGTTCCTCCCCCCCCCAATGTGGGGACCCCCGCACACACCCCAAATGGGGTTTGGGGGGTCCCCCTGGGGCTCAGCTGGACCCCTCAAAAATTCCCGAGATTTCCTTTTGGGGTCCCCCATGGGACCAAAGAGAGCCCCCACCCCTATTTGGGGTCCCCCAGAGTCTCCATTTGGGGTCTATTTAAAGGGACCAACCAGACCCCCCGCCCCAATTTGGGGTCCCTCAGTCTCCTTTTGGGGTCTCCTTAAAGGGACCCCCCCCGCCCCAATTTGGGACTTTCAGGATTTCCTTTTGGGGTCCCCCATGGGACCAATGAGACCCCCCCACCCCAATTTGGGGTCCCTCAGGAATTTCCTTTTGGGGTCCCCTTGAAGGGACCCCCCGCCCCAATTTGGGACTTTCAGGATTTCCTTTTGGGGTCCCCATGGGACCAGTGAGACACCCCCATCCCAATCGTTTTGGGGTCTCCTTTAAGGGACCCCCTGCCCCAATTTGGGGTCACCCAGAGATCTCCTTTTGGGGTCTCCTTAAAGAGACCAACGAGACCCCCCCACCCTAATTTGGGGCCCCCAGAGTCTCCTTTTGGGGTCTCCTTGAAGGGACCCCCCGCCCCAATTTGGGGTCCCTCAGAATCTCCTTTTGGGATCCCCATGGGACCCCCCCGCCCCCGAGCCCAATTTGGGGTCCCCCCATTTTGGGGATCCCCTGCGGGCCGCCCCCCCAGCGCTCCCCATTTTTAGGGACCCCCCCCTTTTCCCAGCCCCGCCCCCCGGCCCCCCCCGGCTGCTGCACGGCCCCCCCGCCCCTTCCCCCCCGCCCCGCGGGGGCTCCGGAGCTGCATCGTGAGGGGGGGG
Source organism: Acrocephalus arundinaceus (assembly GCA_021534815.1). Classification (NCBI taxonomy): domain Eukaryota; kingdom Metazoa; phylum Chordata; class Aves; order Passeriformes; family Sylviidae; genus Acrocephalus; species Acrocephalus arundinaceus. The sequence continues at coordinate 52,908 of JAJEOU010002723.1, read as the reverse complement.
TGGGGGGGGTCCTGCATCGTGGGGGGGGTCGGGCATGGGGGGGGGGTCCGTGCCTCAGTTTCCCCCCCCGGCACCGCTCGCTCTGCATGGGGGGGGTCTGGGGTGGGGGGGCCGCTCATTTTTGGGGAGGGGGCACGGGGAGCGGGGAGGGGTCTCAGGCCTGGCACACCCATCGCTGCCCCCCCGCACGTGTGTCCTGTCCCCCCCCACCCTGAGGATGCCGGTTTGCACCCCCCCCAAAAAAAATCCGGAATGGGATTGGGAATGAGCCCCTCCCTCCCCTCCTGCTGCATGAGCCGCATGCGCCGCCCCCCCCAAAAATAAAAAATTTTGGGGGTCCCGCTTGGCCGTGCCCCCCCCCCAAAATTCAGTGGGGAGAAGGCGGGAGGCCGGGGGGGGGGGTTGGGGTGGGGGGGGTCGTGCCTCAGTTTCCCCGCCCGCTGCACACGCGGGGGGGGCGCCCCCGCCTTCTCACCCCCCCCGGGATGGGCTGGGGGGTCGGGGGGGGTCCCGGCTGACCGAATTTGGGGTGTCCCCCCCCCGCAGCGGCTGCTCCGCATGGACCTGCCCGTGGCCGATGACAACACGGTGCACTTCAACTCCACCCTGATGGCGCTGATCCGCACGGCGCTGGACATCAAGATCGCCAAAGGCAGGGGACAGGGACATCGGGGGACATGGGGAAACGACATGGGGACATGGGGGACATGGGGACACACTGGGGACATGGGGGACATCAGGGGATATGGGGACATGGCACTGATCCGCACGGCGCTGGACATCAAGATCTCCAAAGGCAGGGGACAGGGACATCGGGGGACATCGGGGGACATGGGGAAACGACAGGGGGACATGGGGACACACGGGGACATGGGGGACACAGGGGATATGGGGTCACCGGGGGACACCCAGGGACACGGGGGACATGGGGACATACATGGAGACAGGGACACAGGGGACATAGGGACACGGGGACACAGGGGACATGACACAGGGGACACCGGGGATAAGAGGACACGGGGGATATGGGGACACCCGGGGACATAGGGACACGGGGGACAGGGGGACATAGGGGACACCCAGGGGACACGGGAGACATAGGCGACATGCGGGGACATGAGGACAGAGGGGGACATGGAGGGTGTGAGGGATACAGAGGCTCGGGGGAACAGGGGTCCCCACGGGTCCCTGAGGACACCCAGGGCCCCCCGTGTCACCCACGTGTCCCCAAGGACACCCAGAGCCCCCCGTGTCACCCATGGGTCCCCAGAGCCCCCCGTGTCACCCGCGTGTCCCCAAGGACACCCAGGGCCCCCCGTGTCACCCGCGTGTCCCTGAGGACACCCAGAGCCACCCATGTCACCCACGTGTCCCAGACCCCCCCCCGTGTCCCCCCCAGGACACCCAGGGCCCCCCGTGTCACCCATGGGTCCCCAGAGCCCCCCGTGTCACCCGCGTGTCCCCGCAGGCGGGGCGGACAAGCAGCAGATGGACGCGGAGCTGCGCAAGGAGATGATCGCCATCTGGCCCAACCTGTCCCCCAAAAACCTGGACCTGCTTGTCACCCCGCACAAGTGTAAGGGGCCACCCCATTCTGTCCCTGTCCCCGCGGTGTCCCCGCGCTGTCCCCGCTGGCTGACGCGTGTCCCCGCAGCCACCGACCTGACGGTGGGGAAGATCTACGCGGCCATGATGATCATGGAGTATTACCGGCAGAGCAAGGCCAAGAAGCTGCAGGCCATGCGCGAGGAGCAGGTGGGACAGCGCCACTGTCCCCTCCCTGTCCCCCCGCAGTGTCCCCGCCGCCCCCGAGGGTCCCAGCCCGGCCCTGCCCTCTCCTCTGCCACCTCCGGTGTCCCCATCCCGATCCTGTCCCCCCTGACCATCCCAGACACACTCCCGGTGTCCCTGTGTCCCGCTGTCCCCGAGTTCCGGTGTCCCCGTGTCCCAGTGTCCTGATGTCCCGGTGTCCCCGTGCCCAGCCGCCTGTGTCCCTATGTCCCGGTGTCTCCGCGTCCCGGTGTCCCCATGCTTAGCCGTCCGTGTCTCCGTGTCCCCCTGTCCTGGTGTCCCCATGTCCCGGTGTCCCCGTGTCCCGCTGCCCCCGGTGTCCCCGCTGTTCCGGTGTCCCCATGTCCCGGTGTCCCCCCAGAACCGGACGCCGCTGATGTTCCAGCGCATGGAGCCGCCCTCCCCTACCCAGGAGGGGCCCCCGGGACCGGACGCGGCGCCCGCGGCGGAGCCGTAAGTGCCACCCCTTGTCCCCTCTGCCACCCCGGTGCCACCCCGGTGTCCCCGGTGGGGCTCTGAGCGCCGCTGTCCCCCCAGGGCCGCGCGGGACGGGGACATGAAGGAGAGCCAGTCCTGGGTGACCCAGCGCGCCCAGGAGATGTTCCAGCGCACCGGCACCTGGAGCCCCGAGCGGGGACACCCCGACGATGTCCCCAACAGCCGCCCCAACTCCCAGGTGAGGGCGGTGCCCTTGTCCCCCGATGTCCCCTGATGTGCCCGCTGTCGCCGGGGGCCGCGCTGTCCCCGCCGTGCCTCAGTTTCCCCGTGCCGCAGCTGGTGGAGATGCGGGAGATGCCCAAGGACGGACACTCGGACAGTGACTACCTGCCCATGGAGGGGCACGGCCGCGCCGCCTCCATGCCCCGCCTGCCCGCCGACACCCAGGTGAGGGGACAGCGCCGGGTGTCACCCGCCCTGTCACCCCCAGGCCGCCAGGGACCGGCCCGGGGTGGCAGCACGGCCCCAACATCGCCCCCCCCACGCAGCTTTAATGGTGGGGAGGGGGCGTTTGGGGGGGCCGGGGCAGCTGCGGTGTCACCTGGTGGTGTCACCTTGGTGGTGTCACCCGGCGGTGTCACCTGGCCGTGTCCCGTGTCCCCCGCCATGGCTGCAGCGCTGGGCTGGGGGTCTCTGGGGGGGCATGAGCATGGCAGCAGGGGGCTTTATTTTTGGGGAGGGGTGTGACACGTGTGGTGGCCCGGTGGCCACTGGGTCCCCTCATGGGGGGACACCGAGTCCCAGCACAGGGGACGTCGGGAGTGTCCCCGCACGTCCGGCTTGGGGACAGCCCCGGGGACAGGGACGCTCTGGCTGCTCTGCTCATTGCTGCTGCTCCCCCCCCGCCGCTGCTTGGCTGCTCCGCCCCCTCCCCACCCTGCCCGGACCCCCCCGGACCCCCCGGCCCGGGTTCACCCCCGGCTCTCTCTGTCTCTCCCCCGGCTCCGCGGGCTCCGGCTCTGGCAGCGGAGGAAGGTGCGACCCCGAGGCAATAACCTCAGTGTAGGTACCGCGGGGGCCCCGAGACCGCCCCCGGCCAGAGCCCCCCGAGCCCCGGAACCCCTCACAGCCACCCCCGGACCCCCACTGCCACCCCCAGAGCCCCCCGACCCTCGGACCCCCCTCACAGCCCCCACAGCCACTCCCGGACTCCCCCAGCCACCCCCAGAGCCCCCCGACCCTCGGACCCCCCTCACAGCCCCCACAGCCACCCCCGGACTCCCCCAGCCACCCCCAGAGCCCCCCGACCCTCGGACCCCCCCACGGCCACCCTTGGATCACCCTGGATCCCCACAGCCCCCCCTACCCCACAGACCTCCCTGGATCCCCCCAGAGCCCCAATTCCAGACACCCCCAGGACCCCACAGCCCCCACCTCAAAATCCCGCACCCCCCTGGACCCCCTGGACCCCCATGTCACCCCGTGTCTCCTCTGTGTCACCCCCTGCACCAACACCTGCACCGTCACCAGCGAGGAGCAGCGCCCCTGTGTCCTTGTCCCTGTCCCCGTGTCCCCTCCACTGTCCCCCTGTGCCCCCTGACCCCTCTCGGGGGTCCCTGGCAGCAGCAGCTCAATGCTTAGAGCAGCGGGGGGGGGCCACCCCAGGGCTGTGGGGACACGATGGAAATGGGGACACGGTGACAGTGGGGACACGATGGAAATGGGGACACGGTGACAACACCGCGTCCCTGCCAGCCCAGCGGTGGGACACAGAATGGGAGGGGTGGGCACCCACCGGGGGTGGGGGGCGTGGGGACAGCCCTGAGGGGACAGGCCTGGAGGGGACAGTTCTGAGGGGACAGGGCTGAGGGGACAGTTCTGAGGGGACACTGAGGGGACAGCGCTGAGGGGACAGTTCAAAGGGGACAATTCTGAGGGGACAGATCGGAGGAGACAGCTCTGAGGGGACATCACTGAGAGCACAGCGCTGAGGGGACACTGAGGGGACAGCGCTGAGGGGACAGCCCTGGAGGGACAGGCCTGGAGGGGACAGTTCTGAGGGGACAGGGCTGAGGGGACAGCACTGAGGGGACAGTTCTGAAGGGGACAGCACTGAGGGGACACTAAGGGGACAATTTTGAGGGAACAGTGACAGTGACCAGGTGCTGTGTCTGGAGGAGGGATGGGAAAGGAAGGGGAGGACGGACGGACGGACAATTGATAGATTATAATGGACGGACGGGAGGGATCCGCAGCACCCAAAGGTGCTCCGGCCACTCAGGTGGCCCCACCCTGGCGCTCGCCAGCCCCGTCCCCCTCAGAGCCCCCCTGGCCACGCCCCCAGCCCCGCCCCCCGCCCAGGTGTCCCCCCCGAGCCCCGCGGCTCCGCCGTCCCCGCCGTGCCCCCCCCGGTGCGGTGACGGCCCCGGGCCGTGTCCCGCAGACCATCGCGGACTCGAGCCCCATGAAGCGCTCGGCGTCGCTGCTGGGCCATTCCCGCGCCCGCGGCGTCCGCCTGGACGATTTCTCCCTGGAGCGCGTCCCCCCCGCCGAGGACGGGCAGCGCCACCACCCCCGCCGGGGCCACCGCGGCCACCGCGCCTCCGAGCGCTCCCTCAGCCGCTACACGGACGGCGACACAGGTGCGACCCCCGCCGCGACCCCTGCGTGGGGACATCTCCCGGCGTGTCCCCGCCCCGCCCTGGGTGTCCCCGCCCCGCCCTGGGTGTCCCCAAGGCCACCCTGGTCCCCAAGGCCACCCGTGCCTGGTGGCGGTGTGACTTTGTCTCCTGCCCGAGGTCGCTGATGTCCCCTGGGTCCTCCGAGTCCCCTGGGTCACCCCAGCTCCTGTCCCTGGGTCCCCCCTACACACACCGGGGTCACCCCCTGTCCTGCCCCAGTGTCCCTCAATGTCCCCTGGGCCACCCCTGCGCCCCTTCAATGTCCCCTGGGCCACCCCTGCGCCCCCTCCTGACCCCCCCGCGTCCCCCCCGACCCCCCATGCCCCCCTGACCCCCCCGCCGTGTCCCTCAATGTCCCCCGGGCCACCCCCGTGTCCCTCAGTGTCCCCCGGGTCACTCCCGTGTCCCCGCCATGTCCCCCCCGACCCCGCCCTGTCCCCCCTGACCCCCCGGTGTCCCCGCAGGGCTGGGCACGGACCTCAGCGTCACCACCCAATCCGGGGACGCCCCCCCCGCCAAGGACCGGGACCCGGACCGGGGCCGCCCCAAGGACCGGCGGCACCGGCACCACCACCACCACCACCACCACCACCACCACGGCGGCACCGGGGGCGGCACCGGCACCGGGGGCGGGGACCGGGACCGGGACCGGGACCGCTGCGCGCCCCCCCCCGAGCGGCACCACGAGTACGGGCGGCCGCGCTCCCGGGACCGCCGCTGGTCCCGCTCCCCCAGCGAGGGCCGGGAACACGCGGGCCCCCCCCGCCAGGTGGGTGCCCCCCTCCGCTCGCCCCCCCTCCGCCTCTAGGACCCCCCCCGTCATTTGGGGGGGGGGGACACAAGGGCTGCACCCCCCGAGTCTTCAACCAAAGACCCCCCCAAACCCAGTCCCCCCACCCATGGGTGCTGCTCAGGCTGGGGGGGGTGTGGGATTCCCCCCCCCCCCCAAATCCGAGGGTCTGTTTGGGTCGGGGGGGTTAAATCCCAGCGCCCCCCCCCGGCCCGTTCTGCCCGCCCCAGTTTGGAACTGGTGGCGTCCCAGTTACACCAGCAGAGCCCCCTCAGAGCTCCAACTGGGGGGGGTCCAGCCCCCCCTAATTCGGGGGGGTTCAGTGCCCAGCTTGGGGGGGTTCCAGGCCTCAATTTGGGGGTCCAGCCCCCCCTTTTTTGGGGGTCCAGCGTCACTTTGGGGGTCCAGGCCCCCCCCCTTTTTTGGGGTCCAACCCCTCCCTTTGGGGGTCCAACCCTCAATTCGGGGGTCCAGCCCCCCCTTCCTTGGGGCCCCCCCCTTTGGGGGTCCAGTGCCCAATTTGGGGGGTCCAGCCCCTCCCTATTGTCCAGCCCCCCCCTTTGGGGTCCAGCCCTCAATTTGGGGGCGCACTCCCCCTTCTTTGGGGATCCAGTGCCCAATTTGGGGGTCCAGCCCCCCCCCCAGGAGGGGCAGCACCCAGTTGGGGGGGGGCGATGTGGGGACCCCCCCCGAGGGGATCTGGGGGTGACGGGGGGGGGCGGCGGCGACGCTTGGACCCCTCCGGATGCGCCCCCTCCCCCTCCCTGCTCTCGCCCCTCCCCCCCCGCCCTGCCCGCACAGAGCCCCCCCCTCCCCCCCCCTCTGGCTTGGCCCCCCCGGCCCCCCCCCCCGGCTGCTTTTTGGGGGGGCCCTGGCGTGATTCACCTCTCTGTTTCCCCATCGCTCTGCTTTGGCTGCGCTGTCACGGCGAGGGGTGGCCCAGGTAAGCGGCTCGGGGCCCCCCCAAATCTGCTCCGGCCCCCCCAGGCTCCGGCCACCCTGGAAAGTTTGGAATGAAGCTGCCCCCCCCCAAAAAAAAAAACCCCAAAATCTGGCTGCGGCTCCAGCAGGAGCGGCTTTGCCTCCCTGGGATGTTTTGGGGTGCCCCCCCACATCCCCCCATTTAAATCCCCCCCCCAGAACACCCCCAGACCAAAATTGGGGTGCAGGGACCCCCCGCCCCCACCCCTGAGTCAGGGGTCTCAACCCCCCCGGGGGGCTTTGGGGGCTCCCCCATAGTCCGGAGGTTTGGGGGTGCACAGGCCCCCCCCAGCCCTGTCTGAAATGGGTCTGGGGTCCTCAGCGCCCCCGTTCATTGAGCACCGAATCAGAATTGGGGGTGACACCCCCGGGCCCCCCAGCCTGCAATTGGGGGGGGGTCCCGTGCAGGGCCGGGGGCTCAGGGAGCCCCCCCAAACTCTGAACAATTGGGGTTCACCCCCAGCCCCCCTCCCCAAAAGTGAGAGGGGGATAACGCCCCCCAGGACCCCCCCAGGACCCCCCAGGACCCCCAGATTTGGGGTACAGCGCCCCCCCCCCCCCGGGCTGACTCTTCCAAACTTCTCCAGCTCCCGCTGCGCCCCCCGCGACCCCCCTCGACCCCCCCAACCCTCCCCAGCTTTGCCTTGCGAGCGCTTTGGGGGGACCCCCCCCGGTCCCCCGTGTCACCTCTGTCGCCTCCGGTGCCCGCATGGCCGTGGCTGTGTCCCCCCCCCGTGGCTGTGTCCCCCCCCTCAAATGGCTGCGACACCCCCGGGCCCCCATTTCCCTTCCTGTCCCCTCCCCGGTGTCCATGGTGTCCCCGTGTGTCCCCACGATGTCCCCACGATGTCCCCACGACGTCCCCGTGTGTCCCCACGCTGTCCCCGTGTGTCCCCACGATGTCCCCACGATGTCCCCACGATGTCCCCGTGTGTCCCCACGCTGTCCCTGTGTGTCCCCACGATGTCCCCACGATGTCCCCACGATGTCCCCGTGTGTCCCCGTGTCCCGCTGTCCCCGCCGCGACCCCCGCGCCCATTTTCTCGCCCCCCCGCCCGCCGCCGCCACCCCGTTTTTGTTGTCGCTGTCGCTGCAGGGCAGCAGCTCGGTCAGCGGCAGCCCGGTGCTCTCCACGTCCGGGACCAGCACTCCCCGCCGCGCCCGCCGCCAGCTCCCGCCGACCCCCGCCACGCCGCGGCCCCACGTCTCCTACTCGCCCGCCGCCCGCCGCCCCCCGCCCGCCGCGCCGCCCCCCGCCCGCGGCCCCCGCCGCCCTCCGCCGCCCGCCGACCCCCGCCCCGCCGCCTCCTCCTCCCGCTGGCCCGAGCCCCCCCGAGGGCCCCCCCGAGACTCGGAACCGCCGCCGCTGGACGGACGCGCCCCCCGCGTTCCCCGCGGTACCGGAACCCCCGGCGGGCCCGGCCCGTCCCCGCCGCGGCCCGGGCGGCGGCTGCCGAACGGGTATTACCCGGGTCACGGCGCCGGTAAAGGGCGGCCCGGGGCTCTCCGCGATCCCTACAGCGAGACGGACGATGATTGCTGCTAGCGGCGCTCTCTCTCTCTCTCTATCGCGATGTTGTCGCGACAGGGCGCGCGCGTAGCCGATATATCGCGACAGGGCGACGTGTCGCGGTCACGGGGGGCCGCACCGACCCCCCCCCGCCCGCTCCCGGGGCTATGGATGAGTTTTATCATCTGGAGGAGCCGCCGCCGCCGCGGGGGGGGCGGCCCCGGGGACCCCCCCCGAGCCTCCCCGGGACCCCCCCGGACATCCCCGGGACCAGGAGGAGCCGCCGGGCCGGGAGCGGAGACCGGGAGGCTCCGGGAAGGGGCACCGGGCCCTGGGTACCGCCACCGGGAACGGCGGGAACGGGCACCGGAACCGGGAAGGGGCACCGGAACCGGGAACCGGCACCGGAACCGGGAACCGGCACCGGGAATGGCCGCACCGGGAACGGGCGCACCGAGCCCCCCCCGGCCCGAGGCACGGAGGCGGCGGAAACCGGGGGCCGCCGCCATTGCATGAACCGAGTTACCGAAACCAGAAATAAAAGATCAAAGACAAAAAAAGGCAAAAAAAAGAAAAAAAAAAAACAAACCCCGAACCGAACCCGAAAAAAATCCCCGAACCGGAACCATTAAAAAAAAAAAGAATTTTGGATCGAGCCCGTCTCGCTCCTTCCCGGGATTTGGGGGGGTTGGGGGGGGGCAGCGCGGGTTGGGGGGGGGCAGAGGCGGCCAGGCGGGACCGGAGCTCCCCCAGGACATCCCGGGACATCCCGGGGCCCCCCCGCCGCACCGGGGGTTTGCCGGGGGTTTCCCCGGGGAAATTCCCGTCCCTCCCCGCCCGGGCGGGAAACTGAGGCAGGAAGAGGCGGGGGGGGCCCAGCGGTTCGAGTTCCCCCCCCCGGTTCAGACCGAGCCCCCCCAGACCCCCCGAACCCCCCAAACCCAGGAGGGGTCACGGGGACCCCCCCGAACTCCCCCCGAGGCAGCGGCTGCACAAAACCCACTTTTATTTCATTAACAAAATAATAATTAACATTAATTAACATAATAATTAGCATAATTAACGGGGAGGGCAGGGCCAGCCTGGAGCCCCCCCCAGCGCGCCGGTCCCGGGAGGGGGTGAGGGCCCCACCGGGAGCCCCGGGAGGGTTCAGGAGTCGTTCCGAGTGTCCCGGGGTGGATCCCCGTTAATGTCCGTGTGTCCGGGGGGGTTCCGGGACAGGTTCCGTGTGTCCCGGGGGGATCCAGAACCGTTTCCGTGTTTCCGGGGGGGTCGGGAACCGGTTCCATGTGTCCCAGGGAGATCCCCGTTAATGTCCGTGTGTCCCGGGGGGTTCCGGAACTGGTTCCGAGTGTCCCGGGGGGATCCCCGTTAATGTCCGCGCGTTCGGAGGGGTTCCCGGACCGGTTCCGTGTGTCCTGGGGGGGTCCAGAACAGTTTCCGTGTTTCCGGGGGGGATCCCCGTTAATTTCCGTGTTTCCGGGGGGCGTCCCAGGACCGGTTCCGTGTTTCCGGGGGGGTTCCCGTTAAGTTCCGCATGTCCGGGGGGGTTTCAGAACCGGTCCGGTGTTCCGGGGGGGTTCCCCGTTAATTTCCGGTGTCCGAGGGGATCCCCGGAGGGCTCAGCACGCCCCGACCGCGCGGACCAGGAAACCGAAGGCGGCCGCGGGCGGCCCCGAGCAGCGCCCGGGGGGCCCCGGGGGCAGCGGCGGCGCCTCCGCCTCCAGGCGCGCCCGTTTGCTCGGTACCGGCCCCCGCCCCGGCCCCACCGAGCCGCTGCTGCGCCGCTTCTGCCCGGCCCGGGGGGCTCCGGGAGCGGCACCGGGGGGGTCCCGGTTCCGGTTCGCGGGGTCCGGGGCGGGAGGCGGCTCCGCGGTCCGTGGGACCGGGGGGCTCGGGGGATCCTCGGCCGGTGGGCGGGGGGGGCAGCCCCGGTGGCACTCACTGCGGGGGGCTCCGGTGGGGCGGTTCCGGTGGTCCCCGGTCCCGTGGGTCGGTTCCGGTCGGTCCGGTCGGTCCCCCGTGCGAGGGGTCGGTTCCGGTCGGTCCGGTCGGTCCCCCGTGCGAGGGGTCGGTTCCGGTTGGTTCGGGCGGTCCCCGGTGCGATCCCGGAGGAGGTTCCCCCATTCCTGCCCGGTGCGGGGGCTCGGTTCCGGTCGGTTCGGGTGGTCCCCGGTGCCGGGGCTCGGTACCGGTCGGTCCGGTCGGTCCCCGGTGCGATCCCTGAGGGGGTTCCCCCATCCCTGCCCGGTCCCGGGGCTCGGTTCCGGTCGGTTCGGGTGGTGTCCGATCCCGGGGCTCGGTTCCGGTCGCTCCGGTTGCTCCGCGCACCGGGGGATCTCCCCAAGCTCGGGGGTCGCCCCGGGAGTCGCCGGTGCCGGGAGGGTCCCGGCGGCCGCCCGGGCGCTCAGGTACCGGTGCCGGGCGGCGCGGACGAGCAGCGAGAGCTGCAGGCTCCGGTGCAGGCGGAGCCCCCCCCGCCGCAGGCGGCACCGGTAAAGCTTCCACACCGACACCGTCAGCAGCCGCTGCGCTTCCTCCATGGCGGCCGCGCTCCGAGTGCTCCGCTCCGGCCCCGCCGCGCTTCTTGTACCGCCCTGACCCCCCCGGCCCCCCCCCGCCACCGCATCCGGCCCCGCCGCCGCTCCGGGACCGCCCCGGGCCCCCCCGGGCCTCCCCCGGCACCGCCACCGCATCCGGCCCCGGGGCGGCTCCGCGAGTCTCGGCGGCGCCGGGGACGGAAACGGCTCCGGGGGGGCCGAGCCCGGGGGGGGCTGGAATTTCCCTGGAGTTTCCGTGGATTTGGGTTCCCTGTGCCCCCCCAGCACGGATTTTGGGTCTCTCTGTGCCCCCCCCGGAGATTTTGGGGCTCCCTGTGCCCTCCCCCAGATTTTGGGGGTCCCTGTGCCCCCCCCGCACAGATTTTGGGGGTCCCTGTGTTCCTCGCCCACCGATTTTGGGGAGTCCCTGTGTCCCTCCATGTTTTTGGGGGGGTCCCTGTGTCCCCCCATGTTTTGGGAGGTCCCTGTGCCCCCTCCATGTGCTGGGGGGTCCCTGTGTCCCCCCCTCAGATTTTGGGGCTCCCTGTGCCCCCCTCACAGATTTTGGGGCTCCCTGTGCCCCCCCCCGAGATTTTGGGGGTCCCTGTGTCGTCACCCCCAGATTTTGGGGGTCCCTGTGTCGTCACCCCCAGATTTTGGGGGTCCCTGTGCCCCCCATGTTTTGGGGGGGGTCTCTGTGCCCCCCATATTTTGGGGGTGTCCCTGTGGCCCCTCCCGTGTTTTGGGGGGCTCCCCGTGCCCTCCATGTTTTTGGGGGGGTCCCTGTGTCCCCCCCCTTTTGTGGTGGGGGTCCCTGTGCCCCCCATGTTTTGGGGGGGTCCTTGTACCCCCCCGTTTTTTGCGGGGCTCCCCGTGCCCCCACCGTGTTCTGGGGGGTCCTTGTGTCCCCTCCATATTTTGGGGGTGTCCCTGTGCCCCCTCCCGTGATTTGGGGGGCTCCCCATGCCCCCCCTTTCCCCCCCCGCCGTTACCCGGGGATCCCCGGTCCCGCCCCCGCCGCTTCCACGCCCATATAAGGCAGCGATGACGTCACGGGAAGGGGGCGTGGCCGCGCGCGCACGGGGGCGGGCGGAGCCGCTTCCGCCCTGCCCAAATAAGGGCAGGAAAGGGGCGGGGCCAACCCCGCGTGACCCCCGGGGCCCTCAGCGCTCCCCCCGGCCCCGGGGCCGTGTTCGGGGGTTCCGGGGTGAATTTGGGGGTTCCGGGCCGGGTCTGGGGGGGTTCCAGGCTGAGTTTGGGGGTTCCGGGATGGGTTTGGGGTCTCCTGGCCCGTTTGGGATCCCCAGGGTCCCCAGGCCGGTTTCGGCGTGCCCAGGTTGGTTTTGGGGGGGTTCCAGGCCCGTTTTTGGGGTTCCCAGGCTGGTTTTGGGGTCTTCAGGCCCCATTTTTGTTGCCCCCCCCGTTTGGGTGCCCCAGCCCGGCTGTTACAAACTCTGTGTTTATTTTCACTATTCACACTCCCTCACACCCCACAGCAGTTCCATGTGCAACCTCCAGCGTCGGGGGGGGCTCGGGGTTTTTGGGGGGGATCCCGGGTTTGGGGGGGCTCGGGGGGGTCCCGGGTTTTGGGGGGCCCCTGGGGGAGTCCCGGGGGGTCCTGGTGGGGCTGGGGGGGCCCCGGGGGGGGTCCCGGGGGGTCCTGGTGGGGCTGGGGGGGCTCCAGAAGGGCCCCGAGGGGGTCCCGGGGGCCCGGGGGGTCCCGGGTTTTGGGGGGCTCGGGAAGGTCCGGGGGTCCTGGTGTGGGGCCCGGGGGGTTCCGGGTTTTGGGGGGCCCCGGGGGGGGTCCCGGGTTTTGGGGGGGCTCCAGAAGGGCCCCTTGGGTTGGGGGGGGCTCTTGGCACTTCATTACACAGGACAGACATTTTGGGGGGGGTCCCCGCGGGGGGGGGAGGGGAAGCGCAAGCACGGAGTGGGGGAGGGGAGGGGGGGTCCATGCTGCCGAGCCCCCCCCCCAAATTCTGTACAGCAAAGGGGGGGGCAAACTGGACCCCTTTTTTTGGGGGGGGCAGCAGGGAGCCCCCCAAAAATTCGGGCAGGGAAAAGGGGAAACTGAGGCACGGGGGGAGGGGTTTGGGTTGGGGGGGGTCGGGGGGGTCCCTGTGCCCCCTCCCCATTCCGGGGGGTCCCGGGGGGGTCCGGGGGGGGCAGAGGAGACGCGGAGGGAGCCCGGGGGGGGAGGGGCGGGTAAGGCACTTGACCAAACGTCAGGAGACCTGGGGGGGGAGGGGACATTTGGGGACCCCCCCGGGCCCCCCCAGGGTGGGCGGGATGGGGGAGGGGCTCTGGTGACCCCCCCAAATCCCGGGGGGGCAGGGGTCACCAAACTGTGCCTCAGTTTCCCTTTTGGAGCCACGCCCTGGGGGGGTCCCCCCGTGTCCCCCCCGCCCCCCCCAGGGTGTCCCTGTCCCCTCCCCCCCACCCCCAGGACAGCCCCCAGTGCGGGGGGGGCAATAATGGGGACCCCCCCCAAAATTTGGCAATCCTGGATTCTCTGGGGGGGGGACAGAGGTGACACCGCCCTTTGGGGGGGGGGACAGGGGACACCCCGGGGACACCCTGGGGACACCCCGGGGACACAAACACGGACAGGTGACCCTGGGGGGGTCAAAGGTCACCTGGGGGGGGGACACATGCGGGGGGGCCCCTGGAGGGGGGGGGGACACAGGACAGGGGGGACACGGGGGGGGGGGCCCAGAGCCAGGGGGGTCCCTGGGGTGGGGGGGGGGGACACGGGGGGGGACACACATGCGGGGGGGCCTGCAGGGACAGGGGAACTGGGGGGGGGGCCGGGGGGGACCCCAAAACTGAATTCCAGCCCCCCTGGACCCCCCCCAAAATGCTGGGGGGGGGGGGGCAGCTGCGTTTGTGCCGAGACGCCGCCGCCCCCCTCCCAAACCACCCCAAATTCGGGGGGGGGGGGGGACAGGACAGGACCCACCAGGGCTGGGGGGGTCCCTGAACCCTTGGGGGGGGTCCCTGAACCCTGGGGGGGGTCCCTGAACCCTGGGGGTGCCCATTTTGGGGTGAGGGGGGTCCCTAAACCACGTGGGTCCCTGGCTGGTGGGACCCTGCCCCTTTTTTTGGGGGGGGGTCCCCAGGTTGGGGAGGAGGGGGGATCCCTTCATCCTTATGGGGACCCCAGTCCCAATTTGGGGTGGGGGGTCCCTAAACCCTCGGGGGGTTCCCAATACCCTGGGGGGGATCCCTGAACCCAGGGGGGGTCCCTGAACCCTGGGGGTACCCCCAATTTAGGGTGGAGACCCCTCCCCACTCCCCAGCACAGCCTCCCCTCCCCACTGGGGGCTCCGGGGAGGTCCCCAGGGTGGGTTTGGGGGGACCCCAGGGTGGGTTTGGGGGATCCCAGGGTGGGTTTGGGGGATCCCCAGGTGGGTTTGGGGGATCCCCAGGGAGGATTTGGGGGATCCCCAGGGTGGATTTGGGGGATCCCCAGGTGGGTTTGGGGGATCCCCAGGGAGGATTTGGGGGATCCCCCGGGTGGGTTTGGGGGATCCCCAGGTGGATTTGGGGGATCCCCAGGTGGGTTTGGGGGATCCCCAGGTGGGTTTGGGGGATCCCCAGGGTGGATTTGGGGATCCCCAGGTGGGTTTGGGGGATCCCCAGGTGGGTTTGGGGGATCCCCAGGTGGGTTTGGGGGATTCCCCAGGGTGGATCCCCAGGTGGGTTTGGGGGATCCCCAGGGTGGGTTTGGGGAATCCCCAGGTGGGTTTGGGGGATCCCCAGGTGGGTTTGGGGGATCCCCAGGGCCGGGCGGGCTCAGGGCTGGGGGGGCCGTCACTGCAGCCCCTCCCCTGCGGGCCCCCCCTCGGGCTCGGCCCCCCCAGGCTCGAAGGGGGGCTCGGGGCCCATGATGTCGGGCTCCAGCTTGCCGGTGTCGTTGATGAAGGAGGTGTAGGAGTCGCCCTCGGCCATGAGCAGCTTCAGCTTGGGGATCCAACTCTTGCGCACCACGCGCCGCGCGTTGGTGCACATGTCGGCTGCGATGGCGTTCATCTCGCTCTCCTTGAAATTGGGGGCGAAGTTCTGGCAGTAAACTGGGGGGGACACACGGGGGGACACGGTTGGGGAACCCTGAGTTCAGTGGGGGTCACAGGGAGTGGTTTGGGTGCGAAATGTGGGGATGGGGGCTTTGGTGTCCTGTCCTGTTTGGGGTTCCTAGTCACTCCTGTGCTATCTTGTCCCCTCTCTGGGGTCCTGCTGTCCCCTCCCTGAGGTCACTCCTGTCCCTGTCCCCTCCTTGGTCACTCCTGTCCCTGTCCCCTCCCTGAGCACATGTCGGCTGCGATGGCGTTCATCTCGCTCTCCTTGAAATTGGGGGCGAAGTTCTGGCAGTAAACTGGGGGGGACACACGGGGGGACACGGTTGGGTAGGGTCTGGGGGACCCTGAGTTCAGTGGGGGTCTGCTGTCCCCTCCCTGAGGTCACTCCTGTCCCATCTTGTCCCCTCCCTGGGGTCCCACTGTCCCTTCCCTGGTCACTCCTGTCCCTGTCCCCTCCCTGAGCTCATTCCTGTCCCATCTTGTCCCCCCCTGAGCTCACTCATGTTCCTTGTTCCTCTCTGGGGTCCTGCCATCCCCTCCCTGAGGTCACTCCTGTCCTTGTCCCCCCCCATGTCACTCCTGTCCCTGTTCCGTCCCTGAGATCAGTCCTGCCCCATCTTGTCCCTTCTCTGGGGTCACTCCTGTCTCTGTCCCCTCTCTGGGGTCCTGCTGTCCCCTCCTTGAACTCATTCCTGTCCCTGTCCCCTCCCTGAGCACGTTCCTGTCCCTGTCCCCTCCCTGGTCACTCCATCTTGTCCCCTCTCTGGGGTCCCCCTTTGTCCCCCATTTCCCACTGTCCCCTCTCCCCTACTGCCCCCACATGTCCCCAACCCCGAGCCCCTCATTCCGTGCCACAGCCCCCCTTCCCCTGTGCCCCCCTGTGCCCCCCATGTCCCCCCCGTGCCCCCCACTCACATTTGACAGCGTGCAGCACCCGGCTGTCCAGGGGTTTCCTGCTGGGGTCCCCCCCCCGTTCCCCCTGTGTCCCCCATGTCCCCCCATGCCCCCCAAGCCCCCCATGTCCCCCGTGCCCCCCACTCACATTTGACAGCGTGCAGCACCCGGCTGTCCAGGGGTTTCCTGCTGGGGTCGTTGGTGGACGAGCGGATCCCGGTCCCGCAGCTGTTGGCCAGCGTGTTCCTGCCAGGGCACAACCCCAAGCTCAGCCCCCTCCCCACCCCAAAAAAACCCTCCCAGACCCCCAAATTTCGGGGTTTCGGGCAGGGGGGGCTGCTGACCTGTCGAAGAAGGAGGCGAGCAGGCGGCGCAGCAGCACCTTGTGCCGTGTGCCCGCGCTGACGTGGCAGTTCATCAGCTGTGCCCGCGTGATGTACACGTTGGTGCCTGGGGAGGGGGCGCGGGGGGGTCAGCAGGGCCCGGCAGAGCCCCCCAAAACCTCGCAGGGGTTTGTCCCACCCCTCCCTGCCCGCCCCGGGTACCCGTGACCAGCTCCAGCTTCTCGGCGGGGTCGCCCTCGTCGTAGAGTTTGGGGTGGCAGCGGTTCCCGATCTGGGTGACGAGCTCGGCCGGCAGCGACGCCAGGTCCTGGCGCAGGCGGGCGCGGGCCCGGGGCTCCGGGGGGGGCTGCTCGGGCAGGGCCTCCACCTTTTCTGCGGCTGGGGGGCACACGGGGGTCAGGGGGGGCTGTGGAGATGGGTCCTGGTCCTGCCCAGCCCAACCGTGGGGAGGGTCAGCTCCTCCTGGGGGTCATTGAGGTCAGGGGGGTTATTGGGGTGGTGGTCCTGGTCCTGCCCACCCCGCCCATGGGGGGTCAGCTCCTCCTGGGGGGTCATTGGGGTCATTGGGGTCCTGGTCCTGGTCTGTCCCACCCCGCCCATGGGGAGGGTCAGCTCCTCTGGGGGGGTCATTGGGGTCGGGGGGGTCATTGGGGTCTTTGAGCCACCCCTGAGGGGTTACAGGGGACAGGGAGGGGCTGAGGGTGACACTGGTCAGGGGGGTCCCACCTTGAACCTGGGAGTGTCACCCTGAGGGGTGACCCAGGGAAGGGGGTGGCGCCCCATCAAACCACGCCCACACATCCTGACCACGCCTCAAACAGGGCGGAGTCTCACGTGACCACACCTCCCAATGCCACCTTCCTGTCCCCAAACGCCACCCCCTGTCCCCAAACGCCACCCCCTGTCCCCAAACGCCACATCCCTGTCCCCTAATGCCACATCCCTGTCCCCAAACGCCACCCCCTGTCCCCAAACGCCACCCCAGCCTCACCTGCGGGCCCCACGTTCATCATGCTGTACATGGTGTACATGTTACAGATCTGCCGATACTGCTCGTCCGAGCCTTCCTCGCCCCCGTCCTCCTCCTCATCCTCCTCGTTGTGAAAGGAGCCGGGGCTGTCGCTGGTGTAGGCGCTGGAGGTGCCCCCGGGGCTGGTCTGATCGGCGGGGGCGGTGCCGGGGGCCGCGGGGGCGGGCGCGGGGGCCGGGACGGCGGCGGCGGCGGCACCGGAGGCGGCGGCGGCGCTCCCGGAGCTCCCGGGCGGCTGCGGCGGGCGCGGCGCCGCCTCGGAGAACTTGCCATTTTCCTGCTGCCGTTACCACCGGCGTCCTTGGCGGCGCCGTCCCACAGCCGTTTGACCACGAAGGTGCACTGGACACCGTCGGGCTCCCCCTGCTCCGTTTTCACCCGGGACACCAAGGGCAGCGCCCAGCCCGGCGCCGCCGAGGTCTGAGCCACCGGGCTCTGCGGCTCCGAGCCCGGGGTGTCGTCGCCGTGCAGCCCCTGCGAGTCGCAGCTGGGCGAGCTGACCTTGAGGAAGAACTCGGTGCCCTTCTCCATGATCTCCTGGATCTGCAGGAAGCCGGCCGTGTACATGAGCAGGAACTGGTCGCCCACGTTCATGCTGAGGCGGCCGGTGTAGCAGAAGCTGAGGATCTGCTGGAAGGACTGGGGCTGCACGGCGGCCGGCAGCTCCACCACGGCGCTCTTGGAGCTGTGGAAGAGGTCTCGGAAGTAGGAGCTGCTGGCGGCCAGCACGGCCCGGTGGGCTTTGAAGGCGTGGCCCTTGACCACCACGGAGACGTCGCAGAAGAGCCCCTGCAGGCGCTGCTCGTTCAGGCACTCCAGGATGCTGTTCCCGAAGTTGGGGATCTCCATCTGCAGCGTCTGCGCCATGGCGGGGGGCGCGGGGGGCCTGGGGGCACCGGGACAGGGGCACAGGGGGGACAGGGGCAGGGGGACAAGGGGACATTGGGACAAGGGGACAGGGGGACAGGACAAGGGGACAGGGACAAGAGGATAGAGGCAGGGGACATGGGGGACATGTGGGGACAGGGGACACGTTAGGACAGAGTTATGGGGATGGGGGGACGTGGGGACAGGGACATGAGACATGGGGGACACGTGGGGACATGGGACAGGGACATTGGGACAAAGGGACAGGAGACACCGGGACAAGGGGACACGTTAGGACAGTTATGGGGATGGGGGGACATGTGGGACAGGGACAGGAGACATTGGGACAAGGAGACAGGGGCAGGGGACATGGGGGACAGTGAGGACACAGTTATGGGGACAGGTGACATGTGGGGACAGGGGACATTGGGACAAGGGGACAGGGGCAGGGGACACAGGGGACAGGGGCACGGGACATGGGGGGACATGTGGGGACAGAGTTATGGGGACAGGGGACATTGGGAGGACACATGGGTACAGGGACAGGGGTATGGGGATGAGGGACAGGGACACCAGGATGGACACAAGGGACAGGGACAGCAGGAATGGGGCAGGGACACGGGGTGGGGACAGGACAGAGGAGAGGGGACAGGACAGAGGGGACAGGACAGGAAAGGGGACAGGACACACGGAGGGGACACCGGGAGGAACAGAGCACAGACAGATCAAACAAAGCCCCAACCCGGGGTCCCCCCAAAAATCCCCCCCAACCCTCCCAGCACAGGGGGGCCCTGCCAAGGCCGGGGGGCTCTGAGGGGACTTTGGGGGGGACAGGCCAGGCCTGGGACCCCCCGGGGTGCGAGGGACGAGGGGGACCCCCAGATTTTGGGGGGGACACCCAGGGAGACCCCCCCCATTTGGAGCCCCCAGGGCTGAGCTGGGCACTGGGGGGACACGGGGAGCCCCCCCAGCCCTCAGGGGGGGAACGGCCGCGATCCCCCCGCCCGGGGAACCCCAAATTCCGGGGGGGGGGTCGGTCACTTCCCCAGCTGGGACCCCCAAAGGAGCAGAGGGACCCCAAAACACGGGGGGGACCAAAAGTGACCCCACTCCCCGGCCTGGGGACAGCGGAGACCCCCGGTGACCAGCGGGGGAGGGGAGGGGACCCCCGAACCCTCAGGGGGGACAACGGGGGGACCCCAAATTTTGGGGGGGGGTCGTTAACCCCAAACCCGGGGGGGGCAGCAACGGGGGGGGACCCCAATCCCCGCACGAGGGGGTACGGACACAGCAGCCCCCCCGTTACCGGGAGCATCCCGGGGAAACCGGGGGATCCCCGGCGTGGGGGGGGCGGGAGGCGCCGCAGGCCCGGGGGAACGGGCGGGGGGGGGCGGTTACACCGGGCCCGGCGGGGGAAGGAAGCGGCACCGGAGAAGCGGCGCAGGGGACGGGGGGCGGAGTTTGGGGCGGGGCCGGGGGGTCCCCGCCTTACCGGGGGCCGGGGGGGCTGCGCTGGGGCCGCGGCCGCTCCCGGAGCCGCTCCCGGTGCCGCCGCGCTCAGCGGCCATTCATTGTGCGGCAGGCGCGACCAGCCGAGCGCCGAGCGCGCCGCCCGCGCCTGCGCGACCAGCCGAGCGCCGAACCATCCACCCGCCGCTGCCCGCACGGAGCCGGTGAGGCGGAGAACGCAGAAAAACGCGGGGAACGCGCGGGAAACGCGCGGGGCTCTGACCCGCCGTGCCCCGCGGGCGGAGCGGGGCGGGACCGGCCGCTCCCCGCGCTGCCGGGAGGTACAACCGCAGGATCGCGTTTGTGCGCGGCGGGCGGAGGTTTTGTGACTCTGCGCGGCCGCCGGAGCCACGTGACCGGCGGAAGATGGCGGCGCCCATGTGAGGGGCGGCGCGGGGGATGCGCGGGGCTGCGCGCGCGGGTGAGCGGGACGGGCACGGGGGGGACACCGGGGGGACACGGGGGGACACCGAGAGATCCGGGGGACACCGGGGGGTGGCACCGGGGCGGGACCCGCAGGGGGCGGGGTTGAACCCCCCCGGCCACGTGCTGGGGTTGGAGGGGGGGGGGCGGTCCCGGTGCCCCCCGCGCTCCCGTTCCGGGGCTCTCCCCCTCCTCACGGCGGTTCCGTTCTTTCCCCGCCACCCTCGGGGCCTCCTCCCCGCCTCTCCCTCCCCTTTTCACGCGAGGTCTCTTCCCCTTTTCCCGCTCTCCGGTGCCGATCCCGAATTACCCCGATTTCACCCCAAAACAGCCCCGGTGCTGCCGTGACCCCCCGTGACCCCCCCGGTGCCCCCGCAGCGCTCCGGACCCTCTGCAGAGCCCCCCCGGTGCCCCGCGCCATGGACGGCGCTGCCCCCAACGGCTCGGGGGGTTCGGGGGCTCCCCCGGAGGTGCCGCCGGGACCCCCCCAGAACGACGGGAGCCCCCCCGGTACCGGCGAGACTTTGATCACCGAGGGCCGCGCCACCATCGCCTTCCCCGGGACCAACGAGGTTTTCTACAACCCCGTGCAGGGCTTCAACCGCGACCTCACGTGAGCCGGGGGGGCCCGGGGGGGTCCGGGGGTCTCGCGGTAAAATTTGGGGGGGTCCCGGAGGTGCGGGAGGAACCCGGGGGGGCTCCGGGGACTCCTGGGGTGACCCCGGTGTTACCCCGGGAGGATTTGGGGTCGTCCTGGGGGGGGTTCTGGGCTGTCCTGGGGGGGTCTGGGGGGTTTGGGGGTCCCTGGGGAGGTTTGGGGGTCCCCGGGGGGGTTTTTGGGGGTCCCGGGGGATCCCTGACACCCCCTGCCCCCCCCAGCTGCGCCGTCCTGACGGAATTCGCTCGGCTCCAGCTGCGCCCCAAAGGAATTCAGGGTACGGCGGTTTTGGGGGGCTCCCCCCACTCGTTTTTCCCCCCATTCCCCATTTTGGGGTCCTTCAGCCCCTCCATTCCCCATTTTGGGGTCCCTCACCCCCCTCCTCTTTTCCAGTCGTGCTCCCTGGCGAGGAGGAGCCGGGGGGGACCCCCGGGGACACCCCCGAACCCCCCCGGGCAGCGCGGCCGGGAGAGCCCTGTGAGGTCTGTGTGTGTTCGGGGGGGGTTTGGGGGTCCCGGGGGGCGTCCTCGGCCTGTCCTGATCCCTCCCCGGTGTCCCCGGTGTCCCCGTGTCCCCTCCCCGGTGTCCCCGCTGTCCCTGACCCCTCCCCGGTGTCCCCGTGTCCCCGGTGTCCCTGACCCCTCCCCGGTGTCCTCGGTGTCCCCGGTGTCCCTGACCCTTCCCTGGTGTCCCCGGTGTCCCTGACCCTTCCCCGGTGTCCCCGGTGTCCCCGTGTCCCCTCCCTGGTGTCCCCAGCCCGTCCTGACCCCTCCCCGGTGTCTCCGCTGTCCCTGACCCCTCCCCGCTGTCCCTGACCCCTCCCCGGTGTCCCTGACCCTCCCCGTGTCCCCTCCCAGGGCGGGCTCCGTGTCCTGGAGGCTCTGGCGGCCTCGGGGCTCCGCTCGGTTCGTTTTGCCCGGGAGGTTCCGGGCCTGGCGGCCGTGGTGGCCTCGGACCGGTCCCCGCGGGCGGCCGAGCTGATGGCCCGGAACGTGGCCCGGAACGGCGTGGGGGGGCTGGTGACCCCGCGGCTGGCGGATGCCAGGTAACCCCAAAACCCCGGGGGGACCCCAAACCCCGCGGGGACACCCCAGCCCTGCCCGGGACCCCCAAACCCCGCGGGGACCTCCCAGCCCCGCCCGGGAACCCCAAAGTGTCCCCGTGTCCCCAGGGTCACCTCCTGCCCCGGTTTGGGATTTTTTGGGGGCTTTAAGGAGCAGCTTTGGGATTTTTGGGGGGGTTCAGGAGCACCCCAACATCTCCTGCCCCAGTTTGGGATTTCTGTGAGGGGTTTAGGGGGTCCCCACAATCCTTTTGCCCCAGTTTGGGATCTCTGGGGGGTTAAAGAGCACCCCAACATCTCCCGCCCCACTTTGGGGTCTCTTTGGGGTCCCCACATCCCTTTTGCCCCAGTTTGGGATTTTTTGGGGGGGTTAAGGAGCACCTTTGGGATCCCTGGGGGGGTTTAAGGAGCACCCCAACTCCTCCCGCCCCACTTTGGGGTCTCTTTGGGGTCCCCACATCCCTTTTGCCCCAGTTTGGGATTTTTTGGGGGGGTCCCCACGTCCCTTTTCCCCCCAGTTCCGCTCCCGCTGTCCCCAAACAGCGTCAGGGCCCCTCCTGCCCCCCGAGCTGTGCTGGGCTGGCTGTGGGGGGCTCACAGACCCTGGGGGTGCCCTGGGGAGGGTTGGGGTCCCCGAGGGGGTGCTGAGTGCCCCCCCGGGGGTTTTGGGGACCCCCCCGTGCCCCCCAGGATGTTGATGTACCAAAGCAAAGCCGAGCGGGAACCGTTCGACGTCATCGACCTGGACCCCTACGGGAGCCCCGCCCCTTTCCTGGACGCGGCCGTGCAGGCCGTGAGCGAGGGGGGTGAGTTTGGGGGGGCTCTGCGGGACCCCCCGGACCCCCCCGGACCCCCCTGAACCCCGAATTTCCAGGGCTGCTGTGCGTGACCTGCACGGACATGGCGGTGATGGCCGGGAACAGCGCCGAGACGTGCTACAGCAAATACGGCGCCGTGTCCCTCAAGGCCAAGTTCTGCCACGAGATGGTCGGGGCTGGGGGGCCCCTGGGTGCTGGGGGGGCCCCTGGGGGGTCCCTGGGTGCTGGGGGGGTCCCTCAGTGCTGGGGGGGTCTCAGGGGGTGTCCCAGTCCCCCTGCTGGGGGTTCCCTTGGTGCTGGGGGGGGATCCCTTGGTCCTGGGGGGGTCCCTGGGTGCTGGGGGGTCCCGCAGCGCTGGGGGGGCCCCTGGGTGCTGGGGGGGTCCCTCAGTGCTGGGGGGCGCTCAGGGGGGTTCTCTGGGTGCTGGGGGGGTCCCTGGGTTCTGGGGGGGCTCAGTGGGTGTCCCTGGGTGCTGGGGGGGCTCAGTGGGGGTCCCTGGGTGCTGGGGGGGTCCCTGGGTGCTGGGGGGGGTCCCTCGGTCCTGGGGAGGTCCCTGGGTGCTGGGGGGGCTCAGTGGGGTCCCTGGGTGCTGGGGGGGCCCCTGGGTGCTGGGGGCAGTCCCTGGGTGCTGGGGGGGGCTCAGTGGGGGTCCCTGGGTGCCGGGGGGGCCTCAGGGGGTGTCCCAGCCCCCCTTTGTCACCCGTGTCCCCCCCAGGCCCTGAGGATCATCCTGCACAGCCTGGACCTGCGCGCCAACTGCTACCAGCGCTTCGTGGTGCCGCTGCTCTCGGTCAGCGCCGACTTCTACGTGCGCGTCTTCGTCAGGGTCTTCACGGGCCAGGCCAAGGTCAAAGCCTCGGCCAGGTGAGGAGGGGTCCCCCGGGGGTTTTGGGGGTCTCTGTGCCCCCCCAGACCCGCCCTGAGCCGGTTTTTCCCCACAGCAAACAGGCGCTGGTGTTTCACTGCGTGGGCTGCGGCTCCCACCACCTGCAGCGCCTGGGCAGGGCCACCACCCACGGCAGCGGGTACGGCCCCCCCAACTCACTGAGGGACCCCCGAGACCCCCGGGGGGTCCCCAATACACTTTGGGGGGGCTGTGACAGCGTCTCCCCCCTCCAGGTTCAAGTACAGCGCGGCCACGGGGCCGCCCGTGGGTCCCACCTGTGAGTTCTGCCAGCACCGCCACCAGGTGGGTGCAGCCACCGCCCCCTCCCCACCTCAGCACCCCCAAATTCGGGGCCTGAACCCCCTTTTGTCCCCTCCCGAGGTGGGGGGCCCGGTGTGGGCAGAGCCCCTGCACGACCCCAGCTTTGTGGAGCAGCTGCTGGAGGCGCTGGAGAGGAGCCCCGGGCGCTTCTCCACGGAGCCGCGGCTGCGGGGAATGCTGAGCGTCATCGCCGAGGTGACATTGGGGACATCTGGGGACACTGGGGACACTGGGGACATCTGGGGACATCTGGGGACAGGGGACACCCGTGTGGGGCTGGGGGGACACAGGGGACACCAGGGATGGGGAGGGGACACCCTGGCTGCGTGGGATGCTGAGCGTCATTGCTGAGGTGACATTGGGGACAGGGGACACTGGGGACATCTGGGGACATCTGGGGACAGGGGGGGACACCACGGGTGTGGGGAATGCTGAGCGTCATTGCTGAGGTGACACTGGGGACAGGGGGGACATCTGGGGACACTGGGGACATCTGGGGACACTGGGGACATCTGGGGACATCTGGGGACATTTGGGGACAGGGGACACCCGTGTGGGGCTGGGGGGACACCAGGGACACTGGGGATGGGGAGGGGGACAGCCCGGGTGTGCGTGATGCTGAGTGTCATTGCCGAGGTGACACTGGGGACGGGGGGACAGATGACAGCCTGACCCCGGCGTGGGGCTGGAGGTGACACAGGGGACACCCCGTGTGTGACAGGAGCTCAGCGATGTCCCCCTGTACCACACCCTGGACGGGCTGAGCAGCGCCATCCGCAGCAACACGCCCTCGCTGCTGCAGCTCAGGTGGGGACCCCAAAACCTCCTCAGGGGCACCCAAACCTCCTCAGAAACCCCAAAACTTCCTCAGGGGCACCCGAACCTCACCAGGGACACCCAGGGACCCCCAAACCTCCTCAGGGACCCCCAGGGACCCCAAAACCTCCTCAGGGACCCCAAACCCCCTTAGGGACCCCCAAACCCCTTCAAGGACCCCCCAAACCCCTTCAGGGACCCCCCAAACCCCATCCTGACCCCCCAAACCCCTCTGCCCCCAGGTCAGCCCTGCTGCACGCCGGGTTCCGGGTCTCTCTGTCCCACGCCTGCCGTAACGCCGTGAAATCGGACGCGCCCCCGGCCGCGCTCTGGGACATCATGCGCTGCTGGGTGAGGGGGACAGGGCTGGGAGGGGCTGGGAGGGGCTGGGGAGGGGCTGGGGAGGGGCTGGGAGGGGCGGGGAGGGGCGGGGAGGGGCTGGGGACCCCTGCCCACACTCTGGGACATCGTGGGCTGCTGGGTGAGGGGGGCACAGGGACCCCTGCCTGTGCTTGGGGCTGGCTGAACCCCCCGTTCCCACCCCCTTTTCCCATTTTTTCCTGCCCTGTTCCCACTTTTCCTGCCCTTTTCCCATTTTTTCCCACTTTTTCCCACCCTTTTCCCATTTTTTCCTGCCCTTTTCTCATTTTCTCCCACTTCTTCCCATTTCCCCCCGTTTTTCCCCATTTTTCCCCATTTTCCCCCATTTTTCCCATTATTTTTCCCCATGTCCCCCATTTTCCCCCATTTTCCCCCATTTTTCCCCATTTTTCCCCATTTATTTCTCATTTTTCCCATTATTTATCCCCATTTTTTCCTGTTATTTTCCCCATTTTCCCCCATTTTTTTCCCCCATTTTCCCCCATTTATCCCCCATTATTTTTCTCCATTTTTTCCCCATTATTTATCCCAATTTCCCCCGTTTTTCCCAATTCCCCCCGTTTTTCCCCCATTTCCCCAGGCCAAGCTGCACCCGGTGAAGCTGGAGCGGCTCCCGGACTCCAGCCCGGCCGCCCGGATCCTCTCGGTGGAGCCCAGGTGGGACCGGGGCTGGGGGGACCCCAAAACCCCTGAGCCCCCAAAACCCCCTGAGCCCCCCCTGAGCCCCCAAAACCCCCCCCGAGCCCCCCAAACCCCAGAGCCCCCGGTGGGGTCACCCCAAAACCCCCTGAGCTCCCCAAAGCCCCTGAGCCCCCCAAAACCCCCTGAGCCCCCAGAGACCCCAGACCCCCCTGAGCCCCCGGTGGGGTCACCCCAAAACCCCAGACCCCCCAGAGCCCCCCCTGACTCCCCCAAACACCCTGAACCCCCCCAAATTTCCCCCCCAGGCTCCCCTGACCCCCCAGACCCCCCAAATTTCTCCTCCCCAGACCCCCCTGAGCCCCCCCAAACCCCCCCAGACCCCCAAATTTCCCCCCCCAGGCTCCTCTGACCCCTCAGACCCCCCAGACTCCCCCAGACACCCCAAATTTCCCTCCCCAGACACCCCTGAGCCCCCTCAAACCCCTCACATTTTCCCCCCAGACCCCCAAATTTCCCCCCTAACCCCCCAGACCCCCCAGCCCCCCAAATTTCCCCCTGCAGACCCCCCCAGGCCCCCCAAATTTCCCTCCCCAAACCCCCCAGACCCCCCAAATTCCCCCCCAGACCCCCTGAGCACCCCCAGACCCCCTGAGCAACCCCAGACCCCTCCAGACCCCCCAAATTCCCCCCAGACCCCCTGAGCCCCCCCAGACCCCCCCTGAGCCCCCCCCAAATTCCCCCCCAGCCTCCAGGCCTCCTTCTCCCTCCGTGAGGACGCCAACCCCAGCTCGCGGCGGCGCGGCCTCAAACGGTTCCCCGAGAACCCCGAAGCTTTTTGGGGTCCCAAGGCCAGGGCCAAGCCCGGGTGAGTTCGGGGGGGGCTCAGTTTGGGGGTTCAGGACCCCCAAAGGGGGAAATCCCCCTCTTTTCCTGCTCAAATTTGGGCTGAACCCCCCTAAAACTCCCCCAAAACAATGGGGGGGGCACCCATCGCCCTCTCCCCTTTTATTGGGGAGGGGTCCCCAAATCTTTCCTGGGGGTCCCCAAATCATTCCCGGGGGGGTCCCCAAATCATTCCTGGGGGTCCCCAAATCATTCCCGGGGGGGTCCCCAAATCATTCCCGATGGGGGGGGTCCCCAACCATTTCTAGGGGTCCCCAAATCATTCCTGGGGGGTCCCCAAACCATTCCTGGGGGGGTCCCCAAACCATTCCCGGGGGTCCCCCAATCATTCCGGGGGGTCCCCAAACCATTCCCGAGGGTCCCCAAACCATTCCCGGGGTCCCCAAATCATTCCCGGGGGTCCCCAAACCATTCCCGGCCTTTCCAGGGGGGGCGTGGCCCCCTCCCTGCAGGAGAAGCGGGAGCGGCTCCAGAACAAACGGAGGCAGCGCCTGGAGAAATTCCCCTGCAAACGTCTCAGAGAGGTGGGGAGGGGGCCCCAGAAATGTCGGGGGGGGCCCCAAAAATATCGGGGAGGGGTCCCCAAAAATATAAAAAAAAATTCAGGGAGGGAGCCCCAAAAATATCGGGGTGGTCCCCAAAAATATCCAAAATATCGGAGAGGGGGTCCCTAAAAATATAAAAAAAAATTCAGGGAGGGGGCCCCAAAAATATCGGGGAGGGGTCCCCAAAAATATCAGGGTGGTCCCCAAAAATATAAAAAAAATTTCAGGGAGGGAGCCCCAAAAATATCGGGGGGGGTCCCCAAAAATATTGGGGGAGTCCCCAAAAAATATCGGGGGGTCCACAAAAACATCCAGAATATCAGGGAGGGGGTCCCCAAAAATATAAAAAAAATGTCAGGGAGGAGTCCCAAAAAAAATATCCAAAATATCAGGGAGGGAGCCCCAAAAAATTTATTCCCATTTTATTTTGGGGAAAAAAAATTATTCTCATTTTATTTTGGGGAAAAATTTTATTCCCATTTTATTTTGGGGAAAAATTTTATTCCCATTTTATTTTGGGGAAAAAAATTTATTCCCATTTTATTTTGGGGAAAAAAATTTATTCCGATTTTATTTTGGGGAAAAATTTTATTCCCATTTTATTCTGGGGAAAAATTTATTCCCATTTTATTTTGGGGAAAAATTTATTCCCATTTTATTCTGGGGAAAAATTTATTCCCATTTTATTTTTGGGGGGGGTCAGGAAACAAAGGAAAAATTTTATTCCCATTTTAAAATTTTATTTTGGGAAAATAAAATGGGAATAAAAGAGGTTGGGGGTTTTGGGGGGGCCCCGTGAATTTTGGGGGGGGTCTGTGAATTTTGGGGGGGGTCT
Source organism: Acrocephalus arundinaceus (assembly GCA_021534815.1). Taxonomy (NCBI): domain Eukaryota; kingdom Metazoa; phylum Chordata; class Aves; order Passeriformes; family Sylviidae; genus Acrocephalus; species Acrocephalus arundinaceus. Next base: position 25,163 of record JAJEOU010002723.1, on the reverse strand, counting down.
GTGAGTTTTGGGGGGGTCTGGGGGTTTTGGGGGGGGTCTGTGAGTTTTGAGGGGTCTGTGAATTTTGGGGGGGTCTGTGAGTTTTGGGGGGGGTCTGTGAGTTTTGGGGGGGTCTGGGGATTTTGGGGGGGGTCTGTGAGTTTTGAGGGGTCTGTGAATTTTGGGGGGCCCCGTGGATTTGGGGGGGTCCCGGGCCGGGTCCCAGCCCCTCCCTTTGCCCCCCCAGGGCTGCTCTCCCCAGCGGTGCTGCCACCCCGAGCCCCCCCCGGCCGCCCCCCAATAAAAACCACACGGACGGAACTGGGGGGGTCACAACGAGTTTATTTTGGGTCTGGGGGGGTCACAACGAGTTTATTTTGGGTCGGGGGGGTCCTCAGGGCCCCCCAAACCCCGGGGGGGTCACAATGAGTTTATTTTGGGTCTGGGGGGTCCCTCAGGGCCCCCCAAACCCCGGGGGGATTTATTTGGGTCGGGGGGTCTCTTCAGGGCGCCCCCAGCCCCGGGGGGTTTATTTGGGGTGGGGGGGGGTTGGAATGAGTTTATTTGGGTCGGGGGGGTTCCTGAGGGCCCCCCCAGCCCCGGGGGATTTATTTGGGTTTTGGGGGGTTCTTTAGGGCCCCCCCAGCCCCGGGGGGGTTTATTTGGGTCGGGGGGGTCCCTCAGGGCCCCGGGGGGGTTTATTTGGGTCGGGGGGGTCCCTCAGGGCCCCGGGGGGTTTATTTGGGTCCGGGGGGGTCCTTTAGGGCCCCCGGGGTTTATTTGGGTCGGGGGGGTCCCTCAGGGCCCCGGGGGGGTTTATTTCGGTCCGGGGGGGTCCCTCAGGGCCCCGGGGGGGTTTATTTGGGTCGGGGGGGTCCCTCAGGGCCCCCTCAGTACCGGACCCGGGCCAGGAACGTCCGGATCTCCATCGGCTCCAGCCGCACCCGCCGCGGGTCCAGCCGGGGCGCCCGCCGGGGTTTGGGGGTGCCTGGGGGGGTTTGGGGGGGTTGTGAGGGGTGGGTGAGACCCCCGGGACCCCCCCGAGCCCCCCCGGGCCCCCCAATACCTGAGGCCGTGTTCCAGAGCAGGCGGGAGACGCTGTCCAGGGGAACGTCCCCCCCCAGCGCCATCTCCCGCAGGGACACGATGGAGAAGGCCGAGAAAAGGGTCTGGGGGTGCGGGGGGGTCAGGGACCCCCAGGGACACCCCAAAAACCACAGAGACCCCAAAACATCACAGAGACACTTCAAAAACCCAGAGACCCCCAGAGACACCCCAGAACATCACAGGGACCCCTAGAGACACCCCAAAAACCACAGAGACCCCAAAACATCACAGAGACACCCCAGAAACACCCCAAAAACCCAGAGACACCCAGGGACACCCCAAAAACACCCCAGAGCCCCCAGGGACACCCCAAACCCACCAGAGACCCCCCAGAGCCCCCCAAAAAACCCCAGAGACACCCCAAAACATCACAGAGACCCCAAAACATCACAGAGACCCCCCAAAAACCCCAGAGCCTGGCCCGGGCTGGGGGGGCTGGCAGAGACCCTCCCCAGGCCCACCCCAGGGAAGGGGAACCCTGGGAGCCATCCCGGACCCCTGGAGCAGCCTTGGGACCCCAAAACGGGGCTGGGACCCCCAAAATGGGGAAGGGACCCCCAAAATGGGGCTGGGACCCCCTGGAGCAGCCTTGGGACCCCCAAAATAGGGAAGGGACCACCAAAATGGGACTGGGACCCCCCTGGCAGTGGCCCCCAGACCCCCAAAAAGGGAAAGGGACCCCTAAAATGGGGAAGGGACCCCCAAAATGGGGAAGGGACCCCCCAAATGGGGCAGGGATTCCCTGGAGAAGCCTCAGGATCCCCAAAACAGGGCTGGGACACCTTGGAGCAACCCCAGGATCCCCAAAATGGGGCTGGGACCCCTTTGAGCAGCCTCGGGACCCCTGAAATGGGGCCTGGACCCCCCGGCAGTGCCCCCCCAGCCCCCCACTGACCGTGAGGTCGATGCTGACGGGCCGGGAGCTGTTCTGGCTCTCCCCACGCTCGAAGGTGTGCTCCAGGCGCAGCAGCAGCTGAGCCCCGCCCGGCTCGGCCCCGCCCGGCTCCAGGTGAGCCCAGCCCGGCTCGGCCCCGCCCGGCTCGGCCCCGCCCGGCACCTCCAGCGTCAGCAGGTGAACATTGGGGGGCAGCGCCCGCCGCAGCCCCGACACCTGCGGGAGGGAGGGCAGGTGAGAGCCCCGCCCTGCTCACCTGGGGCAGGTGAGGCAGAGCCCCTCCCCTTTTACCTGGGGCAGGTGAGATGGGAGCCACGCCCTGTACACCAGGTACAGGTGACCCCACAGCCCCTCCCCGCTCACAGGTGACCCCACATTCACCTGTCACAGGTGACCCCTCAGCCCCTCCCCATTCTCACCTGTCACAGGTGACCCCAGAGCCCCTCCCCGCTCACAGGTGACCCCACACCTGTCACAGGTGACCCCACACCTGTCACAGGTGACCCCTCAGCCCCTCCCCATTCTCACCTGTCACAGGTGACCCCACAGCCCCTCCCCGCTCACAGGTGACCCCACACCAGTCACAGGTGACCCCTCAGCCCCACACCTGTCACAGGTGACCCCACAGCCCCTCCCCGCTCACAGGTGACCCCACACCTGTCACAGGTGACCCCACCCGCTCACCTGGCACCGCCGAGGCCCCTCCCCAGGTGTCAGCACCAGGTACGGGGGTGTCACCAGCTCCTGCGCCAGCGGCCGGTGCAGCTCAGGTGCGGCCGCCGCCGTGTCCAGCAGCACCAGGTGCCGCCCCCGCACCACCAGGCCCCGCCCGTCCTCCCCGGGCTCGTCCAGAGCCTCCCCCAGGCCCCGGCTGTCGTCGTGGAGGAGGCGCCGGTGCACCTGGGGGCACAGGTGGGACAGGTGAGACACAGGTGAGACAGGTGGGACAGGTGAGACACAGGTGGGACAGGTGAGACACAGGTGGGACACAGGTGGGACAGGTGTGACACAGGTGAGACAGGTGGGACAGGTGGGACACAGGTGTTACATAGATGACACAGGTGACACAGAGGTCACACAGGTGACAGGTGACACACAGGTGACACAGGTGACACAGGTGTTACACAGGTGTTACACAGGTGACACACAGGTGACACACAGGTGACACAGGTGTGACACAGGTGACACACAGGTCACACACAACTGTCACAGGTGTCACACACAGGTGTCACACACAGGTGTCACAGGTGTCACAGGTGTCCCCACCCGCAGGGTCTGTCCCCCCAGGTGTCCCCAGCTCACCATGAGCTCCAGGGACCCGTCCAGGACGCTGCTGCCGCCCTGGGAGCGATCGGTCAGCACTGTCAGCTGCACCTGCTCGTCCTGCACACGTGGGGACAGGGGTGAGGTGGGGTGAGGTGGGGTGGGGCCCGGGTGTGCCCAGGTGTGCCTTGCCCTGCCCCAGGTGTGCCCAGGTGTGCCCTGCCCAGCCCCAGGTCAGCCCAGCCCAGCCCCAGGTGTGCCCAGCCCAGTCCCAAGTGTGCCCAGGTGTGCCCAGGTGCTCCCAGGTACCCCCAGATGCCCCCAGGCCCCCCAGGGTCCCCCCAGGGTCCCCCCAGCTCCCCAGGCCCCCCCAGGGTCCCCCCACACCCCCCAGCCCCCCCAGCCCCCCCATACCCGGATGAAGATCCGCGTGTTCACCGGGTAATAATTCCCAGCCACCGGCTCGGTCTGGCTCAGGTTCCAGGTGGGCCGGAAGTCACGCCTGGGCGGGGGGGGCACCCATGGGTGTCACGGGGGGGTCCTGGGGGTCTCCTGAGCTCCCAGGGGGTCACCTGAGCCCCTGGGAGGGTCTGGGGGCTCCTGAGGGTCACCTGAGCCCCTGGGGGAGTCCTGGGGGTCACCGGAGCCCCTGGGAGGTCCTGGGGGTCACCTGAGCCCCCGGGGGGGTCCCCTGAGCCCCGGGGGAGTCCCCTGAGCCCCGGGGGGTCCCCTGAGCCCCTGGGGGGTCCCGAGGGTCCCCTGAACCCCTGGGGGGGTCCTGGGGGTCATTGGAGCCCCTGGGAGGTCCTGGGGGTCACCTGAGCCCCTGGGGGGGTCTGGGGGCTCCTGAGGGTCACCTGAGCCCCTGGGGGGTCCCCTGAGCCCCGGGGGGCTCCCCTCAGCCCCTGGGGGTTCCCGGGGGTCCCCTGAGCCCCGGGGGGGTCCCCTGAGCCCCCTGGGGGGTCCCCTGAGCCCCTGGGGGGGTCCCCTGAGCCCCGGGGGGGGTCCCCTGAGCCCCCTCACCTGCGCTCCAGCACCTGGCGCCCGTTGGAGTCGGTGTAGAAGCGCCCGGCCGTGCGCAGGGGGGTCTCGAACCTGCTGATCACCTCCTTGCCCAGCCCGTCCCTGGGGGTCCCCAGATGTCACCGGGGGTCCCTGGGGGGCTCGGGGGGGTCCCCAGGGCCCTCCCCGCACTGACCCCACCGGGATGGGCCCCACTGTCCACTCCAGCTCCAGGTAGGGCTGCCCCGGGCGGAGCCGCAGCACCTGAGAGCACCACGGGGAGAAATCCTGGAGCAGCTCCTGCACCAGCGGCGTCTGCGGGGACATTTGGGGACATTGGGGACATTTGGGGACATTGGGGACAGTCAGGGACATTTGGGGACATTTGGGGAGAAATCCTGGAGCAGCTCCTGCACCAGCAGCGTCTGCGGGGACATTTGGGGACATTGGGGACACTCAGGGACAGTCAGGGACATTTGGGGAGAAATCCTGGAGCAGCTCCTGCACCAGTGGCGTCTGCGGGGCAGAGGGGACACTGAGGGACATTGGGGGCATTTGGGGACATTTGGGGACACTCAGGGACACTTGGGGACATTTGGGGACACTCGGGGACATTTGGAGACACTCAGGGACAGTTGGGGACACTCAGGGACACTTGGGGAAACTCGGGGACATCCAGGGACACTCAGGGACATTCAGGGACACTCGGGGACATTCAGGGACATTTGGGGACACTCGGGGACACTGAGGGACACCCAGGGACACTCGGGGACACTCAGGGACACCCAGGGACACTCGGGGACATTTGGGGACACTCAGGGACACCCAGGGACACTCGGGGACATTCAGGGACATTTGGGGACACCCAGGGACACTCAGGGACACTTGGAGACACTTGGGGACATTGGGGACACTCAGGGACACTCAGGGACACCCAGGGACACCCAGGGACCCTCGGGGACATTTGGGGACACTGAGGGACATTTGGGGACACCCAGGGACACCCAGGGACACCCAGGGACACTCAGTGACCCCCCCCAAGGCCCCCCCGGACCCCGCCCACCTTGCGCAGGGTCGTGGCCGCGCGTTTGGACACCGGGATGGGTGAGGAGGAGTTGGGGCGGAAGATGTACGCGCCCGACGCCTGCGGGCTCTGGGGGTCCCCCGAGCTGGCGTTGTACCTGGGGGGACACAAAATGGGGGGTCAGGGGGGGCTGGGGGACCCCAAAACACACCCGGGGCACCCCCAAACCCTCCCCAGGGCTGGGACACCCCCAAAACCCCACCCGGGGCTGGGATCCCCCCCAAACCCTCCCCGGGGCTCTGGGGGTCCCCCGCGCTGGCGTTGTACCTGGGGGGGCACAAAATGGGGGCTCAGGGGGGTCTGGGGGACCTCCCCGGGGCTGGGACACCCCCAAAACACACCCGGGGTCCCCCCAAAACCTGGGACCCCCCAAACCCTCCCCGGGGCTCTGAGGGTCCCCCGAGCTGGCCTTGTACCTGGGGGGGCACAAAATGGGGGTTCAGGGGGAGCTGGGACACCCCTAAACCAACCCCGGGGCTGGGACCACCCCCCAGGACCCCCCCAGAACCCCCCCAGACCCCCCCGGGATGCCCCCAAACCTCCCTGGGGCACCCTCAAACCCCCCCAAACCCCCCCAGAACCCCCCCAAACCCACTCAGGACCCCCCTGGGGCACCCCCAAACCCCACCCAGGACCCCCCAGAACCCCTCCCAAACTCCCCGGGGTCTCCCCAAGCCCCCCAGGACCCCCCAGCCCCCCCAACCCCCCCAGACTCACCAGTAGAAGCTCTGGAGCACGGGCAGGGCCAGGCCCTTGCCCAGGTGCTCGATGGAGCTCAGGTGTCCCGAGCCGGGGTCAAACCGGACCCGCAGGTGCTGGGGGGGGCAGAACAGGTGAGACCCCCCCGGGTCACCCAGTTGTACCCCCAAACTGGTTAAACTGGGAGCAGCAAACCCCCCCAGAGCCAGGTGTGCCCCCCAAATAGCCCCAAAACCCCGGGGATCCCCAAAATAGCCCTGACACCCCGGGGATCCCCAAAAAACCCCTGGGGACCCCCCAAAAAAACCCCGGGGATTCCCCCAAAAAACCCCAGGGACCCCCCCAAAAAAAACCCTGATACCCCAGGGACCCCCAAAAATCCCCCGGGGACCCCCCAAAATACCACTGACACCCCGGGGATCCCCCAAAAAACCCCCTGACACCCCAGGAACCCCAAAAAAACCCCAGGGACCCCCAAAACCCCTGACACCCCAGGAACCCCCAGGGAGCCCCCCCAAAAAACCCCAGGGACTCCCCCCAAAAGAAAACCTGACATCCCAGGGATCCCAAAAACCCTCCAGGGATCCCCAAAGACCCCAGGGACCCCCCAAAAAACCCTGACACCCCAGGGACCCCCAAAAATCCCCCGGGGACCCCCCAAAAAACTCTGACACCCCAGGGACCCCCCCAAAAAAACCCAGGGATCCCCCAAAACCCCCCAGGGATCCCCCAAAACCCCCCAGGTGCCCCCCCGGTGTCCCCTCACCTCGTTCTCGATCCAGGGCTCCGCGTCCCCCGAGTCCGACCTGGGGGTGTCCCCCGGGTCCCACCTGGGGGTGTCCCCCGGGTCCCACCTGGGCGCGCCCCCGGCCCCGCCCGGGCTCAGCCGCCTCACCTGGAAGGTGCTGAAGCCCAAGGGGGGGGCCCAGGCCTGGAACAGGAGCTCCCCCGGGGCCCCCCCGGAGCCGCCGCGGAGCCGCCGGGTGACGGCGGAGACCGGGAGCACCTGGGGGGACAGGTAAGGGGGGTCACCTGGGGGTCATGGGGTCACCTGGGGGTCATGGGGGAGACCGGGACCACCTGGGGGGGGGACAGGTAAGGGGGGGTCACCTGGGGGTCATGGGGTCACCTGGGGGTCATGGGGGAGACCGGGAGCACCTGGGGGGGGGACAGGTAAGGGGGGGTCACCTGGGGGTCATGGGGGTCACAGGGGGGTCACAGGGGAGACTGGGACCACCTGGGGGGGGGACAGGTAAGGGGGGTCACCTGGGGGGGACATGGGGGTCACCTGGGTGGGGGGACAGGTCATGGGGGTCACAGGGGTGACCAGGACCACCTGGGGGGGACAGGGGTCGCCTGGGGGGGGACAGGTCATGGGGGTCACAGGGGTCACAGGGGAGACCAGGACCACCTGGGGGGGACAGGGGTCGCCTGGGGGGGGGACAGGTCAGGGGAGTCACCTGGGGGCACACCTGGGGGCACCTGGGCACACCTGGGGCTGGGCACACCTGGGGGCACCTGGGGCTGGCCAGAGCACACCTGGGCCCTGCCCCACCCTCCTCACACCTGTCCCCACCCCACACTCACACCTGTCCCCACCCTGCAGCCCCAGCTGCTCTCCAGGCCCATTCTGGGGCCCAGGTGAGCTCACCTGGCTGGGCACCGCCCGGCCCTGGGGGTCCCTGACGTCGTAGGAGCCCCCCCGGACCGGGAGCCGAACGGGCCAGGTCAGGGCCCGGCCCAGGGGGTTGTACAGGACCACCGAGAACTGGGGGGGTCACACGGGGGGGGTCAGGACTTGGGGACCCCCTGAGCACCGCCAGGGACCCCTGAGCCCCCCCCCGGACCCCCTGGACACCCCTGAGGCCCCCCAGGGACCCCCAGACCCCCCAAATTTCCCCTGCCCAGACCCCCCTGACCCTCTGAGCCCCCCAGACCCCCCCCAGCCCCCCAGACACCCCTGAGCCCCCCAAATTTCCCCCCCCCAGGCTCCTCTGACCCCCCCGAGCCCCCCCAGCCCCCCAGGCGCTCACGTGTGGGGCAGCCTCGCTCAGGGGGCACACGCTGACGTTGAGGCCGTTGCAGAACTCAAAAGGACCCTTGGTGCCCCCCAGCAGGGACAGAGCGTTGGCCACCAGCACCTGGGGGGGGTGGCCACGGTTTGGGGGGGTCAGGGGGTCACCCCAAACCCCCCCGGGTGTCCCCAAACCCCCCCAGGAGTCCTCAGACCCCCCCAGGTGTCCCCAAACCTCCCTGGGTGTCCCCAAACCCCCCCCAGGTGTCCCAAACCCCCCCAGGTGTCCCCAAACCCCTCAAGAGTCCCCTGACCCCCTCAGGTGTCCCCAAACCTCCCTGGGTGTCCCCTGACCCCCTAAGGTGTCCCCAAGACCCCCCAGGTGTCCCCAAACCCCCCCAGGTGTCCCCAACCCCCCCAGGTGTCCCCAAATCCCCCAGGTGACCCCCCAAACCCTCAGACAGGTGTGTACAGGTGAGTACAGGTGTGTTTCTCACCTGGCAGGTGTCCCAGCCCCGGGCCAGCTGCCGGCTGTAGTCGTTGGCCACGTGTCCCCAGACCCCCCCAGGTGTCCCCTGACCCCCCCAGGTGTCCCCTGAGCCCCCCAGGTGTCCCCTGACCCCCCCAGGTGTCCCCTGAGCCCCCCAGGTGTCCCCTGACCCCCCCAGGTGTCCCCAAACCCCCCCAGGTGTCCCCAGACCCCCCCAGACCCCCAGACTCACCTGGCAGGCGTCCCAGCCCCGGGCCAGCTGCCGGCTGTAGTCGTTGGCCACGTGTCCCCAGACCCCTCCAGGTGTCCCCTGACCCCCTCAGGTGTCCCCAAAGCACCCCCAGACCCCCAGACTCACCTGGCAGGCGTCCCAGCCCCGGGCCAGCTGCCGGCTGTAGTCGTTGGCCACGTGTCCCCTGAGCCCCTCAGGTGTCCCCAAACCCCCCAGGTGTCCCCAGACCCCCCCAGGTGTCCCCTGACCCCCCCAGGTGTCCCCAAAGCCCCCCCAGACCCCCAGACTCACCTGGCAGGCGTCCCAGCCCCGGGCCAGCTGCCGGCTGTAGTCGTTGGCCACGTGCTGCCGCTCGGTGCCGGCCACGGCGTCGTGGTGCTGGGCCACGGCCACAGCCTCGCCTTGGGGGGGGAAACGGGGGGATCAGGGGGGTTTGGGGGGGTCCTTGGGGAGTTTGGGGGGGTCCCTGGGTGTTTTTTGGGGGGTCCATGGGAGGCTTTGGAGGGTCCCTGGGGTGTCAAGGGTTTTTTGGGGAGGGGGAAATGGGGGTGTCAGGGGTTTTTGGGTGGTCCCTGGGGTCTCAGGAGACTTCGGGGGGTCCCTGCGGTTTTTGGGGGGTCTCTGGGGGATTTTGGGGGGTCCTCGGGGGTCTTTGGGGGGTCTCTGGGGTTTTTTGGGGGTCCCTGGGATGTCAGGGGTTTTTTGGGGGTCCCTGAGGTGTCAGGGTTATTTTGGGGTGCCCTCAGGTCACTCACGGAGCACGGAGCTGTCCCCGGGGGTTTTTGGGGGTCCCCAGGGTTATTTTTGGGGTTCCCTGGGTTATTTTTGGGGTGCACTCACGGAGCACAGAGCTGTCCCCAGGGTTATTTTGGGGTCCCTGTGATGTCAGGGGTTTTTGGGGTTCCCTGGGTTATTTTGGGGTTCCCTGGGTTATTTTGGGGTGCACTCACGGAGCACCGAGCTGTCCCCAGCCCCGTAGGGTCCGTCCCGCACCGAGGGCCCGGCCAGAGCCTCCAGCTGGGTGCACACCTGGGGGGGCACCAGGGGGGGTCACGGGGGGGTCCCCAAAACCTGGAGGGGTCCCCAGGTGCCCACAGGGGGGTCCCCAAAGCCTGGAGGGGTCCCCAAACCCCCCCAGGTGTCCCCAAACCCCCCCAGGTGTGCCCCACCTGCAGGAAGCCCCCGCTGAGCCTCTCGTAGCCCTTGAGGGCCGGGCGGCTGCTGAAGTAGCCGGTCCAGAACTGGTGGGGCCCGTCCGAGTAGGGGAAGAAATCGTCCGACTTGAGGGGCCTGGGGGGACACCCCGGCTGTCCGTCCTGTCCATCTGTCCATCTGTCCGGCCCCTCAGGCCCCTCCCCGGCCCCTCAGGCCCCTCCCCGGCCCCTCAGGCCCCTCCCCAGCCTCTCAGGCCCCACCCCTGCCCCTCAGGCCCCAACCCTCAGGCCCTGCCCTTTCTCCAGGCCCCACCCTTTCCCCTCAGCCCCCGCCCCAGCCCCTCAGGCCCCGCCCATTCCCCTCAGGCCCCGCCCGTTCCCCTCAGGCCCCGCCCATTCCCCCTCAGGCCCCGTCCGTTCCCCTCAGGCCCCTCCCCTCCCCTCAGGCCCCGCCTTTTCCCAGGCCCCGGCCCCGCCCCACCAGGTGAGGTTGGCTCGGTGCAGCTCCCGCAGGTAACACGAGGGGGTGGAGTAAAGGGCGTGGACACGGCTGCCGTTGGCTTGCTGGGACACAGGGGGGGTCAGGGGACATCAGGGGGGTCAGGGGACACTGGGGGGTCAGGGGACATCGGGGACACCTGGGGGGGTCAGGGGACACTGGGGGACACAGGGGGCGTCAGGGAACATTTTGGGGGGGTTTGAGGACACCTGGGGGGTCAGGGGACATTGGGGGGGTCAGGGGACACTGAGGGGGTTTGGGGACACCTGGGGACACCTGGGGGTCAGGGGACACCTGGGGGGGGTCAGGGACATCTGGGGACATCTGGGGGTTCAGGGGACATCGGGGGACACAGGGGGGGTCAGGGACACCTGGGGAGGTTTGGGGACACCTGAGGGGGTCTGGGGACATCTGGGGAGGGCACCAGGGAGGGGTCAGGGGATACCTGGGGGGGTTTGGGGACACCAAGGGGGCTCAGGGGACACCGGGGACGTTGGGGACACCGGGGAGGTTTTTGGGGACACGGAGGGGTCTCAGGGGACACCCAGGGGCTCAGGGGACCCCGGGGATGTCGGGACACCTGAGGGGTCAGGGGACACCGGGGGGGGTTTGGGGACACCCAGGGAGGGGTTGGGGTCCCCAGAGACGTTGGGGACACTGGGGAGGTTTTTGGGGACACTGGGGAGGTTTTTGGGGACACTGAGGTGTTTGGGGACACTCAGGGGTTTGGGGACACCGGGGACATTGGGGACACCCGAGGCGGGCCAGGGGACCCCGGGGAGGTTTCTGGGGACACCCAGGGGCTCAGGGGACACCCCGGGGACGTTGGGGACAGCCCCTGCTGACCCGGGCGTTGGTGTGGGCGATGAGCTTGTCCAGGTTCTTGAACCACAGGTTGGCGTTCTCGTAGTGGAAGTCGGAGCCCATCGTCATCACGATGTGGTTGGTGCGGTACTGCCGGGCCTGGGGACAGGGACACGGCTGGGACACCCGGCTGGGACAGCTGGGGACAGCCAGGGGGACACGGGGACACACAGGAATACATGGGGACAGGGCTGGGACACCTGACAGGGGCATGGGGACAGCCAGGGACACACGGGGACACACAGGGACACAGCATGGGACCCCTGCCCAGGGCACGGGGACACATGGGGGACACAGGGACACATGGGGGACAGGGCTGGGACACCTGACAGGGGCAGGGGGACAGCCAGGGGACAGCCAGGGACACCTGGGGACACTGAGGGACAGGGCTGGGACACCTGACAAGGACATGGGGACAGCCAGGGACACCTGGGGACAGGGGTGGGACCCCTGACAGGGGCATGGGGACACCTGGGAACCCCATCCCAGGGGACAGGGACACCCAGGGACACATGAGGACACACAGGGACAGGGCTGGGACCCCCGCCTGGGGCACAGGGACAGCCGGGGACACACGGGGACACCATCCCAGGGGACAGGAACCCCCAGGGACCCCCCCATGTCCCACCTGTGCGGCCGCTGCCCTCAGGAAGGAGGTGACCACGCTGTCCACGTTGTGACACCCAGGGACCCCCAGGGACCCCCCAGGGACACACAAGGACCCCCCCATGTCCCACCTGTGCAGCCGCTGCCCTCAGGAACGAGGTGACCACGCTGTCCACGTTGCGCTCGGGGCCGTCCCCGTCCACCACGGGGGGGTCGGAGCAGAGCTGGTCCCAGCACAGCCCCGCGGGGGGGTTGTACACGTTGGGCAGGATCCCTGGGGGACACGGGGACATCAGGGGACACCAGGGGACAGCGATGTCACCTTTGGGCCACCGAGGGGACAGGGGACACCAGGGGACAGCGATGTCACCCCCGGGGTTGTACATGTTGGGCAGGATCCCTGGGGGACAGGGGGACATCAGGGGACACCAGGGGACACCAGGGGACAGCGATGTCACCCCCGGGGCCACCATGGGGACAGGGACATGGCCGGGGACATGGGGACAGCACTGTCACCCCGGGGTTGTACATGTTGGGCAGGATCCCTGGGGGACAGCGGGGACATCAGGGGACAGCGATGTCACCCCCGGGGTTGTACACGTTGGGCAGGATCCCTGGGGGACAGTGGGGACAGTTTGGGGGTCCCGGGGCAGTTTGGGGGTCCTGGGGGGTCAGGGGTCAGTTTGAGGGTCCCGGGGTCAGTTTTGGGGGGTCACCAGTGAAGATGTCGGCCCGGGGGGCTCCTAGGACAGTTTGGGCATCCCGGGGGGGCACCCAGGGCAGTTTGGGGGTCCCGGGGTCAGTCTGGGGGTCCCGGGGTCAGTTTTGGGGGGTCACCAGTGAAGATGTCGGCCCGGGGGGGCACCCAGGGCAGTTTGGGGGTCCCGGGGTCAGTTTTGGGGGGTCACCGGTGAAGATGTCGGCCCGGGGGGGCTCCAGGCTGCTGCTGCCCCTCCAGAGCAGCTCCAGCTCCCGGCGCTGCAGCCGCTGCCACTTGTCCTGGTGGTCCACACGGCCCAGGAACAGCCCGTCATAGCCCATCTGGGACCCCAAAAACCGTCAGGGGGGACCCCAAAACCCCAAACAGCCCGTCATAGCCCATCTGGGACCCCAAAAACCCCAAACAGCCCGTCATAGCCCATCTGGGACCCCAAAACACGTCAGGGGGGACCCCAAACAGCCCGTCATAGCCCATCTGGGACCCCAAAACACGTCATAGCCCATCTGGGGGGTCAGGGGGACCCCAAAAAGCCCCTCAGAACGCATCTGGGGGCACAGGGGGGGTGTTGGGAATGCCAAGGGGAGTTTGGGGGTGCCAGGGAAGGTTTGGGGATCCTGAGGCTGATTTGGGGCTGCAGGGGCAGGCTTGGGGTGCCCTTTAGGGGCTCGGGGGTGCCCCACAGTCCCCCAGGTGTCCCCACAGGCCCCCAGGTGTCCCCCAGGTGTCCCCAGGTGTCCCCACACCCCCCCAGGTGTCCCCACAGGAGCTCGGGGATGTCCCCACAGGCCCCCAGGTGTCCCCAAACCCCCCCAGGTCTCCCCAGGTGTCCCCAAACCCCCCCAGGTGTCCCCAAACCCCCCCAGGTGCCCCCACAGACCCCCCAGGTGCCCCCCAGGTGTCCCCAAACCCCCCCAGATGTCCCCAAATCCCCCCAGGTGCCCCCAGGTGCCCCCACCTGCGCGAAGGTGGCCGCCAGGTCGCGGGCGTGGCCGAAGGGGTCGATCTGCCAGGCCACCCTGGGGGTCCCGCAGGCCCCGAAGAGGCGGCGCAGGAAACGCCGGCCCAGCCCCAGCTGCAGCAGCTGCCCCGAGTAATGCGCGGCTGCCTCGTCACTCATGCACCAGCCGCCCCCCACCAGCTCCAGCCGCCCTGGGGGCACGGACAGAGCCCCAAAAAAATCCTCAGAGCACGTCCCATGTCACCCACATCCCTTTTGGTGCCCCCCAGCCGCCCCCCACCAGCTCCAGCCGCCCTGGGGGCACAGGCAGGGCCCCAAAAACGGGTCAGGGGTCACCCATGTCCCCCCAGCCGCCCCCCACCAGCTCCAGCCGCCCTGGGGGGCACGGACAGCACCCCAAAAAAATCCTCAGAGCACGTCCCATGTCACCCACATCCCTTTTGGTGCCCCCCAGCCGCCCCCCACCAGCTCCAGCCGCCCTGGGCAGAGCCCCAAAAACGGGTCAGGGGTCACCCATGTCCCCTTTAGTGTCCCCCAGTATCACCCAGTGTCACCCATGTCCCTTTCAGTGTCCCCCAGTGTCACCCAGTGTCACCCCCCCAGCTCCAGCCGCCCTGGGCAGAGCCCCAAAAACGAGTCAGGGGTCACCCATGTCCCTTTCGGTGTCCCCCAGTGTCACCCCACCAGCTCCAGCCGCCCTGGGGGCACAGGCAGCACCCCAAAAACGGGTCAGGGATGGGCCGTGTCACCCACGTCCCTTTTAGTGTCCCCCAGTGTCACCCACGTCCCTTTTAGTGTCCCCCAGTGCACCCCATGGTCCCCCCCCGTGTAACCCATGTCCCTTTTAATGTCTCCCATGTCCCTTTTAGTGTCCCCCAGTGCACCCCGTGGTCCCCCCTGTGTCACCCATGTCCCTTTTAATGTCTCCCATGTCCCTTTTGGTGTCCCCCAGTGTCACCCATGATCCCCTCAGTGTCACCCAGGTCCCTTTTAGTGTCCTCCAATGCCCCCAATGTCTCTCCCAGTGCCCCCAGTGTCCCTCCAGATCCTTTTTAGTCTCTCCCAGTCCCCTCCAGTGTCCCCCAGTCCCTCCCAGTCCCTCCCAGTGTCCCCCAGTCCCTCCCAGCGCCCCCAGTGTCCCTCCCAGTCCTCCCCAGTGTCCCCTCCAGTGCCCCCAGTCCCCCCAATGTCCCCCAATGTCCCTCCCAGTGCTCCCAGCGTCCCTCCCAGTCCCTCCCACTGCCCCCAATGTCACTCCCAGTCCCCCCCAGTGCCCCCAGTGCCCCGTACCCTGCTGCACCAGCTCCCTGACCAGTCTCTGGGTGTCCCGGTCCTGCTGGTGCCACCACCGTGCCAGGAACGCCACCTCGGCATAGACGAACCGGCGGGAGGGGACAGCGGCCAGCTGGGCCACCACCGAGTCCAGGATGTACTGAACCCCGGCGTGCTGGTCCTGGTTCCGAACTGGGGACACCCCGAAACCCAGGGTCACCCTGGGGACACCCCAAAACCCAGGGGGACATCTGCAGGGACACCCCAAAACCGGGGACACCCCAAAACTGGGGGTACCCCAAAACCAGGGACACCCTGGGGACACCCTGGGGACATTTTAGGGACACCCTGGGGGCATCTTGGGGACACCCTGGGGTCACCTTGGAGACACCTTGGGGACACCCTGGGGTCACCTTGGAGACACCTTGGGGACACCTTGGGGACACCCTGGGGACACCCTGGGGACATCTGCAGGGAGCCCAGGGGCGGGGCTGGCCCCGGAGGGGACAGAGGGGACAAAGTGCCACGTGACAGAGCCACGTGACAAAGGGGCCCTGACACGTGACAAAGGGACATCGGTGTCACTCAGTGTCCGCAGTGTCCCTCCCAGTGCCCTCAATGTCCCCCCGCCACGTCACCTCCCCCCGCAGGTGTCCCTCCCTCAGGTGACACCACCGCCACCCTCAGAGTGGCCTCAGGGGTGTCCTGTGCCCCCCGGTGGCTGTCCTCGGTGTCCCCGGTGTCCCCGCTGTCCCCCCCATGTCCCCGGTGTCCCAGCCATGTCTCCGCCGTGTTCCCCCTGGTGTCCCCACTGTCCCCCTGTCCCCCCCGGTGTCCCTGCAGTGTCCCTGGTGTCCCCGCCCTGTCCCCGCTGTCCCTGTGTCCCCGCCCTGTCCCCGCTGTCCCCCTGGTGTCCCCACTGTCCCCCCGGTGTCCCCGCCATGTCCCCGGTGTCCCTCCGCTGTCCCCGCTGTCCCCCCGCTGTCCCCAGTGTCCCCCCCGGTGTCCCTGCTGTCCCTGTGTCCCCCCCATGTCCCCAGTGTCCCCACGCACCCCCATAGTAGTACTGATCCACCGTTTTCAGCCACCCGACGTCGTCGTGCGTGTGCGGCACCAGGTGCACGTTCAGCATGTCCGGCCGGGTCGGGGGGCACGACTGGGGGGGTTCGGGGGGGCTCGGACCGGCCCGGGGCCGCGGCACCCCCGGGAGCCCCCCGGGACCACCGGGACACCCGGAACCCTCCCGGGATCTCCCCAGAACACCCCCGGGACCCCCCCGCCGCTGCCCCGGGGACCGTTGGTGTCCGGAAGCGGTTGCAAAACCGAATGGCCGCAGTTCCCCTTTCCCCAGTGTCCCCAGTTCCCCTTCCCTCAGTGTCCCCAGTCCCCCCCAGTCTCCCCCAGTCCCTCCCAGTTCTCCCAGTTCCCCTTCCCTCAGAGCCCCCCAGTGTCCCCAGTCCCTCCCAGTTCTCCCAGTTCCCTTTCCCTCAGTGTCCCCAGTCCCCCCAGTCCCTCACAGTTCTCCCAGTCCATCCCAGTCTCCCCCAGTTCTCCCAGTTCCCCTTTCCCGGATCGCTCCGCTGCCCCTTCAGCCCCTCCCGGTGCCCCCAGCCTATCCCAGTTCCCGTTATCCCGGACGCCCCGGTGTCCCCCCCGGCTGTCCCAATGTCCCCGGGCAATCCCAGCGCCCCCGGTGGTCCCGGTGTCCCCCCCCGGTGTTACCCGGTACCCGCAGCCCGCGGCCGCCCCCCTCAGGAGCAGCAGCAGCGGCAGCGCCGCCGCCCCGGGCACCGCCATGACACCCGCGGGGGTCACGTGACAGCACCCTCACATGACACGCGGGCTCGCCCCGCCCACCCCTCCCCGCGCGCTCCGGCGGCAGCCAATGGGCGGCCGCGAAAAGGCGCCTCCCACTCTGATTGGCTGCTGCTACCCCAAGGGGCGGAGCGTAGAGAGAAGAGCACGGGGAGCGCGGCAACCGACAGGAGCCAATGAGGAGGAGAAGAGAGCGTGATTGACAGCTCTCTGGGAGGGCGCTGGCAACGGCGGGAAACGACCAGCGGCCAATGAACGGTGACGGCTCCCGAAGCCCCGCCCACGACGAGCCCCGCCTCAGACCGCCCGAGTCTCCTCAGAGCCGCCCTCAGACCGCCCCGCGTCCCCTCAGAGCCCCTGAGCCCCCTCAGACCCCCCGAGCTCCCCTAAGAGCCCCCCTCAGACCCCCTGAGCCCCCTCAGAGCTCCCTCAGACCCCCCGAGCGCCCCTAAGAGCCCCCCTCAGACCGCCCCGCGGCCCCTCAGAGCCCCTGAACCTCCTCAGACCCCCCGAGCGCCCCTCAGAGCCTCCGAATCCCCTCAGAGCCCCCCTCAGACCGCCCCCCGTCCCCTCAGAGCCCCTGAGCCCCCTCAGAACCCCCGAGTCCCTCTCAGACCCTCTGAGCCCCCTCAGAACCCCCGAACCCACTCAGACCCCACCGAGAACCCCTCAGAGCCTCCAAATCCCCTCAGACCCCCTGAGCCCTCTCAGAGTCCCCCTCAGACTGCCCCACGTCCCCTCAGAGCCCCTGAACCCCCTCAGAGCCTCCAAATCCCCTCAGAGCCCCCTCAGACTCCCTGAGCCCCCTCAGAGTCTCCGAATTCCCTCAGAGCCCCCTCAGAGTCTCCCTCAGACCCCCCAAGCTCCCTCAGAGCCCCCCAGGCCTGCCCCCTCTCCATTCCTCCCTCTCCTGGGGGGCTCCCCCGTCCCTGTTGAGGCACACACAAACCACAGCAGTGCCACAAACCCTTTTATTGCCCCCCCCCGGGACCCCCCAACCCTGTCACCACGGCGGGGACCCCCCACACTGTCACCACGGCGGGGACATGGGCTGGGGGTTCTGCAGGTAGGACATGACCACGGCCGAGATGGAGAGCCTGGGGGGGGCACACAGATGTCAGAGACCCCCCCAAAACACAGCCCGGGACCCCCCGGGACCCCCCGGCACTCACATGAAGCTGCTCATCATCTGCTTGGTGTCCTCGGAGCTGCGCGAGTTGGCGAAGCTGATGAAGGAGCAATAAACGGCGATCCAGGCGCACCACTTGAGCTGGGGAGCCCCGGGAGAGCTCGGTGAGACCCCCGGGACAGCCCCGAGCCACCCCCGAGATGCCCTGGAGACCCCCGGGATGGGCAGGAGAGCTCCGGAGATCCCCGGGGATGACCCCAAGCCCCCCTGAGCCCGCCAGGGGCTCTCTCTGATCCCCCCGTATCCCAAATTCCCCTCAGCACCAAGCCCGGGGCCGGTGCCCCCGGCAGCTCCCGGTGCTCTCAGCAGCTCCCGGTGCCCTCCGGCAGCCCCCGGTGCCCCCCGCTGCTCCCGGTGCCCTCAGCAGCTCCCGGTGCCGCACCTTGAGCATGAGCCCGCACATGCTGAACACCATCCCCAGCAGGTTCATGTAGTCGGGGGTCGGATCTTCCAGCGCCGGGTTGGTCTCGGTGGCCGGGGGTTTGTACCTGGGGCGGGGAACGGGGGGGGTTCGGTCACCGGGACCCCCGGGGACGCCCCTGATCCCTCCCCGGTTCTGCCGCTCCTTCCCCGCTGCCCCTCCCGGTCCCGTCGGGGCTGTCCCCGCTGCCCGCGGTCCTACCTGGCCACCTTGCCGGGTCTCCGCGGGTCCGCCATGGTCCCGCCGCCTCCTCCGCCTCTTCCGCCGCCGCCGGAAGGGGCCCGGCAGCAGCCCTGGTGCCGCCCCGGTCCCTCCCCGGTCCCATCCCCGGTGCCGCCCCGGTCCTCCCATGGCGTTCCCGAGGCCGCGGCCAGCCCGGCCCGAGCTGCCCCGGCAGCGGGTGCAGACCCTGCAGTGCGGGCAGGGAGCGGTGCGGGCCGCCCGCTTCAACGGTGAGACCGGGGGGAACGGGGGGACCGGGGAGGGAACGGGGAGAACGGGGAAACCGGGAGGGAACGGGGGGAACCGGGGATAACGGCAGGGAACGGGGGAAACCGGGGGTACCGGCAGGGAACGGGGCGTACCGGGAGGGAACGGGGGGAACGGGGGGAAACGGGGATACCGGGGGGACCGGAGGTACCGCGAGGGAACGGGGGAAACCGGAGGAACCGGGGGTACCGGGAGGGAACGGGGGGAACGGGGGGAACCGGGAATACCGGGAGGGAACTGGGGGTACCGGGAGGGAACGGGGGGAAAAGGGGGTACCGCGAGGGAACGGGGGAAACTGGAGGAACCGGGGGTACCGGGAGGGAACGGGCGGGAACGGGGGAACCGGGAGGGAATGGGAAATATCGGGAGGGAACGGGGGGTACCGGGAGGGAACGGGGGGAAAGCGGGGGACGGGGGAAGAGATCAGGACCCGGGGATGGAGGTTGGGAACCAGGCGGAGGTGCCGGTGTGGGGGTCCCGGTGATCACCCCGTGTCCCGGGCCCGGGGGTCCCGGTGTGGGGGTCCCGGGGATCACCCTTGTCCCGGTTTGGGGGTCCCGATCTGGGGGGTCCCAGTGATCACCCCGAGTCCCGGGCCGGCTGTACCTGTTTGGGGGTGCCAGTTTGGGGGTCCCGGTGATCACCCCGTGCCCCGGGCCGGCTGTACCGGTTCGGGGGGGTCCCCAACATTTCTCCCCCCTCAGCGGACGGGAATTACTGCCTGACGTGCGGCAGTGACAAAACGCTGAAGCTCTGGAACCCGCACAAGGGCACCGCCCTGCGCACCTACCAGGGCCACGGCTACGAGGTGCTGGACGCCGCGGGGTAAGGGGGGGCTCCGGGGACCCCTCCCCGCCCGGGCCGGCCCCGCCGCGCTCACGGGAACCCCCGAACCCCCGCAGGTCCTTTGACAACAGCCAGATCTGCTCCGGGGGGGCCGACAAGGCCGTGGCGCTGTGGGACGTGACCACCGGGCAGGTGGTCCGAAAGTACCGGGGACACGCCGGGGTGAGGAGGGGCCGGGGGCGGGAGTTGGGGGTCTGGGGTGGGATTTGGGGAGGGAGATTTGGGGGTGGGGATTTGGGGAGAGGATTTGGGGAGGGGGATTTGGGGAGGGGGATTTGGGGAGGGGGATTTGGGGGTGGGAATTTGGGGAGGGATTTGGGGGTGGGGATTTGGGGGTGGGGATTTGGGGAGGGGGATTTGGGGGTGGGGATTTGGGGAGAGGATTTGGGGAGGGGGATTTGGGGAGGGGGATTTGGGGGTGGGAATTTGGGGAGGGATTTGGGGGTGGGGATTTGGGGAGGGGATTTGGGGAGGGGGATTTGGGGGTGGGAATTTGGGGAGGGATTTGGGGGTGGGGATTTGGGGAGGGGGATTTGGGGAGGGGGATTTGGGGGTGGGAATTTGGGGAGGGATTTGGGGGTGGGAATTTGGGGAGGGGGATTTGGGGAGGGGGATTTGGGGGTGGGAATTTGGGGAGGGATTTGGGGGTGGGGATTTGGGGGTGGGATTTGGGGAGGGGGATTTGGGGGTGGGAATTTGGGGAGGGATTTGGGGGTGGGGATTTGGGGGTGGGATTTGGGGGTGGGGGATTTGGGGGTGGGATTTGGGGGTGGGGGATTTGGGGGTGGGATTTGAGGAGGGATTTGGGGGTGGGGATTTGGGGAGGGGAGTTGGGGGTGGGGGATTTGGGGGTGGGATTTGAGGAGGAGCTTTTGGGGGTGGGATTTGGGGAGGGGGATTTGGGGGTGGGAATTTGGGGAGGGATTTGGGGGTGGGGATTTGGGGAGGGGATTTGGGGAGGGGGATTTGGGGGTGGGAATTTGGGGAGGGATTTGGGGGTGGGGATTTGGGGAGGGATTTGGGGAGGGGGATTTGGGGAGGGGATTTGGGGAGGGGGATTTGGGGGTGGGAATTTGGGGAGGGATTTGGGGGTGGGAATTTGGGGAGGGATTTGGGGAGGGGGATTTGGGGAGGGGATTTGGGGAGGGGGATTTGGGGGTGGGAATTTGGGGAGGGATTTGGGGGTGGGGGATTTGGGGGTGGGATTTGGGGGTGGGGGATTTGGGGGTGGGATTTGAGGAGGGATTTGGGGGTGGGGATTTGGGGAGGGGAGTTGGGGAGGGGGATTTGGGGAGGGGGAGTTGGGGGTGGGGGATTTGGGGAGGGGGAGTTGGGGGTGGGGGATTTGGGGGTGGGATTTGAGGAGGAGCTTTTGGGGGTGGGATTTGGGGAGGGGATTTGGGATTCAGGATTTGGGATTCAGGATTCCCTGCTCCTCCCACAGAAGGTGAACTGCGTCCAGTTCAACCAGGAAGCCACCGTCATTGTGTCTGGTGAGGGAAGGGTTTGGGGGACACCCTGCCAGCCCCGGGACACCCCTGCACCCCCTTTTCCCCCCTGATCCCCCCTTTTCCCCCCAGGCTCCATCGACTCCACGGTGCGGTGCTGGGACTGCCGCTCCCGCCGCCCCGACCCCATCCAGGTGCTGGACGAGGCCAAGGACGGCATCTCCAGCGTGAAACTCTCGGCCCACGAGATCCTGACGGGGTGAGGGATGCGCCCCCCGAGCTCCAGAGCCCCCCACAAGGACTGGGGGACCCCCTAAACCTCCCCCCGAGGATTGGGGGACCCCTTAAACCTCCCCCCGAGGATTGGGGGACCCCCTAAACCTCCCCCTCCCCACAGCTCCGTGGACGGGCGGGTCCGGCGCTACGACCTCCGCACGGGGCAGCTCAGCTCCGACTACATCGGCAGTGAGTGGGGATTGTGGGGGGCTCCCACAGCTCGGGGGGGCTCCCACAGCTCGGGGGGGCTCCCACAGCTCGGGGGGGCTCCCACAGCTCGGGGGGGCTCCCACAGCTCTGGGGGACCCCTCAAACCCCCCCTGTGCCCCCCAGGCCCCATCACCAGCGTGTGCTTCAGCAAGGACGGGCAGTGTGTGCTGGCTGCCAGCCTGGACTCCACGCTGCGGCTGCTGGACAAGGACACCGGGGAGCTGCTGGGCGAGTACGGCCCCCCCCGAATCCCTGAGCCCCCCCGGGGGGTTTGGGGGACCCCCGGCTCACCCCGTGCCCCCTCCCCAGGTACACGGGTCACCGCAGCACCACCTACAGGCTGGACTGCGTCCTCAATGAGCTGGACACGCACGTGGGCTGCGCCTCCGAGGACGGCCACGTTTACTTCTGGGACCTGCTGGAGGTCAGGGAGGGTCCCGGGGGGGGATTTGGGGACACCTCCGACCCTCCCTGACCCCCCGGTGTCCCCGCAGGGTTCTCTGGCTCTCAGCCTGCCCGTGGGTCAGGGTGTGGTGCAGTCCTTGGCCTTCCACCCCAGCCTGCCCTGCCTGCTGGTGGCCACCCAGGGCCAGGTGACGCTGTGGCGTGAGGAGACCTTCCAGCCCGAGGGGGACCCCGGCACCTGAGGGGGACCCCAACACCTGAGGGGGGCCTGGGGGGACCCCGGTGACACCAGGAATAAACCCCGAGAGGAGACCCTGCCGTGCTTTATTGGGAGCTGGAATAAATAAACACGAGCGCTGGGGGGGCAGGGGGACAAGGGGGGGACACACGGACAGGGGGACAAGGGGGGACACACGGACAGGGGGGTGCGAGTGTGGGGGGTCCCTGTCCCCCCCTTGGGGGACTTGTCCTGCTGTCCCCAGCGCTGTGGGAAGGGCTGAGCTGGGAGCCCCTGCAGGGTGTGGGGGGCTCGGCACACCCAGAGCTGAGCCTGGGGGTCCCTCAGGGGTCCCGGGGGTCCCTCAGGCCTCGGGGGTCCCTCAGGGGTCCCTCAGAGGTCCTGGGGATCCCTCAGGGACCCCTCAGGCTTTGAGGGTCCCTCAGGCCTTGGGGGTTCCTCAGGGGTCCCTCAGAGGTCCTGGGGTCCCTCAGGGGTCCCGGGGGTCCCTCATGCCTCGGGGGTCCCTCAGAGGTCCCTCAGAGGTCCTGGGGGTGCCTCAGGCCTCGGGGGTCCCTCAGGGGTCCCTCGGGGGTCCCTCAGGCCTCGGGGGTCCCCACGGGCACCCCGAAGGCTTCGGCGCTCCGGGCGAACGTCTCGGCCACGAGCAGCGGGAACACGAGCGAGGCGTCGGCGTAGACCTGGGGCAGAGGGGGGGTCAGGAGGGTCACCCCGTGCACCCCAAACCCCCCTCAGCCCCCCGGGACCCCCCTGACCTTGACGGGGGTGGCGTCCACGCGGATCTTGCCCCAGGACACGGCCTCGTCTGGCCGTGCCCCTGAGTCAGAGCCATCGAACTCCTGCGCCGTGTTGACGTAGACGGAGAAATCGGCGCCGTTCCTCTGCCAGGGGAGACACCAGGGTGAGCCCCCAGCCCCTCCCCGGGGGTCCCCCAGCCCCCAGGGACCCCCCAGCCCCCTCCCCACCCCGGGGAGCCCCTCACCATCAGGTTGGCGTTGGCGATGTGGTGCTTGACCAATCCCCCCCCCAGGATGATCATGCCGGTCTTGGCGGCGAAGATGGCCTGGGTGTTGATGAGGCGCAGGTCTGGGGGGGCACAGGGGGGTCAGGGCGCTCTCAGGGCACCCCAAATCTCTGGGGGGGCACCCCAGGGGGACAGGCTCACCCTCCACGATGTCCAGCACCAGCCCAGGGCGTTTGTAGGAGTGGAAGAAGATCATGTCCCCCAGGGAGCCGTCGGTGAGCGCCGGGCTCAGCACCGGGATCTTGTTCTGGGTTTGGGGACACGGTGACAGGCGGTGACAGCCGGTGACACCCACAGTGACACGCACGGTGGCACCCCCAGCGCTCCCAGTACCTTCTGGGCCCAGTAACAGATGGAATCGGGGTTGTTGATCTCCTTGCCCAGCCGGGCGATCATCCGGGACGGCGTCCAGCGCACGCCCTGGGGGAGCCGGATCAGGAACCCCGGACGGGGGGGCCAGGGGGACAGGGACCCCCAAACCACCACACTGGGTGTCCAGGGACCCCCAAACCACCACACTGGGTGTCCAGGGACCCCCAAACCCCTGCCCCGGGTGTGCAGAGACCCCCAAACCCCTGCCCCGGGTGTGCAGGGACCCCAAAACCACTGCCCCAGGTGTCCAGGGACCCCCAAACCCCTGCCCCGGGTGTGCAGGGACCCCCAAACTCCCACCCTGGGTGCCATGGGACCCCCAAACCACTGCCCCGGGTGTGCAGGGACCCCCAAACCCCCATCCCAGGTGGCCAGGGACCCCCAAACCCCTGCCCCGGGTGTGCAGGGACCCCCAAACCCCATCCCAGGTGGCCAGGGACCCCCAGACCACTGCCCTGGGTGTCCAGGGACCCCCTAATCCCCACCCCAGGTGTTATGGAACCCCCAAACTCCCATCCCGGGTATCCAGGGACTCCCTAATTCCTACCCCAGGTGTCATTGGATCCCCTAACCCCCACCCCAGGTGTCCAGGGACCCCCAAACCCCCACTCCAGGTATCCCAGGGACCCCACAAACTCCCACCCCAGGTATCCAGGGACCCCCCAGCACCCAGGTTGGGGTCCCCCTCCCTCACCTGCGTGTCCTGCTCATCCACCATCGTCTCCAGGATGGGCGTCAGCCAATCCTCGAACTTGCAGTAGTTGTCATTGGGCACCAGCAGGTTCCCGATCCTGGGGGACCCCGGGGTGACCCCAAAGTGACCCTGAGGTGTCCCCAAGGTGTCCCTGAGGTGTCCCCAGCCCCCCATGCCCACACCCAGACCTGTTGATGCCGTTCTGCCGCAGCTCCCGGCCCCGCAGGTGGAAATCCCCGATGTAGGTGGGGGCCAGGCACTTGATCAGGTCCTCCTCCACCCCCCCGGCCGTGGTCACCAGCACGTCCACCTGTCCAGGGGAGGGGTCAGAGCCTGGGTGTGACCCCCTGACCCCCTGTCCAGGGGAGGGGTCAGCACCTCAGGGACACCCGGGTCACCCCCCCTGACCCCCCTGTCCACCTGTCCAGGGGAGGGGTCAGAGCCTGGGTGTGCCCCCCTGACCTCATGTCCACCTGCCCAGTGCCCCAGGGCAGGGGTCAGCACCTCAGGGACACCCAGGTGTGCCCCCCTGACCTCAGTCCACCTGTCCAGGAGAGGGTCAGCACCTGGGTGTGACCCCCTGACCCATGTCCAGGACAGGGTCAGAGCCTGGGTGTGCCCCCCTGTCCCCTCTCCCATGTCCCCCTGTCCCCCCCGTGTCCCCTCCTGTCCCCTCTCACCATTCCGTGCTGTACGAGGTATCTGATGCTCTCCCTGTCCCCGTGTCCCCTCCATGTCCCCATGTCCCCATGTCCCCTCTCACCATCCCGTGCTGCACGAGGTATCTGATGCTCTCCCTGTCCCCATGTCCCCTGTCCCTGTCCCCATGTCCCCTCTCACCATCCCATGCTGCACCAGGTATCGAATGATCTCCCTGTCCCTTGTCCCCCTGCCGCG
>JAJEOU010002620.1:0-19259 GCA_021534815.1 Acrocephalus arundinaceus | reverse complement strand
CGTTGGGTGTTTGGGGCCGTTGTTTGGGGTGTTATTGGGCCTGTTTGGGTGTTTGGAGCCATGTTTGGTGTTTGGGGCCGTGTTTGGGTGTTTGGGCCGTGTTTGGAGTTTTTGATCCGTTTTTGGTGGCTGGAAGCCAGCCGTGTTTGGGGTTCC
Source organism: Acrocephalus arundinaceus (assembly GCA_021534815.1). Classification (NCBI taxonomy): domain Eukaryota; kingdom Metazoa; phylum Chordata; class Aves; order Passeriformes; family Sylviidae; genus Acrocephalus; species Acrocephalus arundinaceus. The sequence continues at coordinate 19,103 of JAJEOU010002620.1, read as the reverse complement.
TGGCGGGGAGCTTGGAGCCGGGTTTGAGGTTTTTTGGAGCCGTGTTGTTTGGGGTTTGGCTGGAGCCAAGGGGATGTTTGGGGCCGTGTTGGGGTCAGGGGGTTGTTTGGCCGTGTTGGGGCCATGTTTGGGGTCGTGCTTGCTCCAGTCCTGGAAGTTGTGAGTTTGGGTCTGGATTTTGGTGAGCCGATGAAGTCTGGGTGCTCCAACCCTGATTGGAATTGGGAAACCGTCCCAGTGAGGTTTTGGCGGTTTGTTGGTTTATTTTGGGAGGAAATCACCCGTGCTGTTCTTGTGGGGTGCTCCTTCCTGAGGTTTCCTCCAGTCCCAAACCCAAAACTCTGATGGATTTGGGGTTGAGCCGAGAGCTCTGGGTGCCTTCCAAACCCTGATTAACTTGGGCCACCGTCCCAGTGAGATTTGGGGGTTTATTTGGGGTTTGTTTGGGGTTTATTTGGGGTAAAATCATGCTGTTCTTGTGGGGTGGCTCCTTCCTGAGTTCCTCCAGCCCCTAAACCCAAACTCTGATGGATTTTGGGGTGAGCCGAGAGCTCTGGGTGCTTCCAAACCCTGATTGAATTGGGAACTGTCCCAGTGAGATTTGGGGTTCGTTTGGGGTTCATTAGGGGTTTATTTGGGGTGAAATCATGCTGTTCTTGTGGGGTGGCTCCTTCCCTGAGCTCCTCCAGCCCCTAAACCCAAACTCTGATGGATTTTGGGGTGAGCTGAGAGCTCTGGGTGCCTCCAAACCCTGATTGAATTGGGAACCATCCCAGTGAGGTTTTGGGGAGTTTTCAGGGGGTTTTGGGGTTTGTTTGGGGTTTATTTGGGGTAAAATCATGCTGTTCTTGTGGGGTGGCTCCTTCCTGAGTTCCTCCAGCCCCTAAACCCAAACTCTGATGGATTTTGGGGTGAGCCGAGAGCTCTGGGTGCCTCCAAACCCTGATTTAACTGGGCACCGTCCCAGTGAGATTTGGGGTTTATTTGAGGTTCATTTGGGGTTTGTTTGGGGTTTATTTGGGGTGAAATCATGCTGTTCTTGTGGGGTGGCTCCTTCCTGAGTTCCTCCAGTCCCAGAACCCAAACTCTGATGGATTTTGGGATGAGCTGAGTGCTCCAGGTGCCTCCAAACCCTGATTGAATTGGGAACCATCCCAGTGAGGTTTCGGGGAGTTTTCAGGGGGTTTTGGGGTTCGTTTGGGGTTTATTTGGGGTGAAATGGTGTCGTTCCTGTGGGGCAGCTCCTTCCCTGTGTTCCTCCAGCCTTTAAACCCGAACTCTGATGGATTTTGGGGTGAGCCGAGAGCTCCAGGTGCCTCCAAACCCTGATTGAATTGGGAACCGTCCCAGTGAGGTTTTGGGGAGTTTTCAGGGGGTTTTGGGGTTTGTTTGGGGTTTATTTGGGGTGAAATCATGCTGTTCCTGTGGGGCAGCTCCTTCCCTGTGTTCCTCCAGCCCCTAAACCCAAACTCTGATGGATTTTGGGATGAGCCGAGCACTCCGGGTGCCTCCAAACCCTGATTGAATTGGGAACTGTCCCAGTGAGATTTTGTGGGTTATCAGGTTCATTAGGGGTTTATCTTGGGGTGAATCATGCTGTTCTTGTGGGGTGGCTCTTCCCTGAGCTCCTCCAGTCCCAGAACCCAAACTCTGGATGGATTTTGGGATGAGCCGAGTGCTCCGGGTGCCTCCACAACCCTCCGGAGGCCATCCCGAGGTATTCTTTGCCAACATTTTTTATTTTTTCCGGCCGCCTTTTGATCCCGATCCAGGAAAATCCCCGGCAAGCGCCCCGGCGCCCGCCCCGATCCCGCCGGACAGCCCCGACCCCGCCGGACAGCCCCGACCCCACCCGGCCCCCACTGGGAAAGCCCCGACCCCCACCGGAACAGCCCCGACCTCTCTGGGACAGCCCCGACCCCACCGGGACAGCCCCGACCCCTCTGGGACAGCCCCGACTGCACCGGGACAGCCCCGATCCGACCGGGGACAGCCCCGACTGCACCGGGACAGCCCCGACCCCACCGGGACAGCCCCGATCCGACCGGGACAGCCCCGATCCGACCGGGACAGCCCCGACTGCACCGGGACAGCCCCGACCGCACCGGTACAGCCCCGACTGCACCGGGACAGCCCCGACTGCACCGGGACAGCCCCGACCCCTCTGGACAGCCCCGACCCCACCGGGACAGCCCCGACCCCACCGGGCAGCCCCGACCCCGCCGGGACAGCCCCGACTGCACCGGGACAGCCCCGACCCCACCGGGACAGCCCGACCCTCTGGGACGGCCCCGACCCCGCCGGGACAGCCCCGACCCCACCGGGACAGCCCCGACCGCACCGGGACAGCCCCGACTGCACCGGGACAGCCCCGACCCCACCGGGACAGCCCGACCCCTCTGGGACGGCCCCGACCCCGCCGGACAGCCCCGACCCCACCGGGACAGCCCCGACCGCACCGGGACAGCCCCGACCGCACCGGGACAGCCCCGACCCTCTGGGACAGCCCCGACCCCACCGGGGCAGCCCGACTGCACCGGGACAGCCCCGACTGCACCGGGACAGCCCCGACCCCACCGGGACAGCCCCGACCCCTCTGGGACAGCCCCGACCCCACCGGGGCAGCCCGACTGCACCGGGACAGCCCCGACTGCACCGGGACAGCCCCGGACAGCCCCGACCCCCACCGGGACAGCCCCGACCCCACCGGGGCAGCCCGACTGCACCGGGACAGCCCCGGGACAGCCCCGACCCCACCGGGACAGCCCCGACCCCACCGAGACAGCCCCGACCCCACCGAGACAGCCCCGACTGCACCGGGACAGCCCCGACCCCACCGGGACAGCCCCGACTGCACCGGGACAGCCCCGACCGCACCGGGACAGCCCCGACCGGCACCGAGACAGCCCCGACCCCGCCGGGACAGCCCCGACTGCACCGGGACAGCCCCGGGACAACCCCAAACCAACCGGGACAGCCCCGACCGCTGCTCCCGGCGCTCGGCACCGGAGCCGCGCTCCAGCTCCGGGCCCCGTGCCTGATAATTTCCCGTTAATTAATTAATTGGGGCCGTGCCAGGGGTAGAGGAAATAACGGGATTGGGAACACAGAAACCCCAAATGGACACGGAAATAACGGGATCGGGAACACAGAAACCCCAAATGGACACGGAAATAACGGGATCAGGAACACAGAAACCCCAAATGGACACGGAAATAACGGGATTGGGAACACAGAAACCCCAAATGGACACAGAAATAACGGGATTGGGAACACAGAAACCCCAAATGGACACGGAAATAACGGGATTGGGAACACAGAAACCCCAAATGAACACGGAAATAACGGGATTGGGAACACAGAAACCCCAAATGGACACAGAAATAACGGGATTGGGAACACAGAAACCCCAAATGGACACGGAAATAACGGGATTGGGAACACAGAAACCCCAAATGGACACAGAAATAACGGGATTGGGAACACAGAAACCCCAAATGGACACGGAAATAACGGGATTGGGAACACAGAAACCCCAAATGGGCACGGAAATAACGGGATTGGGAACACAGAAACCCCAAATGGGCACGGAAATAACGGGATCAGGAACACAGAAACCCCAAATGGACACGGAAATAACGGGATTGGGAACACAGAAACCCCCAAATGGGCACGGAAATAACGGGATTGGGAACACAGAAACCCCAAATGGACACGGAAATAACGGGATTGGGAACACAGAAACCCCAAATGGACACGGAAATAACGGGATTGGGAACACAGGAACCCCAAATGGACACGGAAATAACGGATTGGGAACACAGAAACCCCAAATGGGCACGGAAATAACGGGATTGGGAACACAGAAACCCCAAATGGACACGGAAATAACGGGATCGGGAACACAGAAACCCCAAATGGGCACGGAAATAACGGGATCAGGAACACAGAAACCCCAAATGGGCACGGAAATAACGGGATTGGGAACACGGAAACCCCAAAAGGGCACGGAAATAACGGGATTGGGAACACAGAAACCCCAAATGGGCACGGAAATAACGGGATTGGGAACACAGAAACCCCAAATGGGCACGGAAATAACGGGATTGGGAACACAGAAACCCCAAATGGACACGGAAATAACGGGATCAGGAACACAGAAACCCCAAATGGACACGGAAATAACGGGATTGGGAACACAGAAACCCCAAATGGACACAGAAATAACGGGATTGGGAACACAGAAACCCCAAATGGGCACGGAAATAACGGGATTGGGAACACAGAAACCCCAAATGGGCACGGAAATAACGGGATTGGGAACACAGAAACCCCAAATGGGCACGGAAATAACGGGATCAGGAACACAGAAACCCCAAATGGACACGGAAATAACGGGATTGGGAACACAGAAACCCCAAATGGGCACGGAAATAACGGGATTGGGAACACAGAAACCCCAAATGGGCACGGAAATAACGGGATCAGGAACACAGAAACCCCAAATGGGCACGGAAATAACGGGATCAGGAACACAGAAACCCCAAATGGACACGGAAATAACGGGATTGGGAACACAGAAACCCCAAATGGACACGGAAATAACAGGATTGGGAACACAGAAACCCCAAATGGACACGGAAATAACGGGATTGGGAACACAGAAACCCCAAATGGACACAGAAATAACGGGATTGGGAACACAGAAACCCCAAATGGACACGGAAATAACGGGATTGGGAACACAGAAACCCCAAATGGGCACGGAAATAACGGGATTGGGAACACAGAAACCCCAAATGGACACAGAAATAACGGGATTGGGAACACAGAAACCCCAAATGGACACGGAAATAACGGGATTGGGAACACAGAAACCCCAATTGGACATGGAAATAACGGGATTGGGAACACAGAAACCCCAAATGGACACGGAAAAACCCCGGCCCAGCCCTCGGAGCCCCAGAGATTTGGGGCCGGGAGCTCTTCCCAAAGAATTCTGAGGACTTTGGGAGCTTTTCCCAGAGATTTTTTCCGGTTAGAATCTTTTCCCAAAGACTTTTGGGGTCAGGAGCATTTCCCAAAAATTTCTGGTGTTGGGAACTCTTCCCAAAGACTTTTGGGGTCAGCAAATATTTTTGGGGTCTGTAGCTCTTCCCAAAGTTTTTTGGGGTCAGGAACTCTTCCCAAAGATTTTTTGGGGCCGCGGGGAAGCCCCGAGATCCAGCTTTGGGGTCAGCAGGGCTGCTGCTCCCTCAATGGGGTCAAAATATCCCAAAATTCCATCCAGGAAAGAATCCGGGTGGAATCTGGAGCAAATTTTTGGCTTCGTTATCCCAAAATTTCATCTGGGAAGGATCTGGGCACGATCTGCAGTGGATTTTTGGCTTTTTTATCCCAAAATTCCATCCGGGAAGGATCTGGGTGGGATCCGGAGCAAATTTTTGGGTTCATTATCCCAAAATTCCATCCGGGAAGGATCTGGGTGGGATCCAGAGTGAATTTTGGCGTCGTTATCCCAAAATTCCATCCGGGAAGGATCCAGGCGGGATCCAGAGTGAATTTTTGACTTCGATATTGCAAAATTTTATCCGGGATGGATCCAGGAAGGATCAGTGAGGCTCAGAGCGAAATTTTGGCTTTTTTATCCCAAAATTCCATCTGGGAGGGATCTGGGTGGGGTCAGAGTGAAATTTTGGCTTTTTTATCCCAAAATTCCATCTGGGAGGGATCTGGGCGGGGTCAGAGCGAATTTTTGGCTTTTTTATCCTAAAATTGCACCTGGGAAGGATTTTGGTGGGATCTGGAGCAAATTTTTGGCTCCATTATCCCAAAATTCCAGCCAGGAAGGAGCCAGGAGGGGTCCAGAGTGAATTTTTGGGTTCAATATCCCAAAATTCCATCCGGGAAGGATCCAGGCACAATCCAGAGTGAATTTTTGGGTTCATTATCCCAAAATTCCATCTGGGATGGATCCAGGAAGGATCAGCAAGGCTCAGAGCAAAATTTTGGTTTTTTTATCCCAAAATTTAATTCAGGAAGGATCCAGGAGGGATCCAGAGTGAATTTTTGGCTCCGTTATCCCAAAATTCCAGCCGGGAAGGATCTGGGTGGGATCCAGAGTGAATTTTTGGGTTCAATATCCCAAAATTCCATCCGGGAAGGATCCAGGCACAATCCAGAGTGAATTTTTGGGTTCATTAACCCAAAATTCCATCTGGGATGGATCCAGGAAGGATCAGCAAGGCTCAGAGCAAAATTTTGGTTTTTTTATCCCAAAATTTAATTCAGGAAGGATCCAGGAGGGATCCAGAGTGAATTTTTGGGTTCAATATCCCAAAATTCCATCCGGGAAGGATCCGGGCAGGGTCCAGACTGAATTTTTGGCTCCGTTATCCCAAAATTTCCTCCGGGATGGATCCAGGAAGTATCAGCGAGGCTCAGAGCGAAATTTTGGCTCTGTTATCCCAAAATTCCAGCCGGGAAGGATCCAGGAGGGGTCCAGAGTGAATTTTTGGGTTCATTATCCCAAAATTTCATCTGGGAAGGATCCGGGTGGGATCCAGAGCAAATCTTTGGCTCCATTATCCCAAAATTCCAGCCGGGAAGAATCCGGGCAGGATCCAGAGTGAATTTTTGGGTTCAATATCCCAAAATTCCAGCTGGGAAGGATCCGGGCAGGGTCCAGAGTGAATTTTTGGCTCCATTATCCCAAATTTCCTCCGGGATGGATCCAGGAAGTATCAGCGAGGCTCAGAGCGAAATTTTGGCTCTGTTACCCCAAAATTCCAGCCGGGAAGGATCCAGGAGGGGTCCAGAGTGAATTTTTGGCTCTGTTATCCCAAAATTCCATCTGGGATGGATCCAGGAAGGATCAGCAAGGCTCAGAGCGAAATTTTGGTTTTTTTATCCCAAAATTTAATCCAGGAAGGATCCAGGAGGGATCCAGAGTGAATTTTTGGCTCCATTATCCCAAAATTCCAGCCGGGAAGGATCCGGGCGCGATCCAGAGTGAATTTTTGGCTCCATTATCCCAAAATTTCATCTGGGAAGGATCCGGGTGGGATCCAGAGCAAATCTTTGGCTTCGTTATCCCAAAATTCCATCCGGGAAGGATCCGGGCAGGGTCCAGACTGAATTTTTGGCTCCGTTATCCCAAAATTTCCTCCGGGATGGATCCAGGAAGGATCAGTGAGGCTCAGAGCAAATTTTTGGCTTCGTTATCCCAAAATTCCAGCCGGGAAGGATCCGGGCGCAATCCAGAGTGAATTTTTGGCTCTGTTATCCCAAAATTTCATCTGGGAAGGATCCGGGTGGGATCCAGAGTGAATTTTTGGGTTCAATAACCCAAAATTCCATCCAGGAAGGATCCGGGCACGATCCAGAGTGAATTTTTGGCTCCGTTATCCCAAAATTCCAGCCGGGAAGGATCTGGGTGGGATCCAGAGCAAATTTTTGGGTTCATTATCCCAAAATTCCAGCTGGGAAGGATCCAGGAGGGGTCCAGAGTGAATTTTTGGGTTCAATATCTCAAAATTCCAGCTGGGAAGGATCCAGGAGGGGTCCAGAGTGAATTTTTAGCTCCATTATCCCAAAATTCCATCCGGGAAGGATCCGGGCAGGGTCCAGAGTGAATTTTTGGCTCCATTATCCCAAATTTCCTCCGGGATGGATCCAGGAAGTATCAGCGAGGCTCAGAGCGAAATTTTGGCTCTGTTACCCCAAAATTCCAGCCGGGAAGGATCCAGGCAGGGTCCAGAGTGAATTTTTGGGTTCAATATCCCAAAATTCCATCCGGGAAGGATCCAGGCACAATCCAGAGTGAATTTTTGGGTTCATTAACCCAAAATTCCATCTGGGATGGATCCAGGAAGGATCAGCAAGGCTCAGAGCGAAATTTTGGTTTTTTTATCCCAAAATTTAATCCAGGAAGGATCCAGGAGGGATCCAGACTGAATTTTTGGCTTTTTTATTCCAAAATTCCATCTGGGAAGAATCCAGGTGGGATCCAGAGCAAATCTTTGGCTCCATTATCCCAAAATTTAATCCAGAAAGGATCCAGGAGGGATCCAGAGTGAATTTTTGGGTTCATTATCCCAAAATTCCATCTGGGAAGGATCCGGGCAGGGTCCAGACTGAATTTTTGGCTCTACTATCCCAAATTTCCTCCGGGATGGATCCAGGAAGGATCAGCGAGGCTCAGAGCGAAATTTTGGCTCTGTTATCCCAAAATTCCAGCCGGGAAGGATCCAGGAGGGGTCCAGAGTGAATTTTTGGCTCCATTATCCCAAAATTCCATCCGGGAAGGATCCGGGTGGGATCCAGAGCAAATCTTTGGCTCCATTATCCCAAAATTCCATCCGGGAAGGATCCAGGAGGGGTCCAGACTGAATTTTTGGCTCCGTTATCCCAAATTTCCTCGGGGCTCGGCGCCGCTGCCGTGCCGGGGTGGTGAAGAACGTCCCGAATTCCCAAATCCCAAATCGCCGCCAGAACGGGGCTGCGGGATAAAAATAAACCCGGGAAAGGCCGGGAGAGGTTTGGGAATTCCCAAAGTAGGACAGGGCAGGGCAGGAATCCCACTGGGAATCCCAGAGCATCCGGACTGGGACAAACTGGGGGGTTCGGGGTCGTAAAATCCCAATTTTGGGCCAAAAATCCTGGGGTTTGGGCTGTAAAATTCTGGGGTTGGGGCTGTAAAATTCCATTTTTTGGGGCTGTAAAATTCTGGGTTTTGGGGCTGTAAAATTCTGGGGTTTGGGCCAAAAATCCTGGGGTTTGGGGCTGTAAAATTCCATTTTTGGGGCTGTAAAATTCTGGGTTTTGGGGCTGTAAAATTCCGTTTTTGGGGCTGTAAAATTCTGGGTTTTGGGGCTGTAAAATTCCGTTTTTGGGGCTGTAGAATTCTGGGTTTTGGGGCTGTAAAATTCCGTTTTTGGGGCTGTAAAATTCCAGGTTTTGGGGCTGTAAAATTCTGGGTTTGGGGCTGTAAAATTCTGGGGTTTGGGGCTGTAAAATTCTGGGGTTTGGGCCAAAAATTCTGGGGTTTGGGGGAAAAATCCTGGGGTTTGGGCTGTAAAATTCTGGGGTTTGGGGTTGTAAAATTCCAGGGTTTGGGGCTGTAAAATTTTGGGGTTTGGGGCAAAAATCCTGGAGTTTGGGGCTGTAAAATTCAAGGTTTTGGGGAGAAAATCCTGAGGTATTTGGGGGCTGTAAAATTCCGTTTTTTGGGGCTGTAGAATTCTGGGGTTTGGGGCAAAAATCCTGGGGTTTGGGGCTGTAAAATTCCGGTTTTTTTGGGCCATAAAATTCTGGGGTTTGAGGCTGTAAAATTCCAAGTTTTGGGCCAAAAATCCTGGGTTTGGGGCTGTAAAATTCTGGGGTTTGGGACTGTAAAATTCTGGGGTTTGGGGCTGTAAAATTCTGGGGTTTGGGCTGTAAAATTCTGGGGTTTGGGGCTGTAAAATTCTGGGTTTGGGGCTGTAAAATTCTGGGGTTTGGGGCTGTAAAATTCTGGGGTTTGGGACTGTAAAATTCTGGGGTTTGGGGCTGTAAAATTCTGGGGTTTGGGCTGTAAAATTCTGGGGTTTGGGGCTGTAAAATTCTGGGGTTTGGGCTGTAAAATTCTGGGGTTTGGGGCTGTAAAATTCTGGGGTTTGGGACTGTAAAATTCTGGGGTTTGGGGCTGTAAAATTCTGGGGTTTGGGCTGTAAAATTCCAGGTTTTGGGGCTGTAAAATTCTGGGGTTTGGGGCAAAAATCCTGGAGTTTGGGGCTGTAAAATTCCAGGTTTTGGGGCTGTAAAATTCTGGGGTTTGGGCCAAAAATCCCGGGGTTTGGGGCTGTAAAATTCCAGTTTTTGGGGCTGTAAAATTCTGGTTTTTGGGGCTGTAAAATCCCGGGATTTGGGCCAAAAATCCCAGGTTTTCAGCCATGAAATCCTGGATTTTGGGCCATAAAATTCCAGGTTTTGGGCTGTAAATTCCTGGTTCTTGGCTGTAAAATTCTGTGTTTTGGGCTGTAAAATTCTGGGATTTGGGCCAAAAATCCTGGGGTTTAGGGCTATAAAATCTTGATTTTGGGGCCATAAAATCGTGGATTTCGGGCTATAAAATTCTGGGGTTTGGGCTGTAAAATCCCAGGTTTTGGGCCATAAAATCACACGTGTTTGGCCAAAAAATCCTGGGTTTTGGGTTGTAAAATCCCAGCTTTTGGGCCATAAAATCCTGGATTTTGGCCATAAAATCCCAGGTTTTGAGCTTGGGATCACGTCCTGGATCCTGGGAACATGTCCTGGAGTTCAGTATCGTGTCCTGGGGTTTGGGGTCATGTCCTGGAGCTCGGGATAATGTCCTGGATTCTGGGATCGTGCCCTGGAGTTTGGGATCACGTGCAGGAGTTTGGGGTCGTGTTCTGAAATCCGGGATCGTGTCCTGGATTCTGGGATCGTGTCTTGGTGTTTGAGATCATGTGCAGGAGTTTGGGATCGTGTCCTGGAGCTCAGGATCACATCCTGGAGTTCAGGATCGTGTCCTGGAGTTTGGGATCGTGTCCAGGAGTTTGGGATTGTGTCCTGGAGCTCAGGATCACATCCTGGAGTTCGGGATCATGTCCTGGAGTTTGGGATCATGTCCTGGACTTTGGGGTCGTGTTCTGAAATCCGGGATCGTGTCCTGAAGTCCGGGATCATGTCCTGGAGTTTGGGATCGTGTCCTGAAGTCCGGGATCATGTCCTGGAGTTCGGGATCATGTCCTGGAGTTCGGGATCATGTCCTGGAGTTTGGGATCATGTCCTGGAGTTCAGGATCGTGTCCTGCATCCTAGGATCATGTCTTGGAGCTCGGGATCATGTCCTGGAGTTTGGGATCGTGTCCAGGAGTTTGGGATTGTGTCCTGGAGCTCAGGATCACATCCTGGAGTTCGGGATCATGTCCTGGAGTTTGGGATCATGTCCTGGAGTTTGGGGTCGTGTTCTGAAATCCGGGATCGTGTCCTGAAGTCCGGGATCGTGTCCTGGAGTTCGAGGTCGTGTCCTGGAGTCTGGGATCATGTCCTGGAGTTCGGGATCATGTCCTGGACTTTGGGATCATGTCCTGGAGTTCAGGATCGTGTCCTGCATCCTAGGATCATGTCTTGGAGCTCAGGATCGTGTCCAGGAGTTTGGGATTGTGTCCTGGAGCTCAGGATCACATCCTGGAGTTCGGGATCATGTCCTGGAGTTTGGGATCCTGTCCTGGACCCTGGGATCGTGTCCTGGGCCCCGGGCTCCCATCCTGGCCCGCAGGAAAGCCCCTCAGTCCTGGCCCTGACCCTGCCCCTGCCCCTGCCCCTGCTCCTCCCTCTCCCCCTTTCCCAGGAAAGTTTTTCCGGCCATTTCCCCCCGGGGCTCCCCAAACCCCGGAGAAGCCGAGGGAAGCCTGGGGAAGCTCCGGCGGCGTTCCCGGGGCCGGTGCCAAGGCAAACATTCCCGGCGGGAATCCTCCCCCTCCTCCGACTCCCACACCCCTCATTTTTTTGGGACAGAAATGTCATTTTGGGGGATTTTCCTGGAAGTTTTCCAGGAGTTTTTCCTTCTCCGCCGCCTTTTCCCTTGGGAGCTGCAGGTGCCAAACCACGGCTGAGTTTTATTTTTTATTTCCCTTTGGTTTTTTTGAGCTTTCCAGGGATTTTTGATGTTTGTTTTTCCTTCCCCTCCGTCGCTGACTCACTGAGCCGACCAGATTCCCGTCCCTCCTGATTCCTGGGATTTCCCTGGAATTTCTGGGGGCACCTATCCCCCTCCTTTTCCCTCCTCCCCCATCCTAAACTTCTCCAAGCTTTTTTTTTTCCCCAGAACTTTCCTGGAATCCAGAGCAGGGATTGGGACATCATTTTCCTGGAGCCATTCCACCTCTGTGGAATCCTTCCCGAATCCCTCGGATCTCCCAAATCCCTCCGGATTTCTCCCTTTTGAAATGTTCCTCCTGCATTGGGGACCTCCAAACCCCTTTGGGGACATCCCCCAAAAATCCTGGGAATGTTTCCCAGCTCCCCCGGGCGCGGCGAGGGCGCGGCCGCTGTCCCGGCAGCCGTCCCGGCCTCTCCTGGAGCCGGCCCCAGGTTGGGCCTCTTTTCTTGGAAAAGCAGCGGAGCAGCTGCTCCCGGGAAAGGGGAACCGGGAAAACTTCGGGAGGGACGGATTTGTCGGAGTTTTGGGGCCGTTTTTTGGGGGGAATTTGGGGCGCCTGGGACGGCCGCGTTACCCCGGGAATGTCGGCGGGAGCTCTGGAGCCCGTCCGGGATGGATTCGGCTCCCGAGGGATTTTTCCGGCCCCTGGTGAGTGGTGGGATGAGGAAGCTCCTCCCTTTTTCCGTGGATTTCCTCCAAAATCGGAGCTGGGGAGGCTTTGAGTGGCTTTGGTGGGCAGGGATCACCCCGGGGACGTTCCAGGGCTCATTTGGGATCAATTCCATGATGTCATCGGATCTTCCATGGATCTGCTCCAGTGGGAACATTCCAGAGCTCATTTGGGATCGATTCCATGATGTCACCGGATTTTCCAAGGATCTGCTCCCATGGGGACATTCCAGAGCTGATTTGGGATCGATTCCGTGATGTCACTGGATCTTCCATGGATCTGCTCCAGTGGGAACATTCCAGAGCTCATTTGGGATTGATGTCACCACATCTTCCATGGATCTGCTCCAATGGGGCTGATTTGGGATCGATTCCATGATGTCACTGGATTTTCCAAGGATCTGCTCCAATGAGGACATTCCAGGGCTCATTTGGGATCAATTCCATGATGTCATCGGATCTTCCATGGATCTGCTCCAGCGGGAACATTCCAGAGCTCATTTGGGATCGATTCCATGATGTCACCGGATTTTCCAAGGATCTGCTCCCATGGGGCTGATTTGGGATCAATTCCATGATGTCATCGTATCTTCCATGGATCTGCTCCAGTGGGAACATTCCAGAGCTCATTTGGGATTGATGCCATGATGTCACCACATCTTCCATGGATCTGCTCCAGTGGGGCTGATTTGGGATCGATTCCATGATGTCACTGGATTTTCCAAGGTTTTGCTCCAATGAGGACATTCCAGGGCTGATTTGGGATCGATTCAATGACGTCACCGGATTTTCCAAGGATCTGCTCCCATGGGGACATTCCAGAGCTGATTTGGGATTGATTCCGTGATGTCACTGGATCTTCCATGGATCTGCTCCAATGGGGACATTCCAGGGCTGATTTGGGATCGATTCCGTGATGTCACCGGATCTTCCATGGATCTGCTCCAATGGGGCTGATTTGGGATCAATTCCATGATGTCACCAGATCTCCCATGGATCCACTCTCATGGAAACATTCCAGGTTTATTTGGGATCAATTCCATGTTATCACCAGATCTCCCATGGATCTGCTCCAATGGGGACATTCCAGAGCTCATTTGGGATCAATTCCATGATGTCATCGGCTTTTCCATGGATCTGCTCTGATGGGAACATTCCAGAGCTCATTTGGGATCAATTCTGTGACATCACCTGATTTTCCAAGGATCTGCTTCCATGGGGACATTCCAGGGCTCATTTGGGATCAATTTCATGACGTCACCAGATCTTCCATGGATCTGCTATAATGGGGACATTCCAGGACAATCCCATGGATCTGGGTCAATCCCAGCTTTCTCTGGGAATTTATTTAGGGCTGATTGGAGAAGGAAGAATTTCCATTTGCCCCCTTTTAATTTTTTTCTGGAATTTCCATGTTTTTCTCCTTCCGTCGCACTCGTTCCCCGGGTGTGTCGGGATTATCAACCCCAGGCACCTTTACCTGCCCGATGCTTTCCTTGGACCCGCCCTGGGTGGCCCTTGGAGCTGGAAGATCCAAATCTGGGGCCGTTGGATGGATTTGGGGCCAGGCTGGGGTGTGGGGAGCGGAATTCCCACTTCCCTGGTTTCCAGAGGGATTTTGGGGCCGGAAACTCCCAAATTTTGGGCATCTCGTGGTCCTGGGTGACCAGGTGAGGGTTGGGTTTGATCTTGGAGGTCTCTTCCAACCATGACCTTTCCGTGATTCTCCTTTTCCAACCTTAATTATTCCTTTGCTGGGAATTTCCATTGTGGAATTCCTCATGGTGCTGATACCGACCCCAAAGCCGCGCCGTCCATGGCAGGAATCCCTGGGGTTGGGTTGGGATTGGTTGGGTTGGGTTTGGTTGGGTTGGGATGGATTGGGTTGGGATGGATTGGGTTGGGTTTTGTTTGGTTTGGTTCAGTTGGGTTTGGTTGAGTTTAGTTGAATTGAGTTTGTTTTGATTTGGTTTGGTGGAGGTTTTCTGGGTTGAGTTGGGTTTGGTTGAGTTTGATTGAATTGAGTTGGATTTGGTTGAATTGGGTTGAGTTGGGTTTGGTTGAGTTGAGATGGGTTGAGTTGGGTTTGGATGGCTTGAGTTGCATTTGGTTGAGCTGGTTTGGGTTGCGTTTGGTTGGGTTGCATTGAGTTGGGTTTGGTTGGGTTGCGCTGAGTTGGGCTGGGTTGAGTTGGGTTTGGTTTGGTTGGGTTGGGTTTGGTTGAGTTGAGATTGGTTGGGTTGAGTTGGGTTTGGTTGGGTTGGAGATTTGATTTGGTTGGGTTTGGTTTAGTTGGGTTTGGATGGATTGAGTTGCGTTGGGTTGAGTTGAATTGGGTTTGGTTGCGTTGAGTTGGGCTGGGTTGAGTTGGGTTTGGCTGAGTTGGTTTGAGTTGGGTTTGGGTTGGGTTGAGTTTGGTTTGGTTGAGTTGGGTTGAGTTGATTGAGTTTGGTTGGGTTGGGTTGAGTTGGGCTTGATTTGGTTGGGTTGGGTTTGGTTGAGATTGGCCAAGTTAGGTTGAGTTGGGTTTGGTTGGGTTTAGTTGAGTTGAGTTGGGTTTGGTTTGGTTGAGTTGGGTTGGATTGCGTTGACTGAGTTTGGTTGGGTTGGGTTTGGTTGAGTTGAGATTGGCTGAGTTTGGTTGAGTTGGGTTTGGTTGGGTTTGGTTGAGTTTGTTTGAGTTGGTTTGGGTTGAGTTGGGTTTGGTTGAGTTGAGTTGGGTTTTGTTGAGTTGAGTTGGGTTTGGTTTGGTTGAGTTGAGTTGGGTTTGGTTTGAGTTGGGTTTGGTTGAGTTGGGTTTTGTTGAGTTGAGTTGAGTTTGGTTTGGTTGAGTTTGGTTTGGTTGAGTTGAGTTGGATTTGGTTGAGTTGAGTTGGATTTGGTTGAGTTGAGTTGGGTTTGGTTTTGTTGAGTTGAGTTGGGTTTGGTTTGGTTGTGTTGGGTTTGGTTTGGTTGAGTTGAGTTTGGTCAAGTTTGAGTCCCACTCACCGGTGAACACCCAACCGCTCTCCCGACCACTGGGACGGAATTTTGGGGGACACCGTTGGGTTTGGAGGGATTTGGGAACCCTCGGATCGCCCGGAAAAGTCGAATTGCAAATTCCCACCCAATTTCCGACATTTTGGGTTTTCAGGAATAAATTTTGGTCTGACCCAAGTCAGCACCCAGGATTTTGATGGAAACCCCCCCAAAATCCCTCTTGGTTCAGACCCTGAGTTCCTGTGGGAATTTTTATCCTAAATCCATGGAATTTGGGGGATTTAGGACCTTCCAGAAGTTTCCTGCTCAAAGTTGAGGTTTGAGCCTTTCCAAGAGTGCAGATCCTCCATTCCTGGGATTTTCCAGATTTTCCAGAGGTATTTCCCAATCCAGAACCTCTGGAATTTGTCCAGATCCGGATTCACCACACCTGGGACTCCAGGATTTTGGGAATATTGGGGTAAAACTCTGGGATTTTGGGAGAATTTGGGTTAAACTCTGGGATTTGGGAGTGTTGGGGTTAAACTCTGGGATTTTGGGAATGTTGGGGTTAAACTCTGGGATTTTGGGAGAATTTGGGTTAAACTCTGGGATTTTGGGAGAATTTGGGTTAAACTCTGGGATTTGGGAGTGTTGGGGTTAAACTCTGGGATTTTGGGAATGTTGGGGTAAAACTCTGGGATTTTGGGGGAATTTGGGTTAAACTCTGGGATTTTGGGAGAATTTGGGTTAAACTCTGGGATTTTGGGAGAATTGGGGTAAAACTCTGGGATTTTGGGAGAATTGAGGTTAGACTTTGGGATTTTGGGAGAATTTGGGTTAAACTCTGGGATTTGGGAGTGTTGGGGTTAAACTCTGGGATTTTGGGAGAATTGGGGTTAGACTTTGGGATTTTGGGAGAATTGGGGTTAAACTCTGGGATTTGGGAGTGTTGGGGTTAAATTTTGGGATTTTGGGAATGTTGGGGTAAAACTCTGGGATTTTGGGAGAATTTGGGTTAAACTCTGGGATTTTGGGAGAATTTGGGTTAAACTCTGGGATTTGGGAGTGTTGGGGTTAGACTTTGGGATTTTGGGAGAATTGGGGTTAAACTCTGGGATTTGGGAATGTTGGGGTTAAATTTTGGGATTTTGGGAATGTTGGGGTAAAACTCTGGGATTTTGGGAGAATTTGGGTTAAACTCTGGGATTTTGGGAGAATTTGGGTTAAACTCTGGGATTTGGGAGTGTTGGGGTTAAACTCTGGGATTTTGGGACAATTGGGGTTCAACTTTGGGATTTGGGGAATGTTGGGGTTGTCCCCCACTTTTTGTGGCTCCATCCCGGCCACCTCTCCCCGAGCCAGGATTTTGGGATCACAGGACTGGGATTTTGGGATCACAGAGCTGGGATTTTGGGATCACAGAACAGGGATTTTGGGATCACAGGACTGGGATTTTAGGAATGTGGAACAGGGATTTTGGGATCACAGAACAGGGATTTTGGGATCACAGAACAGGGATTTTGGGATCACAGAGCAGGGATTTTAGGAATGTGGATCAGGGATTTTGGGATCACAGGACTGGGATTTTGGGATCCTTGAGCTGGGATTTTGGGATCCTTGAGCTGGGATTTTGGGATCACAGAACAGGGATTTTGGGATCACAGAACAGGGATTTTAGGAATGTGGATCAGGGATTTTGGGATCACAGGACCGGGATTTTGGGCCCATGGCTCCGTTCAGGGATTTTGGGATCTCCCCCGGCTCAGCCGTGGTGATCCCGGGGGTGCTGCTCCCGGCGTTCCGCCCTCCCCGGTGATCCGGCGCTGATCCGGCTGGGCTGTGCCAGGAAATCCCTGGGAATGGTTTTTCCTGGGAAAATCCCTGCCCTAATCCAGCCTGGCTGTGCCGGGAAATCCCTGGGAATGGTTTTTCCTGGGAATTCCCTCCGGGCTGTGCCAGGAAATCCCTGGAAATGGTTTTTCCTGGGAATTCCCTCCGGGCTGTGCTGGGAAATCCCTGGGAATGGTTTTTCCTGGGAATTCCCTCCAGGCTGTGCCAGGAAATCCCTGGGAATGGTTTTTCCTGGGAATTCCCTCCGGGCTGTGCCAGGAAATCCCTGGGAATGGTTTTTCCTGGGAATTCCCTCCGGGCTGTGCCAGGAAATCCCTGGGAATGGTTTTTCCTGGGAATTCCCTGCCAGGCTGTGCCAGGAAATCCCTGGGAATGGTTTTTCCTGGGAATTCCCTCCGGGCTGTGCCAGGAAATCCCTGGGAATGGTTTTTCCTGGGAATTCCCTCCGGGCTGTGCTGACCGCGGCGCTGTCGTTGTTTTCCAGACCAGCCCGACCCCGGCCTCTCCGGAGCCGTCCCGGCCGCGGCGCACCGGACACAGCTCGGGTGAGTCCCCGCGGGGCCGAGTGGCTGGGAACGGCCCCAGTTCCCCCCAGGCCGGCCCAGTTTGTCCTGGACCCATCCCAGTTTGTTCTGGAGTCATCCCAGTTTGCCCTGGAGCCATCCCAGTGCCCCCCAGGCCATCCCAGTTTCCCCTGGAGCCATCCCAGTTTCCCCTGGAGCCATCCCAGTTTGCCCTGGAGCCATCCCAGTTTGTTCTGGAGCCATCCCAGTTTGCCCTGCAGCCATCCCAGTTCCCCCTGGAGTGATCCCAGTTCCCCCTGCAGCCATCCCAGTTCCCCCTGCAGCCATCCCAGTTCCCCCAGGCCATCCCAGTTCCCCCTGCAGCCATCCCAGTTTCCCCTAGAGCCATCCCAGTTCCTCCCAGGCTGTCCCAGTCTGCCCTGCAGCTGTCCCAGTTCCCCCTGGAGTGATCCCAATTCCCTCTGGAGTGATCCCAGTTCGCCCTGGAGTGATCCCAGTTCCTCCCAGGCTGTCCCAGTTTGTCCTGCAGCCATCCCAGTTCCCCCCAGGCCATCCCAGTTCCCTTTGGATCCATCCCAGTTCCCCTGGATCCATCCCAGTTCCCCCTGAGCACATCCCGGTTGTGTTTTCCCAAATTCCCGTTTTTCACCCCCAAAATTCCTGCTCAGCTCCACCCATGTGAACACCTGGAATTCCTGAGGGCTCTTCCCACCACAGCAGGGTGGGAAGGGAAGGATTTATTCCCAAATTTTTGGGAATTTCCCCCAAACCCTTCAGCACCGCGCCCAGGGAACACCAACATTTTCCCAAATCAATTCCCATTTTCCCCAATTCCCGTTTTTCACCCCAAAAATTCCCACCCAGCCCCAAAATTGAGAAACACCTGGAATTCCTGAGGGCTCTTCTGACCATGGCAGGATGGGAAGGGAAGGATTTATTCCCAAATTTTTGGGAATTCCCCCCAATTCCTTCAGCACCGCAGCCAGGAAACACCGACATTTTCCCAAATCAATTCCATTATTTCCCAATTCCTGTTTTTCGTGGAGCGGGAACACAGTCAATGGGAAATGTTTGGAAAAGAGAGATTCATCCCCAAAATTCCACCCAGATCAGCTCCATAAATTGAGAACACTGGAATTCCTTCTGAGGGCTCTTCTGACCATCCCTGGAACCCGGCTGTGCGAGATGGGACACGGAAAGTGCATTGTATAATGATACCAGCAAAATTCTTGGGAAATTGGTCCCCAGGGGATCCCCCATAGGTTTCCGAGAAATCCAGTTTCTTAGGGGAAAGTGGCAAGATGGTCGTTGGCCAGATACCACAGAGGTAATTCAACAGTCACTGGCAATGTCCTCCACACCAGCAAGAAGGAAACACAAGCTTTCCTAGTGCCATAGGCTTTTTGGGAGAAATCGCACATCTCCCGAGTA
>JAJEOU010000003.1:777168-867857 GCA_021534815.1 Acrocephalus arundinaceus | reverse complement strand
GACATTGCCACACAGTCCTCATCGTGTGACATTCCGTGCATTCCATCACGGGCACCATGTCCATGCTCAAACGTGGACACCAATATCTGCCATTGTCACCTCCATGGGCACCATGTGGCCATTGCCACCACCATGGGCACCAACATGTCTGTGCTCAAACATGGACACCAATGTCACCCCCATGGAAACTGTCACCCCCGTGGCCACTGTCACCCTCATGGCCACTGTCCCTGCCCATGCCCACTGTGACCCCTGCCCACAGGTTTCCTGTCCTTCTACAACGCCCGCACCAAGCAGCTGCTGCACACCTTCAAGGCCAAGTTCTCTCAGCCAGTGCTGCCGGCCTTCATGGTAAGGGGGAGCAGGGCTGGGGGGCTCTGGGGGGGCTGCCAGCGCCGTTTCAGCCCCCTGAGCCCCCTCCCCGTGTCCCCAGGTGTGGTGTGGCAGCTTCCAGGTGACGTCGGGCCTGCAGGTGCCCAGCGCCGTGCGGTGCCTGCAGAAACGCAACAGCACCGCCAGCAGCTCCAGCCTGCCCTGAGCGGGGCACAGCACTGAATGTACCCCTGACCCCCCCAGCACTGCCCCCCGGGGCGCTGACCCCCCCCACGGGGCTCTGCCAGCCCCCAGGGCTGCCCACGGCCCCCCCACTCCGTGCCCCCCACCTCGCCGGGGCCCCCCACTCCGTGCCCCCCCAGCACTGAGAGCTGCTTCTGGCCTGGAGAATAAATTGGGATGTAGGTGTGACATGGCTGTGGATGGGGGACAGGGGGGTTTGGGGTCCCTGGAGGTGTGACACAGATGGGGGGGATGGAGAGTTTGGGGTCACTGTAGGTGTGACATGGCCATGGAGGCAGGGGGGGTTTGGGGTCACTGTGGGTGTGACATGGATGGGGGGTCAATTTGGGATCCCATGGGTGTGATGTGGCCATGGATGGGGGGGGCAGTTGGGATCCCTGTGGGTGTGACATGGATGGGGACAGGGGGAGTTTGGGGTCACTGTGGGTGTGACGTGGCCATGGAGGCAGGGTGGGTTTGGGTCCCTGAAGGTTGACATGGATGGGGGACAAGGGAGTTGGGGTCCATGGGTGTGACATGGATGGAGGGGATGGAGAGTTGGGGTCACTGTAGGTGTGATGTGGCTGTGGAGGCAGAGGGGGTTGGGGTCACTGTGGGTGTCACATGGATGGGGGACAGGGGGAGTTTGGGGTCACTGGAGGTGTGACATGGATAGGGGGCAGTTTGGGGTCCCATGGGTGTGACATGGATGGGGGACAGGGGTTTGGGGTCTCTGTGTGTGATGTGGACATGGATGGGGGGTCAATTTGGGGTCCCATGGGTGTGACATGGCCACGGATGGGGCCAGGGGGGTTTGGGGTTCCTGTAAGTGTGACATGGATGGGGGGACAGGGGCAGTTTGGGATCCCTGGAGCTGTGACATGGATGGGGGACAAGGGGGAGTTTGGGGTCCCATGGGTGTGACGTGGCCATGGATGGGGATGGGGAGGGTTTGGGGTTCCTGGAGGTGTCACATGGATGGGGGACAAGGGGAGTTTGGGGTCACTGTGGGTGTGACGTGGCTGTGGAGGGGGACCAGGGGGGTTTGGGGTCCCTGAAGGTGTGACATGGATGGGGGACAGGGGGGTTTGGGGTCCCATGGGTGTGACACGGATGGGGGACAGGGGCAGTTTGGAATCCCGTGGGTGTGACATGGATGGGGGGGACAGGGGCAGTTTGGGGTCCCATGCGTGTGACGTGGCCATGGATGGGGCCAGGGGGTTTTGGGGTCCCTGTGACGCCCCCCGGCGCCCGGAGCAGGAAGGGGCTGGGTGGGCACAGGGTCCTTTATTCACAGCGCCCCCCCAACACGAGGGGGTTCCCCAGTGTCACCCCAGTGTCACCCCAGGCCGGGGGACTCTGGGTACATCCAGGGCACACGAGCCCCTCCCTGAGGGTGAGGGGGTGCCCCGCTGCCCCCGCTGGCCGCTGGCACCGAGGTGGGGGCGGCCGGGGGGTCCCCCCGAGTGTCCCCGGCGGTCCCTGCGGTGAGCCCGGGGCTCCCTTCGATCCCTTCCGCCGTGTCCCTCCCTGGCGCCGCAGCTCCGGGGGCCTCCCTGTGCCGGGGGGGGGGTCTGAGGGTCTGGCGGTGAATCCCCCTCCCCCTGACCCCCCCATCGCCCCCCGAGGCGGTGACAGCGCCCAGAGTCCCCGTGCTGCCACCCCACCCCCCGGGGTGTCCCCGTCACTCGGGGGGTGACAGAGCTCGGGGGGGGCTCACCAGGGTCGTTCATGTAGATTTGCTCCTCGGGCTCGGCCCCCGAACCGGGGGGGTCCCTGCCCCCCCTCGGGGCAGCAGCCGGGGGGGCGGCCCCGTCCATGGACAGGAACTCTGGAGGGAGCGGGGGGGTCACGGACCCGCCAGTGGCACCTCCAGACCCCCCTGAACCCCCCCAGACCCTTCTGAGCCCCTCCAGGCCCCTCTGAGCCCCCCAGACCTCTCTGAGCCCCCCCAGACCCCTCTGAGTCCCTCCAGACCCCTCTGAGCCCCCCAGACCCCCCTGAGCCCCCCAGACCGCTCTGAGCCCCCCCAGACCTCTCCGAGGCCCCTCTGAGCCCCCCAGACCCCCTGAGCCCCCCCAGACCCCTCTGAGCCCCCCGAGACCTCTCCGAGGCCCCTCTGAGCCCCCCAGACCCCCCTGAGCCCCCCCAGACCCCTCTGAGCCCCCCAGACCTCTCCGAGGCCCCTCTGAGCCCCCCAGACCCCTCTAAGACCCCCAAACCCCCCTGAGCCAGGCTGACACCCCAGCAGCTCTGCCCCCCAACTCTCCAGACCGGCCCCCCGAGTCCCCCCACCCTCCCTCCCGCCCCCCGAGCCCCCCACCGAGCCCCCCGTGCCCACCCAGGCGGGAGCAGTACTGGGGGTCCAGGGGCCTCAGGCTGCCCCGGCTGCTGCTCACGAAGAACTGCAGCACCTGCGCCAGCGACGAGCAGCGGTGCTGGGGACACGGGCGGCGTCACTGGGGACCCCCCGGGCCCCCCGATTCCAGCTCACCCCCCCCGGCCCCCCCGGGCCCCCTGGTCCCTGCCCAACCCCCCCGGGCCCCCCGATCCCTGCCCACCCCTCCGGGCCCCCCAGACCCTGCCCACCCCCCGGGACCCCCAATCCCTGCCCGGCCCCCCGGGCCCCCCCAGTCCCTGCCCAACCCCCCCCGGGCCCCCGATCCTGCCCACCCCCTCCGGGCCCCCCCGGTCCCTACCCACCTCCTGGGCTCCCCAAACCCTGCCCAACCCCCTGGCCCCCCCCGATCCCTGCCCGCCCCCCCCGGGCCCCCAGTCCCTGCCCACCCCTCCGGGACCCAGATTTGGGGGATCCCACCCCCTCGGCTGCAGCCCTTTGTGGTGTCCCAGTCCCTTTTTTGGGGGTCCCAGTTCCCAGCGATCCCAAACCCAAAGGGTTCCCTGGCTCTTTTTGGGGGGTCCCAGTTCTTGGAGCCCCAGCCCTGTGGGGACCCCAACCCTTTGGAGACCCCAGCCCTTTGGGGACCCCAACCCTGCGGAGACCCCAACTTTGTGGGGACCCCAACCCATGGGGACCCCAAACTTGTGGGGACCCCAGCCCTCGGTCCCACCCTTGGGTGTTCCCGGGGCTCCCTGGGGTGTCACATCCCACACGGTCCCTCGGGTGACCCCGGGGGTCCCCCCCCGCTGGATCAGGGATGCACCCCGGGTTTGGGGTCGCTGTCCCCAGCGCCAGCCCCGCCCTGTCCCGTGTCACTCACCGGGGGCTCCACGTCAATGACGTAACCCTGGGGGTCCCTCCTCACCCTGTAGTGCCTCAGCAGCGCCGTCCTGCGGGGGGGCAGCCTCAGGGGGGCTGGAGACCCACCCGCCCGGGGACCCCACCCAGGGACACCCCCCCCTGTGGGGCACTCACACCTGTGGGACATCCCTCGCCCTGGGACCCCCCCCACTTGGGGGCACCCCTCACCCTGGGACCCCCCAGCCCATGGGGACCCTCAGCCTGAGCCACCCCTTGCACAGAGCCCCTCCCCTTTGGGGACACCCCCGGTGACCCTCCCGGTGTCCCCCGGCACGGTGACCCCCGGCACGGTGTCCCCGCACCCCTGGGTGTCCCCTGGGTGTCCCCCGGTGTCCCCCGGCACGGTGTTCCCGGTCCCCTGGTGTCCCCCGACACAGTGTCCCTCCCCTGGCGTGGTGTCCCGCGCCCCCCAGTGTCCCCTGGCACGGTGTCCCCCCCCGGCACGCTGTCCCCCGGCACGGTGTCCCCTAGCACGGTGTTCCCGCGTCCCCCGGTGTCCCCCGGTGTCCCCGGCACGGTGTTTCCGGTCCCCCGGTGTCCCCTGGCAGGGTGTCCCCGTGTCCCTTGGTGTCCCCCTGCATGGTGTCCCCCCCCGGCACGGCGTCCCTGGGCCTGCGGTGTCCCCCAGTGCTCCTCGCTGCCCTCCGGTGTCCCCTGGTGCCCCCCGGTGTCCCCTAACACGGTGTCCCCGGTCCCCCGGTGTCCCCCGGCACGATGTCCCCGTGTCCCTTGGTGTCCCCCTGCATGGTGTCCCTCCCCCGGCACGGTGTCCCCTGGTGTCCCCCGGCACGGTGTCTCCCAGCACGGTGTCCCCGCACCCCCGGGTGTCCCCCGGGTGTCCCCCGGTGTCCCCGGCTCGCACCCCTCGAGCTCCTGGCGCGTGGTGACCGAGACCCCCTGTCCGTGTCCCCCGGGCCGCAGCAGGAGGTTCCCGCTGCCCGCGCTCTGCTCCAGCAGCCGCTCGGCCTCGGCTCGGGACACCTGGAAAAAGCAACTGGGGACCCTGGGGACCCCCCCGTGTCACCCCCGGGGCTGCCCTGGCACCGGGGCCGCACAGTGAGGATGGGGACCCCCCCAAGCCCCCGAACTCCCCAACTCACGGCTCGGAGGGGCTGAGGAACGCGGGGGTGGCCGGGGACACGGAGGCCACTGGAAACACGGGTGACACCGGAGTCACGGGTGACACTGGAGTCACAGGTGTGGCTGGGGACACGGGTGACACTGGAGTCACAGGTGTGACTGGAGTCACGGGCGTCACCGGAGTCACGGGTGTGACCGGGGACACGGGTTTCACCGGGGACACGGGTGTGACCGGAGTCACGCGTGTGACCGGGGACGCGAGTGTCACCGGGGACACCGGTGACCCCGGGGACGCGGGGCTGGCGGGGCACCCGGCGCTGTCCCTGCGCTCCCGCTCCTCCCGCAGCGCCTCCAGCAGCTGGAAGGTGTGGCCGGGCAGCAGCGCCAGGTCCCGGGGCAGCTTCATCTGCGGGGGGACACAGGGGTGGTGGCACTGAGGGGTCCCTGGCACCCCCGGCACCCCCGGGCAGCGCCCCGCGCCCACCTTGGCCATGGTCAGGATGAATCCCCGCCACATCTCCTGCGTCTCCCAGCTCTCCATCTGCCGGGGGACACAGGGACATCAGGGGGGCTGTCCTTGTCCCTTGTGCCCCCTCACGGGACTCTGCAGCCCCCTAAACATGGCCCCAAATCCCAAAGCCTCTGCATCCCCCGCACCCCCAAATCCTTCCCACTTTGCCCTCCAGAGCCCCCAGTCCCAAAATCCTGTCCCCTCTATGAACTCAAAATCCTGTCCCTACTGTATCCCCAAATCCTGTCCCCTCTGTATCTCTAAATCCCGTCCCCCCTGTATCCCAAAATCCTGCTCCTCTGTATCCCAAAATCCCGTCCCCTCTATATCCCAAAATCCTGCTCCTCTGTATCCCAAAATCCCGTCCCCTCTATATCCCAAAATCCCATCCCCTCTATATCCCAAAATCCCGTCCCCTCTATATCCCAAAATCCCATCCCCTGTGTATCCCAAAATCCCATCCCCTCTGTATCCCAAAATCCTGTCCCCCTGTATTCCAAAATTCTTTCCCTTGTGTATCCCAAAATCCCGTCCCCTCTCTATTCCCAAATCCCGTCCCCTCTGTGTCCCTAAATCCTTCCCTTGCAGTCCCCAAACCCCGTCCCCTTGTCCCCCCAGTCCCGCCATCCTGTCCCCTCTGTCCCCCCCGCTCCCGCCCCCCGGGTGCCCCCATTGCCCCGGGTACCCCCATTGCCCCCATTGCCCCCCCGTGTCCCCCCCTCACCTTCATTGTCACCTCTTGTCCCCTCAGCCTGAGCACGAGCGCCCCGCCCTCGGCCTGCGCGGCCACCAGCTGGGCCAGGTCCAGCACCTCCAGGGGCTGGGGGCACCCAAGGGTGGGACCCCCCGGCCCGGGGACACGGGCACGTCAGGCCTCAGCCCCCCCGGGCCACCCTCAGCCCCCCCCGGGCCACCCTCAGCCCGGGGAGTCACCCGGTGTCCCCTCCCCGGTGTCACCCAAGGTCTCATCCTCGGGGGACCTCGCCCAGGGGGGGCTCTGGGGAGGGGTCCCCAATCCTGGGGGGTTTCACCAAACGGGTCCGGGCTCGGGGAGGGGGCCCAGGGGTCCCACCCTGAGGGGCCCAGACAGGAGGGGGGGTCCCAATCCTGGGGGTCCCACCCGGGGGTGCCCACCCTGAGGGTGGGGAGGGGGGTCCCAATCCTGGGGGTCCCAGCCCCAGCAGACCCCAGAGGTCCCGGGATCCCACCCAAGGGTGATCCTGGGGGTCCCACCCTGAGAGGTCCCAGCCCGGGGGGTCCCGCGGGGCTCCCTGTCCCGGGGGTCCTGCCGGGGCAGCCCCCGTACCTGCAGCTCCTGGGGGCCGCTGTAGAAGCAGAGCTGCAGCCCCTGCAGCCCGGCCCAGATCCTCCGGTAACCCTGCGGGGAGGGACGGGCTCAGCCACGCACCGGCACCGGGACCCGGGAACCAGCACCGGGACCCGGGAAACGGCACCGGGACCCGGGAAACGGCACCGGTACCGGGACCCGGGAAACGGCACCAGGAGCCGGGAAACGGCACCAGGAGAGAGGAAAGGCACCGGGAACCGGGAAACGGCACCGGGACCCGGGAAAGGCACCGGGAACCGGGAAACGGCACCGGGAGCCGGCACTGGCACCGGCACCAGGAGCAGGGCACCGGCCCCGGGCTCCGCGGGGAGCACCCATGTGGCCCCGGGCGGCGGAGGGGACACGGGGAACCGGTCCCGGAGGGGACAGCGCCTGGGAGTGCCGGGAGCGGTGCCGGGAATCGGTCCTGGGTACCCGCGGGTCGCCCTTGGCGCCCGGTCCCGGGGATGATGGTGCCGGGGCGTGCCGTGATCGGTCCCGGGGGTGCCGGTGTCGGTCCCGGGGGTGCCGGTGTCGGTCCCGGGGGTGCCGGTGTCGGTGCCGGCGCTGTCCCCCACCTGATCCTGCGGCCCCCGTTTGTCCACGAAGCCCTCGTAGTAGTGCCGGGGGCGGGCCCGGATCCCCCGGGGCAGCGGCACCGGCCGCTCCATCTCCGCCGCCGCGCCGGAGCCGCCGCAGTTCCCGCACGGCCCCGCCCGGGCCGGGGCGAAGGGCGGCGGGCGGCGGGCGGGTGTCCCGGCCGGGCCGGGGAATCCCCGGTGCGGGGTTCAGCCCCCGGTGTCCCTCCCTCCCTCCCCGTGTCCCCGGCAGCCGCTGCGGGGCTGCGGCCCCGGCCAGGCTCCCGTTCCCACTCCCGGTGTCCCCCGTGTCCCTCCCCGGGCCGGGGGTCCCGCCAGGCGTGGGGTCGGTGCCCCGGGGCGGGGCTGAGCCCCCGTGTCCCCTCCCTGCCCGGTGCGGGGGCGAACCCAGCAGGTCCCGCCTGTCCCCCCGCCCGGTTCCGGTGCCCCCCAATCCCCGGGCCCGGGGGTCCCGCCGGGCGGGGGGTCCGTGTTTGGTGCGGGGCTGAACCCCCGTGTCCCCCCCGCCCCGTGCGGCAGGTGCGGGGCTGTCCCCGCCCCCCCCGGTGCCGGTGTCCCCTCACCCCCCCGGGCGGGGCGGGGCGCCCGGGGCCGCCCCATCACGTGTCGCCGCCGCCGCCGCCGCGCGCACCGGGGGGAGGCGGGAGCGGCGGGAGCGGCGGGAGCGGAGCATGGCAGGTACCGGGGGGCGGGGGCGCTCCGGGCACCGGGAACCGGGAACCGGGAGCTGGGAACTGGGAACTGGGGAGCGGGGAACCGGGAATCGCACACGCACCAGGCACGCACCGAGCACCGGGCACGTACCGGGCACGCACCGAGCACCGGGCACGCGGTACCGGACACGCACTGGGAGCGCACCGGGAAGCGGACACGCGCTCACGGACACGCGCCCCGGCCGGGGACACGCATCGGTCACTCGCTGCCCCCCCCCCACGGCACACAGCCGGGGCACGCGCGTGCACCTGCCCGAGCCCGCGGGACCGCGCTGGGGACATCCCGGGACATCCCGGGACACCCCTGGGGCGGGGCCACCCCTCTCCCTGGGACCTGCCGGGTGTCACCCCCGGCCTCCCCCGCAGCCCTCCGGGCTCAGACCGGGCCCTGGGGACCTGCTGGGGACTCAGCCCCGACCGTGTCCCCTGACCGTGTCCCCCTGTCCCCGAGCCGTGTCCCCGTGTGCTGGGGTCCCCCAAGTGTGTCCCTCGGCTGTGTCCCCATGTCCCTCCCTGTGTCCCCACGTTCCTCGGCTGTGTCCCCATGTCCCTCGGCTGTGTCCCCATGTCCCCATGTCCCTCACCTGTGTCCCCACGTCCCTCAGCTGTGTCCCCATGTCCCCATGTCCCTCGGCTGTGTCCCCACGTCCTTCAGCTGTGTCCCCGTGTCCCCACGTCCTCAGCTGTGTCCCCATGTCCCTCAGCTGTGTCCCCACATCCCTCGGCTGTGTCCCCGTGTCTCCACGTCCCTCAGCCCATTCCAGCCGTGTCCCCGTGCCCGCAGTCCTTCATTGTCACCCTCCTGTGTCCTCACCCCCCATGTCCCCACGTCAGTGTCCCCATCTCCCATCCCCGAGTCCTCCTGTCCCCGTGTCCAGCCCGGCCGTGTCCTTGTGTCCCCTCTGTGCTTGTGGCCCCGTGTCCTCCTCCTCCCGTCCCCTGTGCATCCCTGTCCCCGTGTCCCCATCCGCAGGCCGGAGCCATGGGGGGGACCCAAGGGTGCTGCGGACCAAGGGTGCTGTCACCCAGGGGTGCTGTCACCCAGGGCGCTGTCACCAGGGGTTCTGTCCCAGGGGTTGTCCCAGGGGCGCTGTCACCAGGGTGCTGTCACCCAGGGGTCTGTCACCCAGGGGCGCTGTCACCCAGGGGTTCTGTCGCCAGGGGCGCTGTCACCGGGGGCGCTGTCACCAGGGGTTCTGTCACCCAGGGGGCTGTCCCAGGGGTGCTGTCACCAGGGGCGCTGTCACCAGGGGTCTGTCCCCGGGGCGCTGTCACCAGGGGGGTGTCACCAGGGGTGCTGTCACCCAAGGGTTCTGTCACCAGGGGCGCTGTCACCCAGGGGTGCTGTCACCCAGGGGTTCTGTCACCAGGGGTGCTGTCACCCAGGGGTGCTGTCACCCAGGGGTTCTGTCACCCAAGGGTTCTGTCACCCAGGGGCGCTGTCACCCAGGGGCGCTGTCACCCAGGGGTGCTGTCACACGTTGTCCCCTCCCCGCAGCGCTGGCGGCCGCCTCCCCCGGCGGGGACGAGTGCCTGGAGGAGGATGAGGATGAGCTGGAGCCGGGGCTGGACGAGGCCGAGCCCGAGGCCGGGGGCGGCGCGAAGGCGGCGGGGGGGCCCCGCGGGGCCGTCCTGACCCGCAGGGGGATCACGCTGAGGGTGCTGCTGCGGGACGGGCTCCTGGAGCCCGGCAGGGGCGTCCTGTCCATCTACTACCTGGTGAGCCTGGGGACACGGCACGGGGACATGGAACAGGGACAAGGGACATGGCACAGGGACAGGGGACACAGCACGGGGACAGGGGACACGGCACAGGGACAGGGGACATGGCATGGGGACAGGGAATAGGGAGTGAGATGGGAGAGGGATGGGGACAGGGGACATGGCATGGGGACAAGGACACGGCACGGGGATGGGGGACATGGCACAGGGACAGGGACACGGCACAGGGACAGGGGACATGGAACAGGGACAGGGACATGGCACGGGGACAAGGGACACGGCACGGGGACAGGGACATGGCATGGGGATGGGGGACATGGAACAGGGAGGAGGACACGGCGTGGGGACAGGGACACAGCACGGGGACAGGGGACATGGCACGGGGACAGGGGAGAGGGATGGGAACAGGGAGAGAGGATGGGGACAGCAGAGAGGGGATGGGGACAGGGACACGGCACAGGGACAGGGAAGAGGGACGGGGACAGGGGAGAGGGGATGGGGACAAGGGACATGGCACAGGGACAGGGGACACGGCATGGGGACAGAGGACATGGCACAGGGACGGGGGACATGGCACAGGGATGGGGGAGAGGGCTGGGGACAGGGGACACAGCACAGGGACAGGGGAGAGGGGAGAGGGGATGGGGATAGCAGAGAGGGGATGGGGACAAGGGACATGGCACGGGGACAGGAATAGGGATGCGGGATGGGGACAGGGATGAGGGATGGGGACAAGAACCAGAGATGGGGCAGGAGACATGGGACAGGCAAAGGGACAGGACACGGGACACAGGATGAGGACAGGGGACACAGGATGAGGACACGGGACACAGGATGAGGACAGGGGACACAGATGATGAACGTGGGACAGCGCTGGGGCTGAGGCAGAAGCGATGGGGACAGAGGGGACGCAACTCCCACCATTGTCCCCAGGGCAAGAAGTTCGTGGGGGACCTGGGCGCGGACGGGACCATCACATGGCAGGAGACGGGGCAGGTGTTCAACTCCCCGAGCGCCTGGGCCACGCACTGCAAGCGCCTGGTGAACCCCGCCAAGAAGTCGGGCTGCGGCTGGGCGTCCGTGCGCTACAAGGGCCAGAAGCTGGACCAGTACAAGGCGGCCTGGCTGCGCAAGCACCAGCCCAACGTGCCGCCCCCCGAGGAGGTGGGAGCGGCCTCGCCTCCCCCCTGGCACCCCCAGGCTGGGGGGGCGAGCTGGGTGCCAGCCCCGTGTGCCCGCAGAGCTTGGCCAGCGAGGGAGAGGAGGAGGAGCTGCCCGAGGAGGAGGAGGAGGAGGCGGCCAGGGAGGGTCGGGTGGCGGTGCCGGAGCCGGCGGCTCCCAAAAAACCGGAGGAGAGGAGCAAGAAGCAGCAGGGCAAGAGCCTGGCGGAGCCGGCGGGGACGGGTGAGCTGCCGAGGGGGGTCCCGGGGGTCCCGGGCAGCGCGGCCGCGGTGACGGGCAGATCCCTTGTCCTTGGCAGATCCCGGCGCCGCGGGGAAAAGGCCGGAGATGAAACCCCGGGTGCCCGTCCGCTACTGCACCCTGGGCACCCGCGACTCGGCCAGGTAGGGGACACGGGGACCGCGGGGCGCAGCGGGGGCGGCGGTGGCGGCGGTGGCAGCGGGGCTGTGGCTCTTCCAGGAACCCCCAGACCCTGGTGGAGGTGACCTCCTTCGCCGCCATCAACAAATTCCAGCCCTTCAACGTGGCCATCTCCAGCAACGTCCTCCTGCTGCTGGTGCGTGCCCTCCCCTGGGACATCGCTGGTGGCACTGGGGACACCTGCGGCCGGCGGGGGCGTCCCTCGTGTCACCATTTTATTGCTGAACTCTCGGATTTCCCCTTTTCCTTTAGGATTTCCACAGCCACCTGACACGGAGCGAAGTTGTGGGGTACCTGGGGGGGCGGTGGGACACCAACACCCAGCGTAGGTGGGGTTTGGGGGGGTGGGGGTGGCTCTGCTCGGGTCGGGGGTGTCACCCAGCGCTGTCCCCGCAGTGCTGACGGTGCTTCGAGCCTTCCCCTGCCGGACCCGCCTGGGGGACGCTGAAGCTGCAGGAGCCGTGGAGGAGGAGGTGAGGGGCTGCTCCAGGCTCGGGGGCGGGCGGGGGGCTCTGGAGGGGCTGGAGCCACGGTCTGTGCCCCCCCAGATCTGCCAGAGCCTGTTCCTGCGGGGGCTGTCGCTGGTGGGCTGGTACCACAGCCACCCCTTCGGGCCCGCGCTGCCGTCCCTGCACGACATCGATGCGCAGATGGATTATCAGCTCAAGCTGCAGGGCAGCGGCAACGGCTTCCAGCCCTGCCTGGGGCTCATCTGCGGTACGTGCCGGGGGTCCCGGGGGGCTGGGGCTGCTGTCACCCCCCTGTGCCAGCCCCCTCTGTCCCCACAGGGCCCTTCTACCACGGCAACCCCGGCGTGGAGTCCAAAATCGCTCCCTTCTGGGTGATGCCACCGCCAGAGGTCAGCGGGGGAGAATTTGGGGTGGGGTCCCCCAAACCAACACCCTCGGGTGCCCCCCAGGGGGGTGTCAGGTGGGGTGACCCCTGCCTGGCTGCCCCACCCTCCAGCAACGGCCCAACGACTACGGGATCCCCATGGATGTGGAGGTCACCTACATCCAGGACGGGTTCCTCACCAACGACGTCGTGCAGGAGATGGTGAGAGCGGGGTGGGGAACCCCAAAACCCCCCGAGCCCCTCGGGGTCACCCTGGGGCCCCACCGCCTGTCCCCATCCTGCCCTTAGCCCTGGTGACGGTGACAGTTCCTGCTCCAGCCCCCCCAGGGTGTCACTGCTGCAGGTTTGGGGTCCCCCCTGGCTGGCTCTGGGGCACCCCCAGGGCCTGCAGCCCCTCTGTCCCCCCCAGACGCTGCTGGTGGAGTTCTATAAGGGAGCCCCCGACCTGGTGAAGTTCCAGGAGCTGTGGAGTCAGGATCAGACCTACCTGGACAAGCTGAAGGTGGGAAGGGCTGGGAGGGGAGGGGGCTTTTCTGGGGCACCAGTGCTGGGATTAACTGGGGCTCCCCCCCTCAGGGCTCCCTGGCCTCCCGCACCCCCAAAGACCAGAGCTTCACGCACGTCCTGGAGCAGATCTTCAGTCTCCTCAAGCTCAGCGGGTGAGGAGGGCCCGGGGCCGCTCGACTCGGACCAGGTGCCTCCCGCAGCCCGGGTGGGGCTCGGCAGCCCCGGGGCTCAGCCGGACCCGGCGCGGGGCAGCTCCCGCACAGCTCCCGCAGCTCCCGGAGCCTCCGAGGGCGCCGCCGGCCCCGCGCTGCCCCCGGGGGGCGGCCGTGCCGGTGGGGGAGCCGCTGGGGCAGTGGTTTGTGGAAGTGGTAGTTTGATTAAAGAGCAGTTCCTGACATCCTGCCATGGATGTGTGAGGAAATTCCTGCCTGGGAGGGTGGGCAGGCCCTGGCACAGCGTGCCCAGAGAGGCTGGGGCTGCCCCTGGGTCCCTGGAAGTGCCCAAGGCTGGGCTGGACAGGGCTTGGAGCACCCTGGGACAGCCCAAGGTGTGACCCTGCCCTTGGAGCAGCCAAGGACAATCCAAGGTGTCCCTGCCCTTGGAGCACCCTGGGACAATCTAAGGTGTGACCCTGCCCTTGGAGCAGTCAGGGACAATCCAAGGTGTCCCTGCCTTTGGAGCACCCAGGGACAGCCCAAGGTGTGACCCTGCCCTCAGAGCACCCTGGGACAGTCCAAGGTGTCACCCTGTCCTCAGAGCACCCTGGGACAATCCAAGGTGTCCCTGCCCTTGGAGCAGCCAGGGACAATCCAAGGTGTCCCTGCCCTTGGAGCAGCCAGGGACAATCCAAGGTGTCCCTGCCCTTGGAGCACCCTGGGACAGTCCAAGGTGTGACCCTGCCCTTGGAGCAGCCTGGGACAGTCCAAGGTGTGACCCTGCCCTTGGAGCACCCTGGGACAATCCAAGGTGTGACCCTGTCCTCAGAGCACCCAGGGACAATCCAAGGTGTGACCCTGTCCTTGGAGCAGCCAGGGACAATCCAAGGTGTGACCCTGTCCTTGGAGCAGCCTGGGACAATCCAAGGTGTGACCCTGTCCTTGGAGCAGCCAGGGACAATCCAAGGTGTGACCCTGCCCTTGGAGCAGCCAGGGACAGTCCAAGGTATTCCTGCCCTTGAGCAGCCTGGGACAATCCAAGGTGTGACCCTGCCCTTGGAGCAGCCAGGGACAATCCAAGGTGTGACCCTGCCCTCAGAGCACCCAGGGACAGTCCAAGGTGTGACCCTGCCCCTGGAGCAGCCAGGGACAATCCAAGGTGTCCCTGCCCTTGGAGCAGCCAGGGACAGCCCAAGGTGTCCCTGCCGTGACCTTCCAGGTCCCATCCATCCCAAACCATCCCCTGAATTCCACAACGCAGCCGTTAGAAAGAAGAAAACATTTAATACTTTCATTCAGAGATACAAGTCAAGAATTGTGGGTCATCATTTTTTTTTTCCCCTAAAAACCAGGAGAAACCATTACAAAAAAAAAAAAAAAAAAAAAAAAAAACCAAAACCAAAAAAAACCAAAACAAAAACCCAGATCGAGCGAGTTGTCCCAGCTGACAGAACGCGTTTCAATCCACCTGAGCGGGAGCCGATGTCCCCGGGGCGGGGAGGGGACAGCGGGGAGGGGACAGCGGGGATGGCCCCAGGACTCCGGTCCCTTGGGCTCCCTGCCCTGCTGGGAGCTGGGGGGGGCTGCCCTGTGCCCCCCCGGGGCCGGGGGTCAGACACACGGGGACATGCACGGAGCAAATCCTGACAGAGGGACTGGGAGCAGCAGGGACAGCCCAGCCCAGGGACAGCCCAGGGACAGCACGGCCCAGGGACAGCAGAGCCCAGGGACAGCCCAGGGACAGCCCAGGGACAGCCCAGGGACAGCCCAGGGACAGCAGAGCCCAGGGACAGCCCAGGGACAGCAGAGTCCAGGGACAGCCCAGGGACAGCCCAGGGACAGCAGAGCCCAGGGACAGCCCAGGGACAGCCCAGGGTCAGCAGAGCCCAGGGACAGCCCAGCCCAGGGACAGCCCAGCCCAGGGACAGCTCAGGGACAGCCCAGGGGCAGCAGAGCCCAGGGACAGCACAGGGACAGCCCAGGGACAGCTCAGGGACAGCACGGCCCTGACACAGTCGGGGCTCACAGAGAGGGGCAGGGGTCTGTCCCAGCCCCAGCAGGGGCAGAACCCCCTCTTGTAGCCAGGAAAACCACGGAGCCCCAACTCCATCCCGAGCTCCTGGCCAGGAGAAGGACAGCTGAGGGGTGAGGGGTAGCAGCAGGGACAGGAGATGAACCATCCCTTCCCCAGCAGTCCGGGGGCAGGGGGCTGCGCTGCCCCCCAGGCAGGGGGGCTGTGGGCAGGGTGGGGGCGCAGGGAAGGCACCTGAGGGCCGGGGGAGGGATCCCCGGGGAGGGGGAACGTGCAGAGCCCTGGGCAGAGGAGCCACAACCTCTGTCCCACAGAGACAGCCCGGGCTGTGGCCCAGCTCCTCCCCACCCAGATGATCCTCTGGGTGTGAGGAGAATCATCCCAACCCAAACTTCTACTCCTCCTTTGTAGCAGGGGAAGCCTGAGCTCCAGGAAAAAACCCTGGGCAGAAGGAGCAGCCTCCCCTCAGGGGGCTGAGCTCTGTGGGGTGCAGGCCAGGCGGGCAGGGGACATCCCTGGTGGGCAGGGGACATCCTTGGTGTCCCTGTGGGATGGGCTGGGATGGCTCTGAGCTCCAGGGATGGCTCTGAGCCCCAGGGATGGCTCTGAGAGCCCAAGGGATGGCTCTGAGCCCCAGGGATGGCTCCGAGCCCCAGGGATGGCTCCCAGAGCCCCAGGGATGGCTCCAAGCCCCAGGGATGGCTCCGAGCTCCAGGGACAGCTCCAAGCCCCAGCGATGGCTCCGAGAGCCCCAGGGACAGCTCTGAGCCCCAGGGATGGCTCCAAGCCCCAGGGATGGCTCCCAGAGCCCCAGGGATGGCTCCAAGCCCCAGGCAGGGCTCAGCACCTGCCCTGCAGGGCTGCCTTAGTGTTTGCTGGGTGTTTTAGTGTTGCTGTGCCCCAGCTCCCCTCCCCTGAGCCCTCTGGGATCCTGGGGATCCGTGGGGACAGGGGCAGAGTGGGCTGGGGCGGGAGGGTGGGGCTGGGGCTGCTCTGCCCTGGGACCGTGTGTCCATCCTGGCTGTGCCACTGCCTCATCCATGTCCAGGACACATCCTGGGTGTCCCAGTGCCTCATCCCTGTGTCCAGGACACATCCTGGCTGTCTCACTGCCTCATCCATGTGCCCAGGACAGATCCTGGGTGTCCCACTGACCCATCCTTGTGTCCCAGACACATCCTGGCTGTCCCAGTGCCTCATTCCTGTGTCCCACTGCCTCATCCATGTCCAGGACACACCCTGGCTCTCCCTCCAGGCTCATCCAGGTGCTGGACCCAAAGGAAATACGGGAAGTGGGGAGGGACAGGGACAAGGACAAGGACAGGGACAAGGACAGGGACAGGGCAGTACCAGTGGCACAGCCGGGGCTGGGGGCACACGAAGTACCGAAGTTCAAGCACCAGAAGGACACAAAAAAAAAAGAAAAAAAAAAAGAAAAAAAAAGCCAAAGAACCAAATTGCCGGGGGGGAAGGGGCCGTGGGACCCTTCTGGTTTGTTCCCTGGTAGCGCCGCCCCGAGGCGAGGCGGGGAGGGCGGAGCTGGAGCTGGAATGGAGCTCGGGACACTGGGGCGGGGCCGTTCACTGAGGTAGCGGGACCAGCACTTCCACGTAGTTGAGCGGGAAGAAGCCGGACTGGCCGTGGATCATCCCCTCGTACCAGTTCTCGTCGATCTGGTTGGTCAGGGTGATGATGTCGCCCTCCTTGAAGCCCAGCTCGCCGTCGTTCTCGGGCTCGAAGTCGTAGAGGGCTTTGCAGCAGGGCTGGTCCAGGGGGGCTGTGGGGACAGTGGGGACACGTCAGGGACACCCCACAAACGCTGCCTGGCACCAGGGACACATCAGGGACACCCCACAAACCCTGCCTAGCACCAGGGACACCCCACAAACCCTGCCTGGCACTGGGGACACGTCAGGGACACCCCACACACCCTGCCTGGCACTGGGGACACGTCAGGGACACATCAGGGACACCCCACAAACCCTGCCTAGCACCAGGGACACCCCACAAACCCTGCCTGGCACTGGGGACACGTCAGGGACACCCCACACACCCTGCCTGGCACCGGGGACACACAAGGGACACCCCACACACCCTGTCCAGCACCAGGGACACATCAGGGACACCCCACAAACCCTGCCTGGCACTGGGGACACCCCACAAACCCTGCCTGGCACCAGGGTCATGTCAGGGACACCCCACAAACCCTGTCCAGCACCAGGGACACCCCACACACCCTGCCTGGCACCAGGGACATGTCAGGGACACCCCACACACCCTGCCTGGCACCAGACACTCCTGCCACAGGCTCTGCATTGCCTGCACCATCAGGGCAGGTTCCACCGCCCTTCCCTTATCCCTCAGCTGCTCCATTATCCCAGCACAGATCCTGCCCCCAGCACGCCGTGAGCTGTTCCTGCCTGGACTCCAGCCTGAACTGGTCACTGACAAGGCACTCACCCCTCTGGAGAGGGGAGAACCCTGGAGCTCAGTGCTGGGGTTGCACATGGAGGGGGACTCCTGAGGGGTCACCCCACACCTGGGGGTGACAGGACGGACAGGACAGCAGCTGCCTCCCCAGCCACGGGGCTTCAAATCCATGAGCAGCCCCCAAAAGTTGGGAGAAGCCCCAAGCCTCATTCCCCCAGCTCAGCTCCAGGATTGAAGCATCTCCTTTTGGCTCCAAAGGGATTTTCTGTGGGATTTCCTGCTGCCCTCTCTGTGCACTGACATTTTGGGGCTCAGCTCTGGAGCTGGGAGAATCCCAGTGGAAAGGGGCAGAGCTCAGAGAGATCTCCAGGACCTGCAGGAGCCCCCAGCCCTCCCCACAGTGCTGGGGCTCAGCCAGGGCGAGGGCACGGATGGCAGCAGGGGCAGCCAGCACATCCAGCTGCTGAACATCCCTGGAAGTGGCCAAGGCCAGGCTGGAGCAGCCTGGGACAGCCCAGGGTGTACCTGCCCATGGCAGGGGTGGGATGAGATTTCCTGGAGGTTCCTCCCAACCCAAACCACGATTCCCAGCATGAGAAGAACCCTCAGAAATCACCACAAGCAGCACCAGGCACGGGTGGGTTTGAGAGAAGTCCCCAAACCACCAGGCTGGTCCCACCACCACTGGCCCTGCTCCTTCCCAGCACAGCTCCAAGCCCAGCCCAGCTCCAGGACCCCAAGGTCCTGCAGGAGGAACCACGGACCCCACATCACCCCACAGCCCCTCTGAGGCCCAGCTGGGACCACACCCCACAAACTCCATGAGCTGAGGCTCTGCCTCCTCCCTCCAGCCTTCCACAGGGACACGGGGAGCAGGAGTGGGAGCTTGTGAGAACAGGGAAATCCTTGAGGTGTCAGATCTGTGGTGGGAAAGCTCCTGATCCCTACGGATCAGGACTTGCCTGGGTGCTGGGAGCTGCTGCAGCTCCTCCGGGTGAGCCAGGCTTGGAGTTTGGGGTTTGGAAAATCCCACGGGAGCGTGGCTGGGTTAATGGAGGGCTCAGCTCAGGCTCAGCACGGAGGGATGAGCAGCTCCAGGGAGCAGCAGCAGCAGCAGCAGGAAGGAGCAGCCAGGAGGGATGGGGAGAAGAGGCCACACAGGGAGCAGTGCAGAGGGAGGAAACTCACGGATACTCCTGACGGAGGCCCGGGACGGCTTGTCCGACCGGAAAGAGGTGGAAGCTGCTTCCAAACAAAAGAGAGACATGCTTAAACCAAGGGCAACGGGAGCCAGGGGGCAGGCAGGGATTCCAGATCCCAGAGGGATCTGTTAGGAGAAACAGCAGGGCCCCC
This sequence comes from Acrocephalus arundinaceus, assembly GCA_021534815.1. Taxonomy (NCBI): domain Eukaryota; kingdom Metazoa; phylum Chordata; class Aves; order Passeriformes; family Sylviidae; genus Acrocephalus; species Acrocephalus arundinaceus. Next base: position 849,154 of record JAJEOU010000003.1, on the reverse strand, counting down.
ATGCTGTTAGGAACCCGCTGGGATCAGGGAGGAGGGAAGGAGGGAGGGATGCAGCAGGATGGAAGACGAGGAGGGAGGGAGGAAGGCTTCACTTTTCCTGTCTGGCACTGACAGCGAGAGGCCCAGGCTGGAGACCCCTCTGGCACATCCCCAAAGCCAACACAGCAAAGGCTCCTGGGTCCCAGGAGAAAACAACCCGACCTCGAGGCACTCCTGACGTTTTCCAGGAGCATCCAGCACACCAGGAAGGTCCTGTGCAGGCAGAGCAGTGCTCCCCTCCCCTGGGAGGCTGCTCCAGAGGCACCAGCAAACACCTGGACAGCGTTACCTGAGACTCTGGGGGTGGGGTTGCAGGAGAAGCCCCCGTTGGACTGGTCCGTGTCCCTGAAGTCGAAGGTCTCCCTGGGCTTGGGTTTGTATTCCCGCTTGGGGCGCGAGGACGCCTCCCTCATCCTGACAAAGGAAAAGAGATGCGTGGGTAAGGCAGCAAGGAATGGAACAGGGTGGGATCCACACGGGGTTTGTCCTCCTGGGGGGCTGCAGGAAGGGGTTTGTGGACAGGATTTGTACAAGTCCCTGTGCTGGAGCCTTTGGAGGGTGGGATTTCCCCAGAGTTTGGGATCTGCCCACACATCCCAGGCCTGGCTGTGGAATGCTCGGGAGTTCAGGCCAGCAGAGGACACTCGTGCTGCAGTTTGAAAGCTCAGACTGGGCAGGATCCTCCCAGCTCCTCCCAACTCCCAGCAGGCACGGGCTCCACTCCCACAGCTTCTCTCAGGAGGGAAGAGCAGCAGGGCAGCACTGCCAGGTCCCCCCCAAGAGCGGGGAGGATGAGGAAGGAGAGGAGGGACGAGCCTTCCTCAGCCAGGATTTGGGCTGGATCAGACACCAAACTAAATTCAAACCCCACCTGGATTTGATTCAAATCCACCTGGAGCACCCAAAGGAATTGGCTTTTTCATGGCCAGGTTGGACAGGGCTCAGAACAAGGTAAAGGTGTCCCTGCTCCATGAGCTTCGAGGTCCCTTCCAACCCCATCCACTGCTGGATTCTGTGACTCCAAGGAGGATCCCAGCTGCTTCCAGAGGAACCACAGGGAACACTGGGAGCACCCAGGACTCACCTGCGCTTGAGCTTCTCGGCGAGCTCGTCCAGGATCTGCACGGCCTGCCTGTGGTAATCCAGCTGGGCGTCCACCAGGGCTGACAGCTGGCTCACCTGCTCGATCTGGGTGAGCACAGGGCTGGGATCAGCTCCTGCTCCCAGCTGGAGCCTCCTGCACCACCCCTGGGGCTGCACGGGGAGCCCAGCAGGAGGTTTGGGATTTGTGCAGGACAGAGCCCATCTCCTGCCACTCTGGGAAACCCTTCCCAAATTGATCCCGACACCACCCTGAGTGCCTGCTTGGTGCCAGGGATTTGTGCAGGACAGAGCCCATCTCCTGCCACTCCAGGAAATCCTTCCCAAACCCTTCCCAAACTGATCCCCACACCACCCTGAGGGCCTGCTTGGTGCCAGGCATGGGCTCTGCACAGGGAGCCCAGCAGGAGGTTTGGGATTTGTGCAGGACAGAGCCCATCTCCTGCAACTCCAGGAAATTCTTCCCAAACCCTTCCCAGCTGTGAAACTTCCCAAACTGATCCCCACACCACCCTGAGTGCCTGCTTGGTACCAGGGATTTGTGCAGGACAGAGCCCATCTCCTGCCACTCCAGGAAACCCTTCCCAAATCCTTCCCAAACTGATCCCCACACCACCCTGAGAGCCAGGACGGGCTCTGCTCTGGCCAAGAGCTGGATCAGGGTTAAGGAAAGGTCACATCACCCAGCTCTGGGCTTTCCCACCCTCGGGAGAAGTGGGAATTGGTGTGAAATCAGTGAGATCCCACCCCAGGGACACAGAACCCCACACTCACATCTGTCTCCAGCAGGTTGTGCATGCTGGTCTCTGCCACTTCCTTGGACTCCTCAAACTTCTCCATGGCCTGCCGGAGCTCCTCATCGGGGATCTTGCCCTGTCGCTTCTTCTTGTAGTCGAAGTCCAGGCGCCTCCCTTCCAGCTTCTTGAGGTGGTGCTGGGGGAGGATGGAGAGAACAGGGAAGAGGGAAGAGCCAGAGGCTTGGCAGGGCAGCTCCAGTTACAGGCTGGTGTCAGAAACCTGATCTGCTGTGGCTCCCACCTTGGCTGCAGGTGGGAGAGAGGCCCCAGGGTGCGATGGGGGAATGATTCCAGAGCCTTTGCACTGAGGGAAAGGCTGCAGAGCAGCCCAGGGGGGCTCCCCACAGAAGCCTTTGGGGGAGGTGAGGAGCTGTCCTGCTCCTTTGAGCTGCCCAGGAGCTGCAGGGATCTCTGGGCAGAGCAAAGTGGGCTCTGGGCACTGCAATCCTGCATCTCAGGGCAGGGATGATGAAAGCAGCCCCATGGAAGTGGGGTGCAGACAGGCACTGAGGCAGCACCCAGTGGTTATTTCACCCAGGACACCACTGACAGTGAAAACTCCCTCAGGAGACCTGAGTGAGGAACTGGAGGCTGGGATGGATCCTCTCCAAAGCCTGGCCTTGACTGTAGCACACAGGAGCTGCTGAGCTCCCTGTTCTCCCACTGAGACCTCAGAGAGCTCCTTGGGATGCTGAGTAGAGACCTGAGGGGAGCCTGGAGCCCGAATTTTTCCCATCTGGGAGCTCACAGCACTAAGAACCCAACTCAGCAAGCCCAGAAAGGGGTGCTGGGATGTATTCCCACAGCACCCTCCATCAAACATGGCAAAGGGAGAACCATTCCAACCTGCATCCAGCCTTTTGGGCTGCTCAGGAGCAGCAGGAGCAGCGCTGAGCAGGGAGGAAATACCAGAGAGTCTGGAGGGAGAAAACACAAAGGGAATTCCTGCCAGCCCCTGGCTCCCACCACTCCAGAGCAGGCAGCTCCGTGCACCAACAGCCCAAGAGCCCCGAGGGCAGGGAGATGAGGAGCAGAGAAAACCACGGGGGTGTTTATTTACCTGGATCTCTTTCAGGTCTTTGTCACACAGGTTCTGCAGGGGATCGATGAAGTTTTGTTTGACTTCAATGTCCAGTGAATCCTTCACCTCTGCCAGGCGTTTCATGGACTCACCAGCGTCCAGGAGAGCGTCCCCTGGGGGAGAGCAGCAGGTACAGGGACAGGGAGAGGGGATTAAACACAGCCTGAGCCCCAGGGGCTGCAGGAAGCCACTGTGTGTCCCAAAATCATGGATTGGAAGGACCTGAAGCCCATCCAGTCCCACCTTCCACCGCCCCAGGTTGCTCCAAGCTGGCCTTGGGCAGTCCCAGAGCTCAGAGTCACTGAAACCTGTTCAGTTCCATCCTTTTCTAAAGCTCTGGCCACTCTGACACTGTACCCAGGCAGACTTGCAGCAAAACACGTTCAGTGCTGGCTTTTAGTGCAGAGGAAACATTTAGAGATGAAATGATTCCTGTGCAGCTTTGGCAAAACAACAGATTCACAGGAAAACACACGAGTGAGAGAGGGTCAAGGGAAAAACATCTCTCCACTGTCCAGCTGGAAAAATCAATAGAGCAGAAGTGTGATTTCAATTGGAACAACTCTGAATAACCTGGAAGGGAGGGATGGAGTCCTCAATGCTGCTTGAAGGAGGCCATTAAGGAAATAGAGCTCGGTGTGTGCTCCTAAAAGCTTCCTTCCCTCGCTCTCCTCAGCCCCTGTGAGCCAGCATGGATGCAGAGCTCTGAGCTGGCCAGGGAGGATCTCCAAAATCCTCTGTCACTCCCCAAAGCAGCCAGAGGTTTTTAATTTTCCTGAGGCAAGGCAGCTCCTCCCTGCCCTGGCAGAGCCAGCTGTGCTGCCCCGGGACCATCACGTGCCCTGGCCGAGGTTCCAGGGGATTAAAACTGATGTCACCACGAGGCTTCACTCCCTCCTCCCTGCCCCTCACACGTGGCTGCAGGGAGCAGCCAGGCCAGAAGATTTCTTGGCTTCAGCCTCCCAGTGGAATCACAGCAAGGTTTGGGTTGGAAGGGATCTCTAAGAGCTGTGTGAAACTCCCAGTCTTGCTCTGTCTCGTTCCTGCTTTGCTGTTCAGTTTAGAGGAAAGTTTTTATTTTACATGCAAATTTATCTCAGCATCAATTTATTTAATAAGAAAGTGGATTGAGATCCAGGATTCCTGGGATCACAGAATGGTTTGGGATGGAAGGACCTTAAAGCCCATCCAGTCCCAGTTTCCATTATCCCAGCCTGCTCCAACCTGGCCTTGGACACTTCCAGGGACTCAGGGGCAGCCACAGCTTCTCTGGGGATTAAAACTGATGTCAGGCCAACTGATGTGAGGCCTGTGCCAGGGCCTCACCCCTCCACAGGCAGGAATTTTTTCCAGTCTAACCCTATCCCTCCTCTCCTTCCCTTTCTGCTCACTCTGGAAGTTTCTGAACCCCTTTTAAGCCCCCCGTGCTCTTTGGTGCTATAGAAGTTCAGCCAAACCCTTCCAGAATTCCGAGTGACACCTCGGGAGTGACTCAGGAGCCTCCCCCAGCCCCAGGGGACACTCACCGAAGTTGGAATCCTCTCCCAGCTCCTTCCCATAGCGGATCATGCACTCCCCCAGCAGCCCCTCGGACTGGGGGTAGCCGGGGTTCTTCACCTGCCCGCGGATCTTGGACATGGTGTTGAGCATGGTCAGCTTGGCCCTGGAGGCTGCACACAAACAACAATGCTCAGCTGCTGCAGCTCTGCATTCCCTGCATCCTCTGCATTCCCTGCATCCCTCAGCCACCTCTGCATCCCCTGCATCCCTCAGCCTCCTCTGCATTCCCTGCATCCCTCAGTCCCTGCCACCCCTGCATTCCCTGCATCCCTCAGTCTCTGCATTCCCTGCATCCCTGAGCCCCCTCTGCATTCCCTGCATCCCTCAGCCCCTCCTACCTCTGCATTTCCTGCACCCCTCTGCCTCCTCTGTATCCCTGCACCCCCCAGCCCCTGCCACCTCTGCATTCCCTGCATCCCTCAGCCACCTCTGCATTCCCTGCATCCCTCAGCCACCCCTGCATTCCCTGCACCCCTCAGCCCCAGCCTCCTCTGCATTCCCTGCACCCTTCAGCCACCCCTGCATTCCCTGCATCCCTCAGCTGCTGCCAACCGTGTTTTTCCCCCCCCTCACTACACCCAGGGCCAGGAGGCTCCATTGTTTCCAGCCCCCAGAAATATCCCTCGTTACGAGAAAAGGTTCTTTTCCAAGACACAAAACAAAAATAGTTCCCACAGCCCGGCCAAGGAAGGCCAAAGGAGTTTCCCCAGCCCTGCCAGGGTCCCTGGAGTGCTCCCTGCAGCAGCTGGCTGGAAGGATGCAGGGCTGACAGAGCCAGCCACCCCTTCCCAGCCCAGAAACTCCACTTTTCCTGGACATTCCGAGAAAAATGGGTCCCCTGGGGGCCTCTCTAGGTCTGAGGCAAAGGCTGCATCTGTTCTGTCCCTGCTCAGCAGGGCAGGAGGGGTGCCCAGATCTCCACCTGATCCAAACCTGGAGCAAAAGGGTTTTTTTTCATCCCTGATCTCCCTGGGAAGGGACAGGGAGGTCCAGGCCCTCACCTGGGTTGGGCTGGAGGTACTCGATGGTTCTGGTCAGTACTTCTGTGACAGCCTTGCTGGTCACGTCCACTTTCTGCAGGAGAGACCAGAGCCCAGTGAGGATCAGCTCAGGGATTCAGCAAATCCCACAGGAGCCACGGGGAGGTTTTGGGGATTCCTCTGGTTCCCCACTCACCTTTTCCATCTCCTTGAAGTCATCGTCCAACTTGGTCCCTTCGGCCCCTCCGACCTTCTCGCTGACCAGCTGTGGAGAGAGCCAAGGGAGGAGGATCAGGCACTGACTGAATCCCCTCCCCACCTCCTGGAGGAATTCCCTGGGATGGAAAGGGAACAGGGATGCTCCAACAGCACCTGCAAGGGAAAGGAGGCAGCAGGAACAGCCCAAAGACCCCCACCAAACCCCCAAACATCCCCGAGCACCCAAAGCTCGGCTCAGTCAGGATGTTCCTCACCCACAGCTCCCCAAATCCCAGCCCACGGCTCCAACTCCAACGCCTGCTGGAAAAAACAAGCAGCACAAACGTCTCTCAGCTCCATTTGGAGCCAAGGAGTTTCACACACAGTAAAAATCCAAGTAAACAGGGGAAGAACACACTCAGCTCCCGGCAGGCAGGGGGAGAGCAGAACCACCACTCTGCAACTGCTGCAGCAGCACCTGGGACAAGGGGCTGCAATTCTTTGCCACAGGAGATGTTTTGTTAATGGGCTTTTTGATACCTCTAGGAGGGTCCAATTCTGGCCGCAAGTCCCGGATAGAATGACACCGTTAGGAATCACCCAACCCGAAGCTCAGGGAGGTCTCCAGCCTCAGGCAAACTTAGCAAGCAATATCAGTGAATTCAGCTCTCAGTAGTGTAATATCACCTCTTTAGCAATGAATATCAGCTCTAGCTTGCTAAGTGCCCTGGCAGACACAGGGAGAGAGAGGAGAGAGCCGTATGCAGTTCCTCAGATGATTTCCTTTATTCTGGCATTCTCTTCGAAGGGTTGCAGTGACAGCTCTTCTGCTTTAACAGGGCAATATTCGGGGTTTATATAGGGCAGAGGGGTTTTGAAAAGTGGACCAATGGGAGAGTTGAGGTACAATTTGGCCTATAGTCTTACAGAGAGATAAGAGAGGTCTGGGGGGTCCAAGGGGTTTCTTTTTGGCCACTCATCGTGACTTGCATTTCCTTATCTCAGGCCACTGACCGCCAGGGAGGCCTCACAGCCTCCGAGGCTGCAACAATGTTTGATAAGTTGGAAAGTCAGGGCTCATTGCATGGGAAGGTCTCAGCAGCTTCTTGAGGTCCAAGAACAGCCCCTAAACCACACCTTTCCCTGCCCAGGGACCCAGGGGCAGCCACAGCTTCTGTGGGGATTAAAACTGATGTCAGGCCAAGTGATGTGAGGCCTGTGCCAGGGCCTCACCCCCTCACAGGCAGGAATTTTTTCCAGTCTAACCCTATCCCTCCTCTCTTTCCCTTTCTGCTCATTCTGGAAGTTTCTGAACCCCTTTTAAGCCCCATTCAAGGGGTACCAAGGCACCATTCACCCACCCTGAGGGTCCCTTCCCAGGGAATGTTCCCTGCCCAGCCCCGGGCAGGGGCAGTGCCTGGGGATGCAGGACACAGGAATCGGCCAAAATTGGAATCAGGGAATTGCTGAGGTTGGAAAAGATTTCCAAGATCACTGAGTCCAACCACGTTCACCTCTAACCCCTGTCCCCAAGTGCCACATCCATGTGGGGTTTTTTTGGACACCTCCAGGGATGGGGACTCCACCACTGCTCTGGGCAGCTGTGCCAAGGCCTGGCCACCCTTTCCATGAATAATTTTTCCCTGATTTCCAATCTAAATCTTCCCTGGTGCAACTTGAGGCCGTTTCCTCTTGTCCTGTTGTTCCCTGGGAGCAGAGCCCGGCCCTCACCTGGCTCCACCCTCCTGTGAGGAGCTGTGAGGAGCAATTAGTGATTATTTGCCCCAAACAACAGCAAATTCCCCATCCAGACATCCAAAGTGGTCTGGGAAACCCGGCCCTGGCTCCCAGGGCTCCACACTGCCCCGGGGCATTGCCAGGATTCCTCCTGTTTGTACTGAAACCTCCAGATCTGAAGGAACAATCGGTTTGTTTACTCCGACATCAAATATTTGATTTTTATCGAGGCTTTTCTTCCTCTGGAACACTCCTGCTCCCGTGGGGATACAAAATGGGGCTGGATGTTTTCTGAGGAAGAGGGGGAGGGATCCCTGTCGGGAATTATCCAGGTACAGGGAAGGGAAGGGAAGGGAAGGGAAGGGAAGGGAAGGGAAGGGAAGGGAAGGGAAGGGAAGGGAAGGGAAGGGAAGGGAAGGGAAGGAAGGGAAGGAAGGGAAGGGAAGGAAGGAAAGGGAAGGGAAGGAAGGGAAGGAAAGGAAAGGAAAGGAAAGGAAAGGAAAGGAAAGGAAAGGAAAGGAAAGGAAAGGAAAGGAAAGGAAAGGAAAGGAAAGGAAAGGAAAGGAAAGGAAAGGAAAGGAAAGGAAAGGAAAGGAAAGGAAAAAGAGAGAGGAAAGGAAGGAAAGCTCTCCTGGTTCGCTAAACTCTGGATTTCACTCTCCTGCTTTAATCCTCTGAAAAGGACAGGGGACACAGCCAGGGTGAGCCAGGCTGGCCAATCCCTGCTCCCCAATCCCTGCTCCTCAATCCCTGCTCCCTGCTCCCCATCCCTGTTCCCTGTTCCCCATCCCTGCTCCCCATCCCTGCTCCCCAATCCCTGTTACCCATCCCTGTTCCCCATCCCTGCTCCCCATCCCTGCTCCCAAATCCCTGCTCCCCATCCCTGTTCCCTGTTCTCTGTTCCCCATCCCTGCTCCCCAATCCCTGTTCCCCATCCCTGTTCCCCAATCCCTGCTCCCCATCCCTGCTCCCCATCCCTGCTCCCTGTCAGGCCAGCCCTCAGAAGCGGCTCCAGGGGAAACCATCACGCCCAGCTGCCCGCAGATGGAGAACCCATCCGAGTGTGATTTCCTGCTCTCCCTGGGTGCCTGCTGCCCTGCTGGGGTGCCAGCACACACCCCAGCCCCGAGCTGGGCAGGCACACTTTTCTCTCCAGCCTGGAAAACATCCCAGGAGCAGCTCCAGGCCTGCCAGGACAAGCTCAGCAGGGCACAGCTCTGCCCCAGCTGCCACCCCTGTCCCCTGCCAAAAATCCCACAGCCACAACGGGATCCCTTCCACCAGGGTGGCACCTCCAGCAGCCTGCTGTGTTCCCTAACACCCCTGGGAAGGGAGCAGTCATCCCCAGCAGCTCCATTCCCACTTTTCTCCCTGGATTTGCAGCCTGGGAAGCTGTAAATAACCCTGCCAGGACTCTGCTCTGAGGGGCCCGTGTGCCAGGCTGGCAGAATCCATCACCAAAGCGATTCCGGAGGCTCCACACCCTCTGGAGAGCCCAGAGAGCTGAAGGAGGCAAAACTCCTTCATTTCCAGACTAATTTAATCCTCTTTTTGACGTCCAAGAAACGCTGCTGCTGCGCTGCTGGGAGGGAATAATAAGATTGAGGTTCTCTCCCTGCTGGCTCTAATTAAACTGGGAGGCGTCAGCACAGGAGGAAAGGAGGAGGGACTCCAACCCCACATCCCCAAACCCGTCAGGAGGGGAGAAAAAACCACACAGATCCCCCAGACAGAGCCTGGAGGAGCCATCACCGGCTCCTTGTTCAACCTGGAGTCTCACAAATTCCCAAAATTCCCCCAGGGCCACACTGTGCATCCCAAAATCCAAATTCCCCCAGTGCCATTTTGTGCATCCTAAAATCCAAATTCTCCACTGTGCATCCCAAAATCCAAATTCCCCAAATTCCCCACTGTGCATCCCAAAATCCAAATTCCCCCAGGGTTTTGTGCATCCCAAAATCCAAATTCCCCCAGTGCCACACTGTGCATCCCAAAATCCAAATTCCCCAGTGCCACACTGTGCATCCCAAAATCCAAATTCCCCCAGGGTTTTGTGCATCCCAAAATCCAAATTCCCCCAGGGTTTTGTGCATCCCAAAATCCAAATTCCCCCAGGGCCACACTGTGCATCCCAAAATCCAAATTCCCCCAGTGCCACACTGTGCATCCCAAAATCCAAATTCCCCAAATTCCCCACTGTGCATCCCAAAATCCAAATTCCCCCACTGTGCATCCCAAAATCCAAACTCCCCCAGTGCCATTTTGTGCATCCCAAAATCCAAATTCCCACAGTGCCACACTGTGCATCCCAAAATCCAAATTCCCCCAGGGCCACACTTTTGTGCATCCCAAAATCCAAATTCCCACAGTGCCACACTGTGCATCCCAAAATCCAAATTCCCCCAGTGCCATTTTGTGCATCCCAAAATCCAAATTCCCCCAGTGCCACACTGTGCATCCCAAAATCCAAATTCCCCCAGGGTTTTGTGCATCCCAAAATCCAAACTCCCCCAGTGCCATTTTGTACATCCCAAAATCCAAATTCCCCCAGTGCCATTTTGTGCATCCCAAAATCCAAATTCCACACTGTGCATCCTAAAATCCAAATTCCCCCAGTGTTTTGTGCATCCCAAAATCCAAATTCCCCCAGTGCCACATTTTGCATCCCAAAATCCAAATTCCCCCAGAGCCACACTGTGCATCCCAAAATCCAAATTCCCCAAATTCCACACTGTGCATCCCAAAATCCAAATTCCTCCAGTGCCACACTGTGCTGCCCCCAAAGGCTGGGAAGGATGGGCAGAGGGTGCACAGGGAAGCCCTGACCTCTCCAGGATCCAAGGAAGGAAGGAAGGAAGGAAGGGAAGGAAAGGAAGGAAGGAAGGGTTTATCCATACATTGCTTGGCTTTAAGGGAACTGGAAGGCAGTTGGAGGAATGCTGGCGCTGCAGATTCCAGCAGCCTTTCCCCAGGATGCAGTTATGGGGATTTTTGGAGGATCTGCTGGCAATTCTGCATTTTTATTCCTTGAGCAGCCAGCAGAAGGCTTGGGATACATCCCTGTTCCCCCAGCTGGGATCCAACCTCTCCTGAAGCCAGACTGGGAAGGGATGGCACGAGCAGATGTGGAAATGGTTAAAAACCAAACCAAACATTCCCTGGGAGTGGAAGAGCAGAACAAGTCTGGGCTCCCTGGTTTCCCTTGGACACATCCAAGGGTTCACCCCGGGAGCCTTTGGCCAAACACTTCCCAGAGCAAATATTGGCCCAGGGCGCTGCTGCTGGGTGGCACCGCTGGGCAGATCCAATCTGCTCCCAGCTGGCTGCTCCTGGCAGCTCAGCTGCCATTTCACCTGGAATTCCACCCACAGGGCCCTGGGAGGGAGCAGAGGCAGCCAGCCAGGAATGCATCCCTGACTGCGAGGATACAGCTCAGATCTGCCCTGAGAACTCCAGCCTGAGATCAGAGCAGTGCTTGGCACTCCCGGGGTGCAGAGAGTGTTCCTGGGGTGCAGGGAGCGTTCCTTGGGTGCAGGGAGCGTTCCTGGGGTGCAGGGAGCGTTCCTGGGGTGCAGGGAGCATTCCTGGGGTGCAGGGAGCATTCCCGGGGTGCAGGGAGTGTTCCCGGGGTGCAGGGAGCATTCCCAGGGTGCAGGGAGCGTTCCTGGGGTGCAGGGAGCGTTTCTGGGGTGCAGGGAGCGTTCCTGGGGTGCAGGGAGCATTCCTGGGGTGCAGGGAGCATTCCTGGGGTGCAGGGAGCGTTCCTGGAGTGCAGGGAGCGTTCCCGGGGTGCAGGGAGCATTCGTGGGGTGCAGGGAGCGTTCCCGGGGTGCAGGGAGCGTTCCTGGGGTGCAGGGAGCGTTTCTGGGGTGCAGGGAGCGTTCCTGGGGTGCAGGGAGCATTCCTGGGGTGCAGGGAGCGTTCCTGGAGTGCAGGGAGCGTTCCTGGGATGCAGGGAGCAATCCTGGGATGCAGGGAGCATTCCCGGGGTGCAGGGAGTGTTCCCGGGGTGCAGGGAGTGTTCCTGGAGTGCAGGGAGCGTTCCCGGGGTGCAGGGAGCATTCCTTGGGTGCAGGGAGCATTCCTGGGGTGCAGGGAGTGTTCCTGGAGTGCAGGGAGCGTTCCTGGGGTGCAGAGAACATTCCTGGGGTGCAGGGAGCATTTCTGGGGTGCAGGGAGCATTCCTTGGGTGCAGGGAGCGTTCCTGGGGTGCAGGGAGCACTCCTGGGGTGCAGGGAGCGTTCCTGGAGAGCAGGGAGCATTCCCGGTGTGCAGGGAGCATTCCTGGGGTGCAGGGAGTGTTCCCGGGGTGCAGGGAGCATTCCTGGGGTGCAGGGAGCATTCCCGGGGTGCAGGGAGCGTTTCTGGGGTGCAGGGAGCGTTCCTGGGAGCTCCCTGGAATTCCCTGGAGCTCCAGCCAGGCTGACTCCTGGGAAAGCTCATCCACAGGGATTGGACACGGCCCCTCTCCATCCAGGCTGCTCCAGCTCCACAGCTCCATCCTGGAGGATTCCTCCAGATCCCTTGGCAGGGGTGTGGGAATGGGAACAATCCCAACCTCCCCCTGTGGCCAAGCCCACCCAGGGGTGGGGGAAGATCCCAGGGAATGAAAGAGGCGTGGTTGGAAGGAGCTGCTGTGGGGCCAGGGTGGCCAGGGGAGAGGCAGGAATGCTGGGTGTGCATGGAGGGATGCACAGGGGCTCTCCTGGCAGCTGGAATGGGACAGGAATGTGGGAATGCTGCAGCAGCACCCCCAGCTCCTGGGAGTTCGGCTGGGATGTGCCTGGGGAAATGCACTCAGCCCATCCCAGATCCCAGTTTGGATGCACTCAGCCCATCCGAGATCCCAGTTTGGATGCACTCAATCCCAGTTTGGATGCACTCAGCCCATCCCAGATCCCGGTTTGGATGCACTCAGCTCATCCCAGATCCCAGTTTGGATGCACTCAGCTCATCCCAGATCCCAGTTTGGATGCACTCAATCCCAGTTTGGATGCACTCAGCCCATCCCAGATCCCAGTTTGGATGCACTCAGCCCATCCCAGATCCCAGTTTGGATGCACTCAATCCCAGTTTGGATGCACTCAGCCCATCCCGGGATCCCAGTTTGGATGCACTCAATCCCAGTTTGGATGTACTCAGCCCATCCCAGATCCAAGTTTGGATGCACTCAGCCCATCCCAGATCCCAGTTTGGACGCACTCAATCCCAGTTTGGACGCACTCAGCCCATCCCAGATCCCAGTTTGGATGCACTCAATCCCAGTTTGGATGCACTCAGCTCATCCCAGATCCCAGTTTGGATGCACTCAGCTCATCCCAGATCCCAGTTTGGATGCACTCAATCCCAGTTTGGATGCACTCAGCCCATCCCAGATCCCAGTTTGGATGCACTCAGCCCATCCCAGATCCCAGTTTGGATGCACTCAATCCCAGTTTGGATGCACTCAGCCCATCCCGGGATCCCAGTTTGGATGCACTCAGCCCATCCCAGATCCCAGCCCTGCTGAAGGGCTCAGTCCATCCCAGATCCCAGTTTGGACGCACTCAATCCCAGTTTGGATGCACTCAGCCCATCCCAGATCCCAGTTTGGATGCACTCAATCCCAGTTTGGATGTACTCAGCCCATCCCAGATCCAAGTTTGGATGCACTCAGCCCATCCCAGATCCCAGTTTGGACGCACTCAATCCCAGTTTGGACGCACTCAGCCCATCCCAGATCCCAGTTTGGATGCACTCAGCCCATCCCAGATCCCAGTTTGGGAGTTCAGCTGGGATGTGCCTGGGGAAATTCAGGAGCATGGAGGATTGGGAGAGATTTTGGGAGCAGAGCTGGGCAGTCCCAGCTGAGGAATTCCTGCATCATTCCAGCTGCAGAGGTGGGACAGATGTGGAGGGAAAAAAAAAGGTGGGATTTGGGCTGCACCATCAGCAAAATCCCTGCTAAACCTGGGAAGGTGCCAGCAGCCAAAATTCCCTGGCTGAGGAGCTCCTGGAAAGCTGGAGAAGGGCAGATTCCAGCACATCCACCCTCAAGGTCTCATCTGCTCCTGGATGGAGCCTGAGTCCGTGTTATTTTCTGCTAATCATCATCTTCCCCACGGGATTTCGCAGACCTCATTTTAATATTTTGCTCTCCAGCCTTTAAATATTTTAAAATGGAAAATTATCCCTAATTCCCTCATCCTCAAACAAGCAAAACACACCAAGAGAAACCCAAAAATCAGGGATCTTTTTTTTAAACTCGCTTTCTTTTTTTTCCCATCGCAGGCAGCCCTATTTATAACACATCAAACATTTGCCATCCTCGCAATCAAAACAGTTCCCTACAGTCGACTGAAAATCTTCTTCCTGCAGACTCTGGGGTATCAAAGCCTTCCTCTTCCTCCCCTCCACCCTCCCAACAGCGAGTTGCCCTCAAGAAATACAAAACCAAACCCACACATGAGCAAACAGAGCAGCAGCTCTGCCCTGGCTCCCCTCATCCCAGCCCAGGGGGAAAAGCCAGGCCACAAACCCAGGGAAAAAAAAGGGTGGGAATGTTTTGAACTCCCAAATCTTGGCACAGACATGGAGAAGGGGTTAAGGAAAACCAGGGTTAATGGCACAGATTTGTGGGATGCTCTGTCAAACCTAAACAGAGCCACCAGCTCGGCAGGGTGTGACTCCCTGGCACTCAGCTTCGTTTTGGGTCATCCCCATCATCCCACAGAGCCAACGTGACCCTTCCCAGCTCCGTGTGTGTGCTGGAGCTGGGGAGCACAGCAAAGAGCTCCAGTCACTCGGGGCTTGGCAGTGGCAGGGCTGGAAAGTGCCCAAAACCTTCTGGAAAAACACACCAGCCCAGCTGGAAAAGCCTGAGGGTTCTCCTGGAGGGCCCTGCACGGCTCTGCTGCCACAAAGGCTCCCTGCAGAACCAGCTGCTCCTGGGAGGTGTCCTGGGCCATCCCGGGATCCCAGCCCTGAGGGGCTCAGCCCAAACTGGGATCCCGGCCCTGCTGGGCTCAGCCCAAACTGGGATCCCGGCCCTGCTGGGCTCAGCCCAAACTGGGATCCCGGCCCTGCTGGGCTCAGCCCAAACTGGGATCCCAGCCCTGAGGGGCTCAGCCCATCCCAGATCCCAGTTTGGATGCACTCAGCCCATCCCAGATCCCAGTTTGGATGCACTCAGCCCATCCCAGATCCCAGCTCGGATGCACTCAGCCCATCCCAGATCCCAGTTTGGATGCACTCAGCCCATCCCAGATCCCAGTTTGGATGCACTCAGCCCATCCCAGATCCCAGTTTGGATGCACTCAGTCCCATCCCAGATCCCAGTTTGGATGCACTCAGCTCATCCCAGATCCCAGTTTGGATGCACTCAGTCCCATCCCAGATCCCAGTTTGGATGCACTCAGTCCCATCCCAGATCCCAGTTTGGATGCACTCAGCCCATCCCAGATCCCAGTTTGGATGCACTCAGCTCATCCCAGGATCCCAGTTTGGATGCACTCAGTCCCATCCCAGATCCCAGTTTGGACGCACTCAGCCCATCCCAGATCCCAATTTGGATGCACTCAATCCCAGTTTGGATGCACTCAATCCCAGTTTGGATGCACTCAGCCCATCCCAGATCCCAGTTTGGATGCACTCAGCCCATCCCAGATCCCAGTTTGGATGCACTCAATCCCAGTATGGATGTACTCAATCCCAGTTTGGATGCACTCAGCCCATCCCAGATCCCAGTTTGGATGCACTCAGCCCATCCCAGATCCCAGTTTGGATGCACTCAATCCCAGTTTGGATGCACTCAATCCCAGTTTGGATGCACTCAATCCCCGTTTGGATGCACTCAGCCCATCCCAGATCCCAGCCCCGGTTCCAGCCCCACAGGCTGCTGGGTCAGGGTGAGCTGGGCACACCCACAGCCCAGCTCAGACTGATCTGAGCAACTCCTGACCTACTTTGGGGAGAAGAAAACAGATCCCAGTGCTTATTGTGCTGAGCAGGGGAGGAACAATTCCCTCCAGCCTTGGAAGAGGGAGGCACATTCCCGAGTTCCCAATGGCTGCCCCATCCCTGGAAGTGTCCAAGGCCAGGCTGGACGGGGCTTGGAGCAGCCTGGGACAGCCCAAGGTGTCCCTGCCCGTGGCAGGGTGGGACTGTGACTTTCAAGGTCCCTTCCAACCCAAACCACTCTGTGATCCCAGGATTTCTCACATCCCCTCCTGGCAAACCAGAGGAGGAGGAAGAGCAGCCGGAGCTCTCGGGCTCCAGCCCCTCTGAGCACACCCTGCAATGTCACCCCCATGGATCCGACCTGCCTGGGGGCACTGGGAGCGGCCACTCCATTGCTGAGAAACACTTCCAGCAACATTTCTCTCTCATCCAACTCTCAGCCTCCTCCTGCACTTCCTTCCCTGCCTTTTTCCCATTCCCACCTCTCACCAGAGGTCAGTCCTGGCTCAGCCTGGCACCCAAGCACCAGGGATGAGCTCCATGATGGAATTTCTGGCTTGGGAAAGGCTCGTGCCCAGGCCCTGGAGGTGCTGGGCTGCCTCCAGACACGTGAGCAAGGAAAACGTGTCTGAGAACACCCCGAGCTTCCCACCCCCTCAGCAGCTGAGGCTGGGATCTCTCCCCTCCCCGCAGCGCCACAGGAATTCCTTGATCTGGAGCAGGAAGGTCAGCCTGGAACAATGAACAGCTCCTTCCCTTCCCTGTGCTGAGGAGGAAAGGCTTCCCAGTGACCTCGGGTTGTAATCTTATCCTATGGAAACGGCGGGGAAGAGCTGCACAGGCCAGGAGCCACCTGCCAGCCCTCCTCCTCCTCCTCCTCCTCCTCCTGCTGCTGCTCAGCATCGGGTGACTCATCTCCATCCAGCAGATGGGCTGCAGGAATGAGGACAGCGGGAATTAAAGGCAAACCCGGGACTGCAGCAGCCAGCGAGGCCGGTGGCAGCGCTGGGCCAGCCAAGGGCACTCCGAGGATGCTCCGCAATGCAGCTGCTCCTTCCCAGCTCTGGGAATTCCTCCTGTGCTGGGCTGCTCAAAACAAACCCTGCCTGTGACCTCTGTTTCCAGGCTCCCTGCTCATCTCCCAGCTCCTTTTTCCAGCAGCTCACTGTCCCCAGAGCAGGCTCATCCCAAAGGATGAAGGTTTCCATAGGAATCTTGGAATGCTCTTGCTGGAGGGATGGGAGCACCTCCCCACAGCCATTTGCATCCTGTTTTTCTCCTGTTATTATTTATCACACGCTCTGAACCAAACCAGACACAATTTGTATCCAGCTGGGGGGGAAAAAAAAAAATCACGGAATTGGGTCAAGTTCCAGGGAAAACACGAACACGTAAGGAAGCAGCAGCAGCAATGATTTCCCCTCACACACTCCCTGTGACTTCAGCCATGGAGAGGAAGTTCCCTAAACTGAGGGGAAACGTGGAATACTGGCCTTGCATCCAGACTTCCTGCACAGCCTGGCCGTGTCCTATCCCAGTGAATCACAGCCTGGCTTTTCCAGAGCTGCTGAGCCATCACTCCTGGGCAGCTCCACCCAGCCCCAGCACCCAGGGGAGCAAAGGCAGCAGCTCCTGGCCCTGGAGAATTGCAGCTGCTCTGGAGCTGCTCCTGAGATGGGATAGAGAAGTGAAAAGCACCAGAAGTGCCTCCTAGGAATTGCAATCCTTGTTTTTTCCCAGCTGCAAAGCTTCAGGAAGAGCTCCCAGCAGCCTTGTCCTGCAGTCAGCATTTGGAGGGTCGGCCCTGAGGGATTTCCCAAAAAAACAAGGGGAAAAGAAGGAAAGGAGGGTGAAAGACACCTGGAAATCCCTGGAAAAAAAAATCACCTCCCTGAGGTGCAGGACACTGCTGGGATCACCCAAAGCGAGGACACAGCAGGAGGCAAGAGATTGTGGAGGAGCTGGGAAGGCGACAGAAAACCTCTGGATTTGCAGGATGAACGGAGCCAGCCAGGCTGGAGGGACACGGAGAGCTGGGGACACGGGGAGCTGCTGGGACACGGCTCTGCAGCCACCAGGGAGATCAAAAAACATCCAAAGGAAGGCAAACTCCTGTTCCTGGCTGGGGCCGGGAGGGACAGCCCCGTGCAGAGCACGTTTCACACGGGGAGTGCAGGGACATCAAAGGGGACAGGAACGGCTGAGGACGCTGTGAACAGCCCTTCCCCTGTTCCTGTGAATTCTAGGAAAGGCTCCGTGCCTATCGGAGCCCAGCACGGCATCCTAAGGAAAGGGAGAGTGGGAAGGAGCGACCCCAGCATCGCCGAGGCTGCCAGGAGCAACCGGGGTGGATCAAACTCCTGCACCAGGGCCCGACCCTCCCAGGGACCCTGCCGGCTTCCCCAGGGACTCTGTGACCTTCCCTGGGACCCTGCCAGCTTCCCCGGGGACTGTCACCTTCCTGGGACCCTGTCACCTTCCCTGGGGACCCTGTCCTCTTCCCCAGGGACTCTTCAGCTTCCCCAGGACCCTGTCACCTTCCCTGGGGACCTGTCCTCTTCCCCAGGACTCTGTCACCTTCCCCACAGACCCTGTCACCTTCCCCAGGGACTGTCACCTTCCCCAGGACTCTGCCACCTTCCCTAGGGACCTCTCACCTTCCCCAGGGACCCTGCCAGCTCCCCCAGGGACTGTCACCTTCCCCAGGGACTCTTCAGCTTCCCTAGGGACCCTGTCACCTTCCCTGGGGACTGTCATCTTCCCCAGGGATTGTCACCTTCCCCAGGGACTGTCACTCTCCCTGGGACCCTGTCACCTTCCCTGGGGACTGTCACCTTCCCTGGGACCCTGCCAGCTTCCCCAGGGACTCTGTCACCTTCCCCAGAAACTGTCACCTTCCCCAGGGACCCTGCCAGCTTCCCCAGGGACTGTCACCTTCCCCAGGGACTGTCACCTTCCCCAGGGACTGTCACCTTCCCTGGGACCCTGTCACCTTCCCCAGGACCCTGTCACCTTCCCCAGGGACTCTTCAGCTTCCCCAGGGACTGTCACCTTCCCCAAGGACTCTGTCACCTTCCCCAGGGACTCTTCAGCTTCCCTAGGGACCCTGTCACCTTCCCTGGGGACTGTCATCTTCCCCACGGATTGTCACCTTCCCCAGGGACTGTCACTCTCCCTGGGACCCTGTCACCTTCCCTGGGACCCTGCCAGCTTCCCCAGGGACTGTCACCTTCCCCAGAAACTGTCACCTTCCCCAGGGACCCTGCCAGCTTCCCCAGGGACTGTCACCTTCCCTGGGACCGTCACCTTCCCCAGGACCCTGTCACCTTCCCCAGGGACTGTCACCTTCCCCAGGACCCTGTCACCTTCCCCAGGACTCTGTTACCTTCCCCAGGGACTGTCACCTTCCCTGGGGACCCTGTCACCTTCCTCAGGGACTGTCACCTTTCCCAGGGACTGTCACCTTCCCCAGGGACCCTGCCAGCTTCCAGCCCATCCAAGATGCTCCTACATCCATTTTTTTTCCCTCACTGCACACTAAGCCTCACTTTGGAATGCTTTAAAAACGGGATAAAATCCTCCCCCAGCACTCAGCATCACCGTGGCCTTCCTGCCCTGCAGGCAGAGCCAGAGGTGGCTCAGAAATCCCGGGAAATGACATTTGGATGATGTTTTATCCCACGCAGGCACAAAAACCCAGAGCCTTTGCCCTTTAGAACTCCCCCAGTACCATCAGGAGGAGCTTTAGTGGGACAAGAGCTCCTCCAACATCTGGCACTCCAGATTTGTGCTGCCCCTGCTCCCTCAGAACCACACGTCAGCAGCAAACAAGATGGTTCCTAATCCAGGGAAGAAAATCAGGGAATAAAAAAACCCCCAGCACTTGCTCCTGCAGTGAATTTGCTTTGGGTTTAGATAATTGTCCAGCCTTTTTCTGCCTTTTTCATCATGGAAGTGGCAAAATTAAGTTTAAATGAAGCTAATCTGGGATGCCAAACCAGATTTGGTCAGGAAAGTGGTTAATAAATTATCACTGCAGGATAGTCTGGCCCAGCCAGGGGGTGCAGGAGAGTTTTCAGGCTCTAGGATGAATTATGAAGCATTTTCTCAATTAGGAAAAGCCCTTTAAAGCTTTAATCATGCAAATTTAACCTTCTGTCTCAAAGACAGAATTTCATTATGGAGATGTTTAACTCATCTCTTTTTTTTTTTCCTTTGTAGCAGAAAAGCAATTTAATTAGTGACAGTGCCATGAACTTTATTAATAGCCAGGCATTAGGAGATCCTAAAATTCCCAGTGGCTTTAAAAGGACCGGTTCTATTAATTAGCTATTGGTGGCAAGGCTGGAAGGGGAGGTTAACAAAGCTTTTCTTGGAGCAATCCAGACTCTCCTGATGGATTCTCCATCCGCTGGGAGAGGAGCAGGACCTTGGGCACCCCCAGGAACCCCCAGCACTGCCTCATCCCTGAGCCTGGGCCAGGCACGGCCCCTTCCTGCCACAGGAACTGAAGGGATGGGGCTGAGGGGAACAGGAAATGTGTAAAAATCTTTTAATTATCATTTTATAATCACAGCCAGAGGCTGAGATGAGCTGGATCCTGCACTAAACATGGAGCAGCTGAGGGAAAGGGAAGCTCTGGGATGCTGTGGGGCTTTCCCAGACCCAGGACTGGGATCTTTCCCATCTAATCCAGGGAGCAAGGCTGGGACACAGCTCAGAGGGAACAGATCCGCAGGAAAAGCCAGGATCAACCTCCTGCCTGCTCCCACTGAGGGCATCACAGCCCAGGCTGGATTAATCCTGCAGTTAAGCACGGCAGGGAGCAGGGACAGCGACCTCAGAGTCTTATGAAACACCAGCAGGGCTGGGACGCAGCTGAGCGTCCGTGTGAGTGAGTTCAGCTGGAATTACACAGCCAAACCCGGCAGGATTAGGGATTTATTTTATTCCTGGGCTTTTCAGCAGTTCACCATCCCGCCTGGGAAGCAGGGAGGGACAGCAGACCCCAATTCCTGAGGGCAGGAGGGATTTTGGCGCTGGGATTTCTGCAGGAGGAGCTGCCCTGCTCCCTGCCCTGGCATTCCCACAGGGATGGGGCTGGCAGCCCTGGGAAAGGCACTGGCATGGGCAGCCATGGGGGAGAGGAGGAAGAAAGAAAAAAAACCCCAAGTGTTAAAGAAATGAATCAGCTTTTACACAGCAGGCTGCCTGAGCTCATCCCCATTTTGCTCTTTCCCAGGAGGGAAGCAGTGGCAGGGAAAAGGGGGAGGAAGGATTTCCTCCTGCTGCATCCAGGAGCCGTCCCCTGTGCAATCAGCTGGATAAATCCCTCATTTCATCAGGCCAATAACATGGAATCAGCTGGATAAATCCCTGATTTCAGGCCCATGACACGGAATCAGCTGGATAAATCCCTGATTTCATCAGGCCCATGACGTGGAATCAGCTGGATAAATCCCTGATTTCAGCCAATGACGTGGAATCAGCTGGATAAATTCCTGATTTCAGGCCAGTGACGTGGAATCAGCTGGATAAATCCCTGATTTCAGCCAATGATGTGCAATCACCTGGATAAATCCCTGATTTCATCAGGCCAATGACATGGAATTTGCTGGATAAATCCCTGATTTCATCAGGCCCATGACGTGGAATCAGCTGGATAAATCCCTGATTTCAGCCAATGACGTGGAATCAGCTGGATAAATCCCTGATTTCAGCCAATGACATGGAATCAGCTGGATAAATCCCTCATTTCAGGCTGATGACATGGAATCAGCTGGATAAATCCCTGATTTCAGGCCGATGACATGGAATTTGCTGGATAAATCCCTGATTTCAGCCAATGACATGGAATCAGCTGGATAAATCCCTGATTTCAGCCAATGACATGGATTCAGCTGGATAAATCCCTGATTTCAGGCCAATGACATGGAATTTGCTGGATAAATCCCTGATTTCATCAGGCCCATGACGTGGAATCAGCTGGATAAATCCCTGATTTCAGGCCCATGACCTGGAATCAGCTGGATAAATCCCTGATTTCAGGCCCATGACATGGAATCAGCTGGATAAATCCCTGATTTCATCAGGCCCATGATGTGGAATCAGCTGGATAAATCCCTGATTTCAGCCAATAACATGGAATCAGCTGGATAAATCCCTGATTTCAGGCCCATGACATGGAATCAGCTGGATAAATCCCTGATTTCAGGCCAGTGACGTGGAATCAGCTGGATAAATCCCTGATTTCATCAGGCCAATGACATGGAATCAGCTGGATAAATCCCTGATTTCAGCCAATGACACGGAATCAGCTGGATAAATCCCTGATTTCAGCCAATGATGTGCAATCACCTGGATAAATCCCTGATTTCATCAGGCCAATGACATGGAATTTGCTGGATAAATCCCTGATTTCATCAGGCCCATGACCTGGAATCAGCTGGATAAATCCCTCATTTCAGGCTGATGACATGGATTCAGCTGGATAAATCCCTGATTTCAGGCCAGTGACGTGGATTCAGCATCCCAGGGCCACATGACCCCCCCGGGCCTGAGTCACGGATCCTTCCCCCATCCCAGATTTCCCCAGCTGCAAGCACAGGCTCACACTTTCCCTGGCTGACATCAGCCACGGGAAGGGCAGCAAAGGGAGCAGGATATGGAGAGCTGGAGTTCCCCAGCTCTGTTTTCTGCCTCTGCCTTCCAGGAATTGGAGCTCCCGTTACTGTCAGAGCCCAACGGCTGCAAAAACAACCTTAAAACGGGGGAAAAGCCAATTTATAGGAAACTCTGGAGAGAAACAACCCTGGGAAAATGAAACCTGCTTGGTTCTGGGGCTGCTCAAACAGCCTAGGCAGGGATGGGGTTTTGATGCCAAATCACCCAGGAAAAGGAGAGGGAATCCACAGGGAAATATCCTGGCTGCAGGTTTTCCCAGTCCAGGCCTGAAGGATTGCACTGCCACCTCCTCCCTGTCTCCAGGAGCTTTGGGGACACCCAGCCTCAGCTTTCCACCTGCCACACATGGAATCATGGCATGGGAAGGGTTGGAAAATGCTTTAAGACCACCGAGCCCAGCCCAGCTCCAGGCTCACCACCGCGTCCCCAAGTGCCACATCCACACGGTTTTTATGAACACTTCAGGGATGGGGACGCCACTGGGCAGCAAGTTCCAATGCCTGACAAGCTTTTCCATGGAAAAATTTGCATGAATATCAAATTTCAGCCTCACTGAGGCCGCTCCCTCCCTCCTGTCCAGCCCTGCCCCTTCCAGGGAGCTGTGGAGAGGAACCAGGTCTCCCCTGAGCCTCCTTTTCCCCGTGGATTTGCAAACACATCCCCAGAACAGCCCTCCCCAGGGCCAGGGCAGGATGCTCCGGGATGGATCCCGGCTGGAAACAGAGCTGCAGGATGTCACCCCACGCCCCAGCAAATCCGGCTTTCCCCCCAGCCTCGGGAGCAGATTCCTGTGGAAAGATAAACCCGGGAGCTGCAGGGGAATCCAGCCCAGGTTAATGTTAATACAGGAACATCAGGTGCTGTGGGACAGAGGTTGGCAGGAGGCTCCAGGCTGGCAGGAATCAGCAAAATCCCTCGACTTCCCAGTCCAAATTCCCATGTACAGATAAGGAGCTGAGAGCTGCCAAATCCCTCCCACAGGAATTCCCTGCTCCTCTCTTTGCTCACGGGGTGCTGAGGCCTTGGCACAGCTTCCCAAAGATTCTGTGGCTGCCCCATCCCTGGAAGTGTCCAAGGCTTGGAGCGGTCTGGGATAGTGGAAGGTGTCCCTGCCCATGGGATGGGATGAGATTTAAGATCCCATCCAACCCAAACCATCCCAAAGACACCTCCAAGAGAAAGCCTGGAGAGGCCAGTGGGAGCAGGGCTGAGTTGATAGCAAAAAAACCCAAAATGAACAACAACAACAACAACAACAAAAACCCAAACAAAAGGAGCTTTTGAAAGGTTTCATCTGAGAAAGGGAAGGAAAACTCCACATTTGAAACGTGCTCCCACATCTGAAAGCAGAGCACAAAGTGACCACAGAGAGAACCTCGGCTGAGGAGGGAAGAAAGGAAACCCAAGGAGAAGTGAAGGAAATCCCAGTTCAGCAATGACCACAAAGGCCAGAGAAAAGGGGAAATGCCCTCGCTGGTGGCTGCAGCCTCTCCCCTCACTGTCACACCCGTGCTGGGACATTCCTGGGCTCAGCTGGCAGCAGATGCCACGGCAGCACCTGCAGGAAGCTCACAGGGCATGGAAAACATTCCCTGCTGGCCCAGGGAGCTCGGGAATGGAGGGTCCTGCTGGGCTGAGCTGCCTCTGGAGCACATCCCAGGCCAGGCAGGGAACAAGGGGCTATTTATGGTCAAAAATACCTCGGGAAGCCTTGGGAGCTGTCATCAAACTCAGGGAAACGCGTGTGTGTCAAGGGCTGCTGAGTTTTAATTAGCACTTGCCTTTTCCCCTCCTGGAAAACGGCTCTGGAGCTGGAGGAGGTGGCTGGGCTCTGCCTTGGGCCAGCAGGAGCTGCTGAGCCCAGGCAGGCCTGGCAGGGTTCAGGCTCAGCTTACACAGGCTTGGGGAGCACGTAAATCCAGTTTGGGATGACAGCAGCGCCCAGGGCTGAACCCCAGACTGGCTGGGGTTGGAAGGGACCTTAATCCCATTCTGTCCCACCCCTGCCATGGGCAGGGACGTGTCCCACTGTCCCAGGGTGCTCCTGGCCTTGGGCACTGCCAGGGGCTGGGAGGAGATGAGCTCCAACCCAACCCCTGATCCATGGGCAGCACCTCCAGCAGCTGTGCCGGGAATTCCAGCACTCCCAGGGGCTCTGCAAAGGGAGCTCACACCAATCCTGGATTCTGCTGTCCCAGGAGAGCTCCCAGTAGAGCTCCAGGCTGCTCCTGCTGCCAGGTGAGCCCAAGCAGCATTCCTGGGATCCCTCCCGTGCTGCTCCCCATCCCTGTGACACCCCCAGCATTCCCTCAGGATTCCCCCAGGAACAGCAGCCTGTCCTGCCCACTGGCTGTGAAGATTTGCAGGATTTTAGGATTTACATCAGTTTGTACAAAACCCAAACGGTGCAAACGAAGCTGTTTCTACACCAGAAGAATTCCCTGTGAATTCCCAGCTGGATGAAACCCTGGACCAGGCAGGCAGGGACTTCCCAC
The DNA here is from genome assembly GCA_021534815.1 of Acrocephalus arundinaceus. NCBI lineage: Eukaryota > Metazoa > Chordata > Aves > Passeriformes > Sylviidae > Acrocephalus > Acrocephalus arundinaceus. The sequence goes on along the minus strand of JAJEOU010000003.1, from coordinate 824,544 downwards.
CCTGCTCCCAGCTCCAAGCTGCTGCTTCTCCCCGTTCCTCAGAATGTTTTCTCCAGCTTTCCTTATTTTTTTAGAGAACAGTTTGCAGTGAACAGGCAGAACCTGTTCTGGACACACTCAGAGCTGCTCCCCATCCGCAGCATTTGCCAGCACGACTCAGAATTTATTTATTTTTTTTTTTTCTCCAGGATACTCCGGGCTCTCTCCTGCGTGTGGGCGCCCGGCTGCCTCACCCAGGGGAGACGTGGGCTTGGAGGAATCACATGGATGAGGCCCACGAGCCAAGCCCTGCTCCCTCAGGATCCTGGTCAGGGATCCCAAACCCTCTGGGGTCTCTCACACCCCGCTCCTGGCCCCGTTTTTCCCTTCCATGAAGGACAGACGTGGAACAAAACGTAACATTTGAGGAAAGATCTTCCACATGTTCAGCTTTGGCAGCGTCTGATGGTTTGAAGGGTGCCAAAAAATAACTAATCCTCCCCCTCCTTCAGCCAAGGGCTGAGTGGGACCAGAGGGGGGAAAAGGGAAGAAAGGGGGAAAAGGAAAAGGAGGAGGAGACAAAAAAAATGGCCAAACTGGAACCAGTGACTTCCAGTTTGCAGTCAGAGCATCTCTAAATCACAGACACCTCTGCCCCCAGAGCACTGCAAGGGGGAAGAATTTGTGATTCCTCCAAAAAAACAGTTTCATCAGGGGTTTAAAATGATATTTTTGGGTTTAAGAACACGTTAATCCTGAGTCACCGAGGGGTTTTCACCTCCTGACACCACCACGGCACAGCCTGGCCGGCAAAATCCTCCCACACCGAGTTCCCAGCACGACCTTTCCCCATGGAAGTTGTGGAAAAACCTCATCCCACCATGGTTTAGTGGGAAAGGGGGTGGGGGATGACTTCAGGAATTTGTTATTTTGCTTTGCTGGGTAAATAAAATGGATTTGGGGAAATAGAGCCAAGGAAGGAGGCGACACACATCGCACACAGGGGTGGGATGAGCTGAAAGGGTTTAAACTCCGTGATGGAAAACACGATCTGTGCCAAATTTATCTGGAATTTAAAACAGGGGCAGGAAGGCAGCAGCAGAGGGGGATTTGTGATTCCTGAATCGTTCCCAAAACGCATTAAAAAACGCTCACAACTGTGAACAGGAAGCAGTGGGAAGGTTAATTCTGCTCGGGGGGGATTGGGAATGGCCACCCCTCATTTAAAGGTGAGGGAAAAGGCGTTTATGAACCTTGTTGGAGGCCGATTCCCACACGGAATCACAGAACAGTTCGGCTTGGAAGAGACCTAAAAGATTCCATCCCATTCCAGCCCTTCCCAGGCTGCTCCAAGCCCCGTCCAGGCCGGCCTTGGGCACCTCCGGGGATGGGGAATTCGGGGGAAGAGCTCCAAGGACGCGGCACAAACTCCGCACCGCCCTGGCTGCCATTCCCCAACCTGAGGAGCTTTTCCCGACCCCTTTCCCGGGGCTCGGGGCTCTCCCCCGCCGCCCTGCCCCGCTTCCCGAGGCCGGGCTGCGGCTGCCGCCGGGGTTACCGGGGCTCCCGGGCCTTCCTTCCCCGGTCCGCTTTGGGGCTGCGGCTGTCCCGGCTGTGTCCCGGGTTTTGGGAAGGGGGAAAAAGCCCCTCAAGTGACCCCCACGGTGTCACCCGCCCCGCGCCCACAGGAGTTTCCCTGCCCGTTGTCGCTTGCCCGGTACAACCGGGAGAACGGGAGCCCCGAGCCCCGGCTGCCCCAGCGGCGCTCACAGCCCGCACCGAGCGCCGGGATCACCAGGAGCGGCACACGGAGAACCGGGAGATACGAGACCGGCATCCCGGGGGGTGCCAAGCTGGACACCGGGGGGTACCGGGGAGTACCGGGGGATGCCCGGCGGGCCCCGCACCGGGATGCCGGGAGCGGATAACGGCGGGGATCGCGGCAGCAGCGGCCGGGACGGGTTCTCCGAACCGGTAAGGGAAGAGCGGCCTCCCCGGAGCCCAACGGCGGCGGGAACGGGCGCGGGGTGCCGGTGTCTCACCTGGGTCGCTTTGTAGAACTGCTTCTTCAGCCCCGCCACCGACATGGTGCCGGTGCCGGTGCCTGGCCCGGTGGCGGCGGGGGCCCGGTGTGCGGGCGGCGGGACTTGGTGCGGGGGCGGCGAGAGCCTCGGGAGCCTCAGGACGCTCCGCCCGTCCCAGCCCGGCCCGTCCCCGCCGCCGCTTCCGCCGCCGCCCGGCTCCGCCCCCCCGGCCGCCGCCACCGAACGGCGCCCCCTGCCGGCCGGGCGGAACCGCCGCCGGTCGCGACGGAGCGGCGGGAAAGAGTCGTTCTGTCGCGACAGGCGGGACGGGCGGTCATGTGGGGAGCCGACAGTGGCGCAGCCGTGTCCTTGTCCTGAGGGACCCAGCACGGCCCGCAGGGAGCGGACCGCGTGTGCGACACGGGGACAACCGGGCCGGGACCCCCGCCGTAGTTCTGGGGGGAAAATGGGGCGACCGGCGCTCCAAATGGAAAACTACAACTCCCAGCATCCCTCGCGACAGCGGCTGCGCCTGCGCCTCGCTGTGGCGGGCGCTAATTGGCCGCCGGCGCCGCCGCCATTTCGCGCGTTGGCTCAAGGCCCATAGTGGCGAGGCGCGCGGCGGTGCTGGCTCCGCCCCCTCCGCCCGGTGCTGCGGATAGGCCGGGCCAGGGACCTGCCCGTTGCGGCCCCGTTCCCGCCCGGTGAGCGGTCAGGCCTCGGGCCCAGGCGCAAGGACCCAGCGGCACCCCGCCGGGCCTCTACAAAGCCATCCAATCAGCACCTGCAGCGCGCCAGATTGACAGCCTCCTCCGCCAATCAGCGGCGCCCGCGGCGGCAGCCAATCGGAAGGCGAGACGCTGCGGGGAGTGTGGCTGGGTGGATCACGTGGGGCGCGCTCCGCCAATCAGCGCCGCGGGACGCGGGGTCGCCCCGGCTCCCGCCAAGTACGAGCGGGACGGGCCGGGCGGGACCGGGACCGGGAGCGGCGGGGGCTGCGCGGGCCGGGCCGCCTCGGGTTCGGCCGCCGCCGCCCGGCACCGCCGCGAGCCGCGCCGGCCACCGGCACAGGTAGGGCCGAGCTGGGGGTGCGGTGCGGCCGGGGCGCGAGGTGTTTCCGGCGGCGGTTGGGCCGCGGGGTGCGCGGGGCCTGCCCGGGGTAACAAAGGAGGCGCCGGAGCCGCCGCCGCGCCCCGGGGCTGGGCCCGGGCCCGCCCTGCAGCCTCACTCGTGGAGTCACAGACCGGTTTGGGTGGGGACCGATCTGAAAGTCCAACCCATCGCACCCCTGCCGTGTCAGGGACACCTCCCGCTGTCCCGGGGTGCTCCAGCCTGGCCTTGGGCACTGCCGGGGACCCAGGGGCGGCCACAGCTTCCCTGGGCATCTGTGCTGGGGCCTCCCCACCCTCACAGGGAGGCATTTCCTCCTCACAGCTCGTTGGGTGCAAGCCCACGCTCCTGGGGACGTTCGTGCTCAGCCCAGCCAGGGGGACACTGTGGCTGCTGGGTCTGGGGTTCCTTTGGCTTGGGGGTGACACTGGGACCCCTTTGTCCTCCCTCACCGGCCCCGGGAGAGCTGCTGGGCTCTGCCTCAGCCATCCCAAGGAAGCAGCAGCTGGCTGGGAACAACCACGGGTGTTGATTTGTTGTTTTCTCCCGTAGCCATGGAGTGCAGAGACAAAGCTGCTGTTCCTCCTCGGAAGCTCGTCCAAGGTAAGGCAGTGTCTCTCATCCAGAACGTTTCACACCTGGTTTTGTGAAATACATTGGCTTGGTTGTGATTAAACCACCTCTAAGATGGTTTAAGATGCCTCATCTCAATCTTAGGCTTCGAAATGAATAAAATCCTTTGATATTTCCTGTCGCTGAGTATCCTGGTGTTGTTGTTGCAGCTCGGCTGCCCTTCAAGCGCCTCAATCCCGTGCCAAAGGAAAACCTCAATGTGGATCCAGAAGTCAAAAAAGTCAAGAGCTCCCCAAGTGCTTTTGCTCCAAGCAAGGATCCCTCCCTGGACGCCTCCAGTGCCTCCCTGGACAATGTGGAGAACGACTGCCAGCTGGGCTCCGACGGGGATTTGACTCCAAATCTGGTGAACGGGAAGGGTCCCTTGGACCATTTTATCCAGAAAAACCCAGGAGGTGACACAAGTGAGCCCGGGGATGTTCCTGACCTCTCCAAGGGCTCTGGCCACGGACTCGGGGACAGCACGGAGCGGGGGGATGTGGATTCCAGAGCTGCTGTCACCAATGGCACAATAGGAAAAGAGCTGAGCTGCCTGAACTCCCGGCAGGGCAGCCCAGCAGGTGACTCCACAGAGACTGAGGGGCCCTGTGCAGCTGCAGCCGAGGCAGAGGAGGATCCAGGAGCTGGGATCCAGCCACACTCCGGGCTCACAGGCTGCAAGGACGTGGCAGGCAGGAAGGGGACCCAGGGCGAACTGAAGGATTTGCTCTTTGAGGGGAAGATGCCTGTGGTGCTGCTGGAGGACATCATGACCCTGAAATCCCCCCAGGTGGTCTCTCTGGACAGCAGCACCTCAGAGAATGAGGCCCTGGAGTCGTCCCATGAGGGGGACTCAGGACTGACCAACTCCTCCCTGAGCTCTGGGAGCTCTCCCGAGGTGCTGCTGGTGGCTGAGGCCAAGAGGAATTCCAGTCCCTTGGCTGCCTCCACACCTGCCAGGAAGGTTGGTCTGCTCTGCTTTGGCACAGGAGCTGCTCTGGTGCCGTGTTTGGGTTCCTGGGATTGCAGGGAAGAGGATGAGTGGGGCAGTGAGGAGTGTAGGAAAGGTGGTGCTGATTGGTGGCTGAATTATTGCCCTTTGGAACCTTTAAATCCTACAGCTGAAGGATTTTATCCTCCACAGTTCTGGCTGCTGCTGTATTTACATTTATTTAATGAAATGCCTGCTTGGTGTTTTGGGAACAGCATCCAAGATGAGTTTTGTGCTTTAGGTGCTGCTTCCCAAGCTCTGTTCATCCTCCTTGGAGCTGCTGTGATTCCTGGGAGGATGTTCCCCCAGTGCAGATGCTTCTCTAGCTCTGAATTTCTGCAGCTGCCATGGAAAAGCTGTGGCTGTTCCATCCCTGGCTGTGTCCCAGGCCAGGCTGGGTGGGGATTGGAGCACCCTGGGACAGTGGAAGGTGTCCCATGGCACTGGGTGGGCTTTAAGCTCCCTCCCAACCCAAAGCATTCATGAAGAAGCTCTGGATGAGGGAGTTTTGCTCACCCGAGTTTCAGTTCAGCAGGAGAACCCCCAAAAACTCTGATTTTTGGGGCACTTTTGACAGAGAAGCTTCCAAAGGCAGCAGCATCTGCTCAGGTGGCTGAAACACCACGGGGATGGTTCCCCCAGTCCTGTTGTGTTTATCAAATCAAATGATCAATTCCTCCTGTGTGAAAACTCCCAGACTTCCAATCTCTAAAATAAACAGACACACTCAGGCAGGCATGAGGAATTTCCAGTGGAGCAGAACAACAGCTCCTGGTGTAATCCAACACTGCCAGTGGGGCTGGATTTGCTGCTGTGCTGCTCCCCAAAATCAGAGTCTGCACCCCAGGCTGTGCAGCTGGGAGTCCTGGCAGGTTTGTTTTCCTGGGAGGAAACAGCTCTGAGGAGCTGAAACCTCCACTTGACAGAATTCCTGTTTTATATCAGATAAATATAGAACATAAAGCAGTTGGGCTGTGTTAGCCTGTTAATCACAATTTAAATGTGATGCTGTGAATGGCAGGAGGAGGAGTGGGGGGATCCAGTAAATCAAGTCACAGTCTGCTGAAATATTGACAAATCAATCCTTTAACCAGTCTATGAACATAATCTTAAGCATAAAACACTTTTTACTTCCCCCATAAATAAAAGCTAAATGAGAAGTGTGCCCAGTTTGGAATTTAGGGTCAGTGAGCTGTTCCAGGTGGAAGATCAAGTGCACTGTGATAAGAGGAAACAGTGTTCAGATGTGGAAAACAATCCTTGTATTCATAAAATTACATTTAAATATCACAGCAGGATTGGTGGATGCTAAAGAAGCCCCAAACAAACCCGAGTTTAGCTGGGAGGAAGTGACTTTGCCATATTGAAATGTCCCCTGTGGTTCAGAGCAGCTCCCCTGGGTGCTGTTCCCAAAATGATCCTGTGGGGCTCAGGGGTTTGTTGTGGTGAGGTGAGGATTTCATGGAGCAGGACTGGGATGGAAATGGGGACTCTGGGTGTGCCTGAGGTGTGTCCCCATCCCCTGCTCTGCATCACAACCTGATGTCACTCAAGCTGGAGAGGGAGGACCAGGATCTCCTCTAAAACTTGCATTTTGTACTTGCAGGTACCTCAGAAATTCCACAGAAGTTCAGCAGAGAAGGAGAAGCTGAGATTGCAAAGAGTAAGGCATTTCCCTGACACCCACACCTCCCCTGAGCAGCCAGCAAAGGCCTTGGCTTTTATCTCAGCCCAGCTGGAACATCTCTTTTGCCATTTCTCCTCACCCTGAGGACTGTGGAAAAACCTTTAATGCAGGCAGTTTTAACTTGGCTCTTTCCAAAGCTCCTGAATGACTCTGGGTGCATTTGGGGCTCTCTGAGAAGAGATTGGAAACGTTTAAACCCCGAAATGTAGATTCTGTTTTTATTAATCCACGAGGCAGGAGGGGCACTGTGACATCCCTGAGAGTGTCACCACTGAGTGCCACCACTGGGAATGCTCAAGCTCCAGGTTCTGTTTGCTTGGATGCAGCTCCTCAGCAAATTCTGCTGCCACTCATGGAATGCTGGATGCAGAGGAGGCTGAGGGGTCCCTGGTGCTGCATGAATGAGCTTTTTGGGGTTGTTTTCTCTGCACCTGGGAAGGTTTGTGCTCAGGAATTCTGTCTCTTCTCAGCGGCTTGTTTATAAACTTGTGTGTTTTTTATGTAACTTGCAACTGTAAACTTCTTGCTTTTCCCAGTGCCCCATATAGAATTCCAATCTGTTGTTTTCTTCCCTTCTTATAGCTGTGTTAAAAATAGCAGGGATGTGAGGGAGAGAGGAGAATGGGAGCTAAAAATGCTGCTGGGAATGAACCAGACCCACCAGTGAGCTGTCAGCTTCACACCAGCACATTCCATGACTCAGGCTGACAGTGTTGTTTCCCTGCCATTGGCACCATTTGGCTGTTGGTGGCTTTCTGCAGTTATTTGTGTTGTGACACCGCTCAGGAAGCTTTGATGTTGACAAGGAGAGATGTGAAATCAATAAAAGAAAACTGAAAATACCCAGGGAGGAGTTGGGAGTGTCTGGGCACAGGCAGATCCTCCTCTCCTGGTGACATCACCAGTGCCTGCAGCACAGAAAAGCTTTTTCTCTTTAATTTGACATTTTCTCCTTTGTGGCAACAGAGCCATGGTGGGAAGTGCAGTTGTTTTGGGAGGGAACTCCATGAAAGGCAATAAAATCTTCCCCCCACTGTTCCCAGAGTGCCCCTTGAACAAGCTCAGGGCACTGGGGGTGTCTGATGATCCAAAATGGAAGGAAATGAGGGATAAGCTCCACAATCTGGACTTTGGAGACTGACACCATTCCCTGAGATCATGGAATCATGATCCCTCCAGCTTGGGAGGGACCCACGAGGAGCATCAAAGTCTGATTTCTGTGCTAGTGGAAACCATCAGAAAATCCTTGTGGGTTTGGGATGTCAGATCAGCTCAAATTCACTTATAAAAATGCCACCACTGTAGCCCTGTGATGACACCAAAGCAGGAAAGCTTAGCTCAGGAGGAAATATTTTGGAAAGAATCTGAAATCTCCTATTAAATAAGGGAATAATTACGATTTTTTAATTCCCATCTAATTTTCCATAATGCTACACTGGTAATGAAGATGACTCAATACAAAGCTTTCTTTGATGCTTAGAGAAATGGAAACACCTTTTTTTTTTTTGCTAAAGGAAAAGAATAATTAAAGCTTTCAGAGAGGCAGCTCAGAGAAGCTCAGCTGGCACCAGGGAGCTCTGGCTGTGCTCCCACCTGGTTTCCTGGGGAGGATGCTGGAGGTTTTGTGATGCTGCAGGTCCAGCATGGGGTGGGTCCAGTTCTCTGTGAGGTGAAATGCTGATTTATTTTTTTGGTACCACATGGGTGCAGCTCCCTGAGTGTCCCCTTTGTGCCCCAGGACCAGGAGCGTGCTGACAAACTCCAGAAGCTGCAGGCAGAGAGGGAGGAGAAGGGGAGGCTGAAGGAAGAGGCCAAAGCTGCGAAAGAACGAGCCAAGGAGGAGGCAAAGAAGAGGAAAGAGGAAGAGAAAGAGCTGAAAGAGAGAGAAAGGAGGGAAAAGAAAGAAAAGGAAGAGAAGGAGAAAGCTGAGAAGCTGCGAGTGAAGGAGGAGAAGCGCAAGGAGAGGCAGGAGGCTTTGGAGTGAGTGCCTGGGGGTCTGCAGCTCCTGGGGGTCCCTGGGTTGTTTCCATCCCCACCTCTCCCTGCCCTCCTGGGCTGGCTGCTCCAGCAGGGCCTGGGGTGGCTCTGAAATGCTTGGGGGACTCTGTGCCCCCATCCTTTCTGCACTGAGCTTCCCCTCCTGACCTGCCTCACTCGTGCTGGCTCTGGGCCCTGTTTGTTGAGGAAGTTACCTGTGCCTTGGTAATCCCTTAAATCTGGTATTGAGGGAAACTCGAGGCAGCCTGTGAACTTTGTGGCTAAAATGGGTCAATATTTGCTCTAGAAGGAATGAACAAAGTCTTCTCTACCCTGAACTGAGTGTGGTTCTTGGCTGGTGGACAGATGATCCTCGTGGTGGGGTCTGGGGCAGGGTCTGGGGCTTCCCACCTCTCCCTCAGTGCAAATAAACCCTTCCTGCTGGCTGACACTTCACATGGTCTTTGTTTTCAAGGGCAAAACTTGAGGAGAAGAGAAAGAAAGAAGAGGAGAAACGGTTAAAGGAAGAGGAAAAGGTAAAAATGCTTTCTCCGGCTTGTGTTTAAATTCTTTGTGGGGTGAAGTGGTGTTGGTGGTGCCAGCTGGGATGGAGCAGGTCCCTTTGGGATGCAGCCTGACCTGCTGGAGCTGCTCCATCCACATTTTTACCTGTTACCTTCACACCTGTTGGTTCCTTTGCTTTTACCCTCTCTGTGTGTGTTTTCTGAGTGCCCACAAGTGAACTCTCCCCTGCCTGTGTCAGGGAGGACAATGAGTGGTTTTGTTGAGTCACAGGAGCTGGTGACAGCCTGAACTTTGCTTTGTGCCTCGCTGCTGTTGAAGTGGAGTCGTGCATGAGCTCACCTTGACTGCCAGAGCTTTGCCCTGTCCCTGTGTTGATGATTTGTGTTTGGGTTCTCATTTCAGCGCATCAATGCACAGAAAGCAGAGATCACCAGGTTCTTCCAGAAACCAAAGACTCCTCAAGCCCCCAAGGTGAGGGAGGGCTTGCTGTGCCTCTGTGTGTTGGTCTCTCTCAGTTGTTCCTGATTTCCTCCTCTGCTGCCCCTTGCAGCTTCTTAGGTGGTCAAAACATTGATTTTTCTTAATTTCCTGGTCTTAAAAGTGTAAAGGATTTTAAGAACAAAGCCAGAGCAGAGACTACAGAAGATTTGTGGTTGGTTTAGTGACTCTCAGCTCTGTCTTCTGCATTGCCTGAAAGATCTGCTGGAGTCTTGGACAGAAAGGGCTTAACCTAAATCTTCACTTAACCTGAATCTCACCTCAGAGAACACCTCAGCAGCAGGTGTTCCTTGCATGTGTTGCTGCTGCAGTTCTCAATGTCCAAACCCTGACATTCCTCCTTTGATATTCCAGACCCTTGCTGGCTCCTGTGGGAAGTTTGCTCCTTTTGAAATCAAGGAGAACATGGTCTTAGCCCCCCTCAGCCGTGTTGCCTTGGATCCCGACTACCTAGAACAGCTGGATAAACTCCTGCATGCCCAGAATGCTGAAGTTTCTTTCTTGAGGGAACTAAAATGTCGTAAACCACGAAAAACTGGGCCCACTTTGGTCCATGACAGCAGTGACAGTGTGAACAGGTCAGTCTGGGCTTTGGGGGCTTTGCTTTTATTTTTATAAAATGAGCTGCAGAGGGAGGGATTGGCGAGGAGGCAAGGCTAGAGCTGTTCCACGGGGCCTGAGCCACCTTCCCTGTGTTCCCAGTGACGTGGTGGTGGTGGATAACTGCCAGACAGATGCAGTTCCTGAGAGGGAGAAGTTTGGCAGGATGAAGCTGCTGCAGTTCAGTGAGAATCACCGCCCTGCCTATTGGGGCACCTGGAACAAGAGAACCTCCCTGATCCGTGCCAGGAATCCATGGTCCAAGGACACTGTAAGCACCTCAGCCTCTTTGTGCTCTGCTTGGCTCCCTGGGATTTCTGAGCCCTTTTGTTCCCTCAGCTTTGAAACCTCAGGCTGGGTTTGGTGCTCTCCAGTGATGGACAGAAATGTTGGCATTTCTTGCAGAAACTGCTGGACTATGAAGTAGACAGTGATGAAGAGTGGGAGGAGGAGGAGCCAGGGGAAAGTCTCTCCCATAGTGAAGAGGTGAGGATGCTGCATGCTGAAAAAATCAGGAGCTGCTTGCACTTGGCAGTGTTAACTTCTGATCCATTTCTCTGCAGGATGATGAAGAGGAGGGAGAGGATGAGGATGAGGACGATGGGTTTTTTGTACCCCATGGGTACCTATCTGAAGATGAAGGTGTGACAGAGGTAAGGGAGCAGAGTGTCCCTGAGTTTCCATCTCTGTTTCCAGTGAACTGTTAATGTCAATATTGGCAGGGGAGGAGAGCACGTGCTCCTGGCAGGACCTGCACGGTTCAGGAGCCCTGTGTGGCTCAGGGAACTCGAGGCAAAGCTGGGTTTAAAAAGCTTTTCTTTATTTTTTTCCCCTGGCATGGGTGTAACGAGTCCTTTGTCCCCTGTGGCTGCAGGAGTGTGACCCAGAGAACCAAAAAGTTCGTCAGAAACTGAAAGCAAAGGAGTGGGACGAGCTGATAGCCAAGGGGAAGAGGTTCCATGTCCTACAGCCTGTGAAGATTGGCTGTGTCTGGGAAAGGGCAGCAAAGGACAGCAGCACCAACACGGACCTGAAGGTGCTCCAGCAGTTCACAGCCTGTGTCCTGGACCCACCCGTGCCAGAGGAAGAGCAGCAGACACAGAAATGTAGCAAAAAAAGAGCAAAAGATCAGCAAAGTAAGACCTGAAGGGCTAAACAGGAAATCCACACTGTTGTGCTCTGCTTTGGGGGCAGTAGGGGATTATTGAGTGTTGGATCCAGAATGACCTGTTTGTGACAGGTCTGGAATCCAAGGAATCTCTGAGAGCTCTTGGAGAGGAGTTTTCTGGCAGTGCCTCTCTGAAAAGTCTTGCTCTGGGCAATCTAGGAAATAAAGCCAAGCAGACTTGAGCAGGCTCAGATTTAGGATGGGTTTGAGCCTGTTTGTTTGGGGGAAAGGGTTTGGTTTCTGTGTTGGATTCCAGCCCTGAGCTTTTCCTGCACCTGATTAACACAAGGATGTGAATAACTCACATCAAGGTGAGGATTTCACTCCAGGGTGTTGTTATTTTTGGGGGTGAGTTCTCTACATCAAATTCAGCTGCTGTTACAATCACAGAATCCCAGAGTGGTTTGGGTTGGGAGGCACCTTAAAGATCATCCAGTTCCTCCCATGGGCAGGGACAGCTTCCACTTGCTCCAAACCTCATCCCACCTGACCTTGGAGCCTTCCAGGGATGGGGCAGCCCCAGCTCTAAAATCAATCCTGGTGTTTTCCCTTATTGTTACAATTCAGGACAGCAGAAATAAAGATAGGAAACTCCAATTTTCTTTGGAGGGCAGTATAGGGAAGGTTTATTGACAGACACACTCTTTTATACAGTGTTTCAGTTCTGTGAATATGATTGGGCTTTAGAGCCTACACCTCTTGTAAACATCTTTGCCAGTAAACAAGTTGGAAAAAACACCAGGTGCAGGAAAAAAAAAAAAAAAAAAGGATATCTGCAAGGATTCTTTGGGCTCCTCCTTATAATTTCCCAGGCCAGAGTGGCAGAGTTATAAACTTGTCTTTTCCCACAGCCTGAAACCTAAAAAATCTCTTTTCTGCCCGCTGTCAATTCCCACATTCCCCTTCTGGAGTGATTTATATCCCCCATAATTTATGATTACATACCTTGGCTTTCCCAAAACCTTTTAACCCACGCTGTTCCCCCTTTTTTTTCCCCTCTGCAGTCCTGGGCCACCTGCTGCCTCTGCTGCACGGGAACGTGCACGGGAGCAAAGTGATCATCCAGGAGTTCCAGGAGTGCTGCCGCCGCGGCCGCTTCAGCGACGTCACCGAGGGCGGCGCCGGTGACGGGAGCCCCCCACAAGGGCAACCCCAGCCCGGGGAGGACAGCGGGGTCCCCTCCAAGGCCAGGCTCAAGAGGATCATTTCTGAGAGCTCAGTGTACGAGAAGAGGCCCGAGTTCAGGATGTGCTGGTACGTGCACGCCGAGGTGCTGCGCAGCTTCGGGCACGAGCGCCTGCCCGTGCCCTGCCAGTGGAACTACGTCACCCAGGTGCCCTGCCCTGGCAGGGACGAGGGGGCTGCACCAGGCACGGCCCTCCCACAGCCCACACCCCCTGCTGCAGCCAAGAGGAAGGCTACGGCCAGCATGTCCATCACCAAGTTCATGAAGAGGCCTCGGGGTGCTGAGCAGGTGAGTTTCTGGGTTGGAGTTGATGATGCTGGAGGTCTCTTCCGTCCTGGTGGGGTTGGGTTGGGTTGGAGCTGATGGTGCTGGAGTTCTCTTCCATCCTGGTGGGGATGGGTTGGAGTTGGTGATGCTGGAGGTCTCTTCCAACCTGGTGGGCTGGGGTTGGAGTTGATGATGCTGGAGGTCTCTCCCAACCTGGTGGGGTTGGAGTTGATGATGCTGGAGGTCTCTTCCATCCTGGTGGGGTTGGGTTGGAATTGATGATTCTGGAGATCTCTTCCAACCTTGTGGGGTTGGGTTGGAGTTGATGGTGCTGGAGGTCTCTCCCAACCTGGTGGGGTTGGAGTTGATGATGCTGGAGGTCTTTTCCAACCTGGTGGGGTTGGATTGGGTTGGGTTGGAGTTGATGATGCTGGAGGTCTCTTCCATCCTGGTGGGGTTGGGTTGGAATTGATGATTCTGGAGATCTCTTCCAACCTTGTGGGGTTGGGTTGGAGTTGATGGTGCTGGAGGTCTCTTCCATCCTGGTGGGGTTGCGTTGGGTTGGAGCTGATGATGCTGGAGGTCTCTTCCAACCTGGTGGGGTTGGGTTGGATTGGAGTTGATGATGCTGGAGGTCTCTTCCAACCTGGTGGGGTTGGGTTGGAGTTGATGATTCTGGAGGTCTCTTCCATCCTGGTTGGTTGGGTTGGAGCTGATGATGCTGGAGGTCACTTCCATCCTGGTGGGGTTGGATTGGGTTGGAATTGATGATGCTGGAGGTCTCTTCCATCCTGGTGGGCTGGGGTTGGAGTTGATGATGCTGGAGGTCTCTTCCATCCTGGTAGGGATGGATTGGAGTTGATGATGCTGGAGGTCTCTTCCATCCTGGTGGGGTTGGAGTTGGTGATGCTGGAGGTCTCTTCCATCCTGGTAGGGATGGGTTGGACTTGATGATGCTGGAGGTCTCTTCCATCCTGCTGGGGTTGGGTTGGAGTTGGTGATGCTGGAGGTCTCTTCCATCCTGGTAGGGATGGGTTGGAGTTGATGATGCTGGAGGTCTCTTCCATCCTGGTGGGCTGGGGTTGGAGTTGATGATGCTGGAGGTCTCTTCCATCCTGGTGGGGTTGGGTTGGAATTGATGATTCTGGAGATCTCTTCCAACCTGGTGGGGTTGGGTTGGGTTGGAGTTGATGATGCTGGAGGTCTCTTCCATCCTGCTGGGGTTAGATTGGAGTTGATGATGCTGGAGGTCTCTTCCATCCTGCTGGGGTTGGGTTGGAGCTGATGATGCTGGAGGTCTCTTCCAACCTGGTGGAGTTGGGTTGGATTGGAGTTGATGATGCTGGAGGTCTCTTCCATCCTGTTGGGGTTGGGTTGGTTGGAGCTGATGATGCTGGAGGTCTCTTCCATCCTGGTGGGTTTAGGTTGGAGTTGATGATGCTGGAGGTCTTTTCCAACCTGGTGGGGTTGGGTTGGAGTTGATGATGCTGGAGGTCTCTTCCATCCTGGTGGGGTTGGGTTGGAACTGATGATTCTGGAGATCTCTTCCAACCTGGTGGGGTTGGGTTGGGTTGGGTTGGAGTTGATGATGCTGGGGGTCTTTTCCATCCTGGTGGGGTTGGGTTGGGTTGGAGTTGATGATTCTGGAGATCTCTTCCAACCTGGTGGGGTTGGGTTGGGTTGGAGCTGATGATGCTGGAGGTCTCTTCCACCCTTTTGGGGTTGGGTTGGAGTTGATGATGCTGGAGGTCTTTTCCAACCTGGTGGGGTTGGGTTGGGTTGGGTTGGAGTTGATGATGCTGGAGGTCTCTTCCATCCTGGTGGGCTTGGGTTGGAGCTGATGATGCTGGAGGTCTCTCCCAACCTGGTTCTGTGAGGGGTTTGCACCCTGGACTGCCCCCCAGCTCAGCCTGTGAGCTACAGCCACTGTCCTGCCACCAGAGCCTTTTTATGGGGACAGAAGTGAAATGATGGCAGTAAAGAGATTGGTTTCTTTTGTGGACTCTCTGTTCCATTTGAAACGTTGCTCTCCTGCTGTTCTTCCATTCTCTGCTATTTGGCAGTGATTGCATCCAAGCTGTGAATAGTTTGAGAGTCTGCTCGGCCTTGGTTTTACAGCTGTGTGGAATTTGTGTGCAGGTTTTATGTGTGCCTGTGGCTGCCAGATGTACAGCCTGGGCTGATGACTTACAGCAGTCGCATGTGAACGGATTAAATGTGGTTCCCAACTCAGCCCAGAGCAGTCTGTAAAGGCTCCAGCTCATCCTGACACACATAAAAGCTGCATTTCAAGAGCTGGTTTAAAAATCCAATAATTCATAGGGACAAAATGAGGTGGAGTTGCAGTGGTTGCTGCCTGGGAGCTGTGTTGTGGTTTTCCTGTTGTTGCTTCTGCTTTTCAGGGTGACCACAGGTAGTGCTGGAGCCTAATCACAACTGAAAAAATGGGATCACGGAATTCCAGGATGGTTTGGCTTGGAAGGGAACCTTAAATCCCATCCAGTGCCACCCCTGCCATGGCAGGGACACCTTCCCCTGTCCCAGGCTGCTCCAGCCTGGCCTTGGACACTTCCAGGGATCCAGGGGCAGCCACAGCTGCTCTGGGAATTTCATCACAGGGAGGAATTCCATCCCAAATCCCACCTATCCCTGCCCCTGGCAGTGGGGAGCCATTCCCTGTGTCCTGTCCCTCCATCCCTTGTCCAAAGTCTCTCCATGTTTCCTGTTTGTCCCTTCAGGCACTGCAGGGGTCCCCACAAAGCTTGGGATGCTCTGTTGAGGTTTTAGCTGCTGGAACTTGGGGTTATCAACCTTTTGCCTCCAATCCCACAGGCAGGGCAGGGTTTGAAATCCCTGCCAGTGGATTTATTCCTCCTTCCCTGTGCACCAGGTTAGGAAAGAGCCCCAGATTGGTTTGGGTTGGGAGGGACCTTAAAGCTCCTCTCCTTCCACCCCCCTCCCATGGACCACAGATGAGGCTTTTGATGCTTTTGATGCTTTGCCTTCCCAATTTATTCTTGGCTTTTTTGGCTTTTCTACTGAAAAAGCTCAGCATTCAGGTATTGATAGAGATCAGAGACTTGTGAGAAGCTGTTCAGCCCCCAAACTCCATCTGCTTGGGTTTTTTCTTGTACACTAAATAAAGGCAGAGATAAAAGTCTCTGCTTGGCACCCACTGGAAATTCAGCTTATAAGGGAGCAGAAATAGCAAAACAAAGGCTTTTAGGAGAATTACATCACCAGCCT
Organism: Acrocephalus arundinaceus; assembly: GCA_021534815.1. Classification (NCBI taxonomy): domain Eukaryota; kingdom Metazoa; phylum Chordata; class Aves; order Passeriformes; family Sylviidae; genus Acrocephalus; species Acrocephalus arundinaceus. The sequence continues at coordinate 808,674 of JAJEOU010000003.1, read as the reverse complement.
GAATGCTTCAAAGCTTCTCTGAGCTGTGCTGGGGAGGTGCAGCTCCGAGCAGAGGTGTCACAGCCCCAAAAGCTTTTCATTGCTGATGTCTCCATCAGCCCTGCTCAGGTTTTGAGATCCCACCCTACCTGTGGAGCCAGCCTGGGAGGGCACAGCTGCCACATTCCCTCTCTGGCACGTGTTCCTCTGCTGGGAGCTCACGCCAGGCCTTGTGTGAGTAAAGGTGCTCTTACATAAGTGTGGAGAGAGGAATGTGGTGTTGAAGTGGGCAGTACCTGCCCACGTGTGGGAGGGATTTCATCTGAGAGCTGGGACTTTATTGGAAGGTGGAAATTGAAAATTTCTTGGCTCGGAATGGTTTTTAGGGGATGGGGGCCGGGATTTTCATTCCAGTTCCAGCTGAAAAGGGAAAAAAAAAAAACCTCAACAGACCCTGACAGCTGGGCAAGTTCAGTTTGTGTCACTCCTTGGGTTCTGTGTTCTCCATTCAAAATGGGGAATTGGGGCTTTTCCCATGCCAGGAAATCTGGGCAGCAAGGGGAGAACTGTCAGCACCCCCTGAATTAAAGCTGATGGCAAAGATGAGGAGGAGTTGGGAGAGAACAAGGCCCAAACTTGACAAGCAGCAGTAATTCTGCATTTTCAGAGGGGAGAGAACATCCAGAGGGGCTCAGAAGGAGAAAAGGAGGCTCGGGGGGACCCTGTGGCTCTGCACAACTCCCTGCCAGGAGGGGACAGCCAGGGGGGTCAGGCTCTGCTCCCAGGGGACAGCAGGACAAGGGGGGATGGCCTTGATGCCTCAGCTTTTATATTTTCAGATTCTGTGCTGCCTAGGGATGAAGCCTCGTATTGGGAATTGTACTGAGCTCCCTCTGTGGAGCAGAGAGACAAAACAAATCCATTTCTGCTGAAGACCAAGGACAACTTTCAGGCCAAGAACACAAACAACGATGGACTGAGGGGTGGAACAAGAAGGATGGGACCTCATGGCCTGGGGTTGTAATTGGACAATTGGACCCCAATATGCAAATAGACCTAAACTTATAAAATGGCAAAATCTCGTGACTGCGTTGCCATCTTGGCCACCACTTGCAGACCACCCCGGGTGCAGCCTTGCGTTGGCTTCTGTGATGCCCAGGGTGGATTTTGGGGACCTTTTAATAAATCCTAATTTTACTCTTTAGTTTTGCCTAGCCTCTGTTTCAGGTCAGCCCTCCCAAGGCAACAGCCTCACATTTAGGGGGTGAGGTTGGAGAGATTTAGGGAAATTTAGGAGATTTAAGGAACATTTCTTCACCCAGAGGACTGCCCAGCCCTGGACTGCTGGAGTCCCCATCCCTGCAGCACGGCCATGTGGCACTTTGGGGACACGGTCAGTGGTGGCCTTGGCAGTGCAGGGGAACAGTTGGAGCTGTTCTTTATGGAGCTGAGCTTTATGACTCTTTGAAAAATAACAGAGGAGGGAGAGATTTCCCTTCCACCAGCCCAGCAGGAGTCAGATTCCCGTGGGGGCTGAGCTGCCCGTGCTGCGGGGGCTGCTCAGCACGTGGTGTAACAGGGAAGGATCCTGGAGCAGGAGCTTGGCCTGGTGCCCACTGTGTGTGTGCCACTGCAGAGGAGGCCTTTTGTCACCAGCCAGTGGCTCTTGGAGATGGCACTTGCAGGTTTTCCTGCCCTGCAGATGTGCCCACCTGCCCAGAGGGTGCCTGTGCCAGCCTCACCCTCCTGGCTCACACCTGGTTCCTGTTCTTTCCCTCAAGGCTGCAGACATGGATGGATTTCAGGCAGACACCGAGGAAGATGAGGAAGATGACGACTGCATGATTGTGGATGTACAGCCAGGAAAAGGTGGGAAGGGAAAAATGGGCACCAGGCTCTCCCCCAAGGGAGCAGCAACTGTGGGAGCTGAATTTGGGCTTTTCTGCCCCTTTTTCACCATTCCTTCAGCTTTTCTTTCTATAGATATTTTATTCCAGATGCTCCTGCTTTTTAACCTTTACTCAAAGATGCTTCTTTGCTATTTATGAACTTCTTTAAGCTGCTGTTGCCTTTTCTGCCCTCCTCCCTCCCACTGCCTCAGTGACACAGAGCCCTTGTGAGCAGCCAGTGTCACCTGCTTGTTCCTGGGAGCCAAAGTGAGCATGGGGGCAGTGCCAGCAGATCCCCTGCTGAATTATTGGAATTATTGGAATTATTGCTGTTCCTGGGGCGTGCAGAGCCCTCCCAGGCCTGGTGAGGTCTGGGTTCTTACCCCTCAAAGGTACAAATTGAAGGGAACAACATCAGGGAGCAGCCCCAGCTGCTGCTTTGCTCCTGTTGTGTTTGTGTCCCAGTTATCCCTTGGAAAAGGCTTCAAAGCCCCTCCTCACAGCCTCTCCTTTCAGGCCGTGCTGGGATGAGGATGTGGAGCAGCTCCTTTCATCTCCAAGAGCTTTAGGACGTGATCACACAGATCAATGAGCTGACTCCAGGCACGTGCTGTGCTTTCCAGAGCTCTGGGCTCTTTTCTTCCTGCTCACAATGGAGCTCTCCCAACCTGCTCTGAGCAAAGTGGGTTTGTGTTGGGCAGCTCCTCTGGGAGATAAGGACTCATGCATAGAAATTCTGCAGTGTTTGACCCATCCCAGGCATTATCTGGGCTCTCCTTCCTCTCTGAGCTCCTCCCACCTCCCAAAACAGACAGTGGGGCTGCTTAACAAGAAGCCTGGCTTTAATCTTATTTTTTTGCTTATTACCAGGCTCTGAGATGAAAACCTCGCCTCAGGTTTGTCACCTCTTGTTCTGAGGATGCCATTGAGCAGCTTCCCCTCCCTCAGGCTCTGCTGACACACATGCAGCTCTATTTGTTTGGTTCTGCCTGACTCTAAAGCGCTGAAAAGATTATGAAAATCCTTTTTATGGTTGAAGCGATTTTTTTATTCTGGATTGGTGATATTAAATATGAAGCCAGTATTAAAACCAGTTTTTAAATAGTGTTGAAAAGGAGACTCACAACAGATGCAGGCAGCTAAGACAGATAAAACATAAAGTAGTCAAATTCTACTGGATTAATGAGAATATTTATAAAAACAAAACAAACCCAACACATTCTCTCCTTTGCAGGTTCTACAGCTTCAGAATCCAGTGGCACAAGAGCTGCTCACCAGGACAGCAGCATGGTCAGCCCATCTAATACAATTTGAGACTTAAATGCCTACTAACTCCTCTGTATGTATGTAGAATGAGCTAGAAAATTTTAAACCTTGTGTATCTTTGACCAAGATACTTGAAAGTATTCCACATTTCTTGTAAAGAGAAGACAGCACTTTGTTCTGCTTCAGACCAGATGGAAGCTTAAATTTTTTTAGTTTTAGCTTTTTAGCTTTTTTTTTTTTTAAATACTGCATATTAATCTGTCCTTAATAAAGCATTATTGAAATTTTAATACTTCTTTGTAATGGAAGGTATCTAAGTTATCTCTAAAAGTAGCTGAGGGATTTTGGAATAAGCTTATTGTGATGCCACTGGGGAATGACTGTTCATAATGTTGTACAGCGTGGCCTTGGGTATAAATGATGTACAATTATATATGAATTTATGCTCTTGTACCATCCTGTTTGTGGTCTTACTTGCTCCAGAGAACAGCAGCAGGGCTTTGCCTTTGGAAAAGGAAAAATGCATCGTTTCTCTTATTTTGGGACAGGCTGGACAGGTCAGGGTTAGATTCAGTCTCATCTACATCAGAGCTGGGCTCTGTCCCACAGGAAAACTTGGATTGAGCTGGCATCAAATTTGGTGATACACAGAACAAACTTGCTGGGGCTCTCAGCTTTGTATGACTGGTGAGTTATGAATTAGTTCTTTAAACGATTGTCTGTGATTGGAGGTTTGTTCTCTCCCCCTGGGCACAGCAGGAGCTGTCCCTGCTGTCACTCTCTGGGCTCTGAAGGGACAAGGGGGGTGATGCTGCCCCAGTGACACCAGTGCCAGCCCCAGCACAGACTGGTTTGGCATCTCAAACCTACAACAACAACGCAACTCAAACAACTGGGATCAGAACCGAGTCTTTAAATAATTCCATTTAATCAGACTAAGTGTAACTTTATCCAAATAGCTTCTCTCCAACAGGAGTTACAGTGCACACAGAAGCAGGAGGGCAAGCTGAGTTCTAAACCCAGGCTCAGGTTGGTAATCCAGCCTAACAGCCCCTAATCCCTGCTCCACCACCTCCTCGGGCTCACCTCAGGCAATCCCTGCTCCAGTTTGGTGTTGGGAGCCCCTGGGAGCAGCCCAGTGCCAGGGGCAGAGCCACCCGTGAGTCTGGAGCTGGGAGGGGACAGCAGCGCCCAGCCCCTCTGCAGAGCTCACCCAGCTCTGAGCTCGCTCTGCTCCACCAGCCTCGGGAAAAGGAGGGACGAGTCTAAAGCCAGCAGCAGTGCAGGCACTGCCCTTTATTTCAGGAGAGAGTCTGGGCCCCGGCCAGCAGCTCTGGCCTGAGGGGGCTGCGCTGCTCCTCCGCCGCCGCCTCCACGTCAGCCATGACCGCAGCATCCCAGGCCAGGCTCAGCAGGGCCGAGGGCACCTGGGCAGGACAGGCACTCACTGAGCACAGCAGGAACCCTAAACCCAGCCAGTCCCACCCCTGCCTGGGGCACGGACACCTCCCACAGTCCCAGGTTGCTGCATCCTGGCTTTGAGCACTGCCAGGGCTGGGGCAGCCACAGCTGCTCTGTTCCCTTTGAGTTCAGAACACCCTGTGTGCACTCACAGAGCTGGAACTGCTCAAACTTTTCAGTTTGAGCACACAGATACTCTGCACACAGCTCCTTTTAGGGGGTGCTGCTTTGGGATTTCTGTTCATACCCTCCCTCACCATCGCTGCTTTTCTTCTTTCCCAGCCCCAGCTTTTCCTGACAGCTGCTCTCTGCTCCAGGAGGGAGGACCCTGCACTTCCCTCCACACCTCAGAGCCCCCCAGCAGTTACTGCTTTGTTTGTGCTTAAAATGAAGGCTCAGAGCACAACTTGGGGCTCTGAAAGGACACAAACTTCTCCCCCTGCTCTGAGCAGCAGAAGATTCCTGGCAGCCTCAAGATGCTCTGAAAGGTACCAACAATATTTTTTTCACTCACCAACCCACATTCATTGAAGGCCAGGTTCTCATCAGTCAGTTTGAGACCTCCAGGGCCCAGTAGCTCAAAGGGCAGCCAGTCATCTCTGAGTGCTTCTCTCACAAAGTTGTAGAGCACGGATACTGATTCTCGGGCATAAAAAGTCCCTGCCATGAGAAAACAAGGTGAGAGAGTCTGGCATTTACCAAAATCTAACCTTTTGTGGTCGGTTCCATGGGGCTTCACCTACTGATGCTGACTTGATCAACGACTTCCCTGACACACAGCCAGCCTGATTTAACTGAAAACTATAAAAGCAGAATCCCCAAAAGAAAAATACTCAATTGTTGGGACCCCCTGCCAACCTGTAACAAAGAGCTGGGAAAGCCTGAAATGATTTCCAGAGTTCTACTGGAAAATTTGAAGAGGATTTATGCTGTTGTACAGTTGACATCACACAGGCAGCCTCACGCTGGCTGCTGTCACACACTGATCTAATGAGTCCAGCTTGTTTCCAGAGGCCTGGGAAGAGCAGACTTTAATTAATGATGCCTTGAGATTCTTCCCTCTCTCTCTGTCCAATCCTGGCTTAAAATCCCAGCCCTGAGCAGGGGGAGGGTTTGGAGATGGGAAAAGTTCATGGAGAAACGTTACCTCAGTGTGGGTTTGGGGTGGTTTATTCCACCAGCTGAACTCAGCACCGCCTGTTACCCAGTCCCTCACACTATGAGTACCCTCAGAAGATTCTGGAGTGCCCGGGGCAGGGCCAGGAGCTCTCTTACCTTGGAGGATGTACCCATCGGGGAAGCGCACCCGCAGCAGGGTGTAGTTGTACTTCCTCATCTCCCTCTGCTCCTCCTTCTCACGCATGGCCCTGGTCCTCAGCATCGCCGCCTTCTCCACCGCCTCCGTCCTGCGGGGACAGACCCTTGAGACCCCCAGGAGAGAGCCACGAGCTCCTGGCTGCCATCCCCTGGCCCTGCTGCTCACCGGAGCCGCTGCTCCCTCCGGAGCTCCTCCGCTGTGAGGTTGAAGAAGTCCTGGGGCAGCTCGAACCGCGCGGCCGCGGGCGACGGCCGGAACAGCGTCAGCTGCCGGTGCAGCTGTGCCCGCACGGGCTCCGAGCTCAGCAGCTGCTCCTTGTGGTCCTTCAGCTCCTCCAGCCTGCTCAGCATCTCCTCCTTCAGCACGTAGAACTCCTCCGTGGTCTCTGCAAGCACAAGGATGGGGCGTGAGGCTCTTGGTTTTCAGGGTAGTGACAACGGAGCCAAGCGTCTCTGGGAAAATGTCCCAGCAAGGAAAATGTGCAGGCTCAGAGGCTGCTTTTGTTCCAGCCTTGGAGTAACAACCTCAGCAACCAGGGCTGCCCCTCAGCACCCCCCAAAACCCTGACTCCACATTAACACCATCAGTTCTTGCCTTGTCCTGGAACAGGCAGCATTTTTGTCTCGAACCCGACAGCCTGGAAAAATCTGTGTGTCCCTTCCAAGCAGCTTATCCTTTCCTGGAAGAAAAAAGGACAGAATTTAGATGGAGTTTGCTCCAAGCAAGGGCTTCTCAAAGCTGAGCAGCTGCAGGAGTCTGAGCTCACCTGAAACACCTTGTTCTGCAGTTTGATTTTCCGGTATTTCTCCTCCTCTGGATGGAGGTAGATGTTATCCAGGTACCTGCAGGAAGAGGAATGCACTGTCTGGATCAAAGCAGGACATTCCAAGGTCAGAGAGGAAACAGACCTCACAGTATTTCCCACAGAGAAAAAAGCTGAGAAACCCAGGGAACTAAAATACATCAATGCCTTGGGGCCAAACCAAACCAGCAGCACCCAAACCTCGTGGATTAATGGAACCAACTCCTCCAGGATGCTGCCATCAGGTCAACTGACAAATCGGGTGGTTCAAGAGTTCAGTTTTCTTCCAAAAAAAGACTTTGCCAGAAGCAGAGCAAAAAAATCCACCAGGGAGGGGATGAGCTGCCTGTGCCCTCAGTGACACTCACTTGGCCATGGTCTCCACGCACGCCCGGACCTTCTCCCGGTCCTTGTTGAAGGTCTGGATCTCCATGATGGAAGCAGCCACTGGATCCACGGAGAAATACTGGGGGAGAGGGAGAGAAGCTGCTCAGGGAGGAGCTGACCCCAGCTTGGCTCAGTTGTTCCCCATTTGCTGGGCTGGAGATGATTTAACAGGTAAAGTTAAGTTGTCCTGGGGGAGATTTTACAGGAAGGAGGTGGAGGGTTGGGGAGGTCACTGCTGCAGGGAACCCATGGCACAAAAGGAGTTTTAGGAGGGAAGGGAAGGGTTTGAAGGGAAGCACTCACTGCCTCGATGGCTTCTCGGAGCTGCTTTTCCTTCTGGTCTTTCCTCACAACAGCACCAGTCAAGGGGCAGATGAAATAAACCCCTGAGACAGAGGGAGCAGCTGCCCCTTCCTCCTCCTGCTCCTGCTGGAGATAAAAGCAGGCACCAAACTGAGCACGGGGAGGTTTTGGGGAGGTTATGTTTATAAACACCCTGGCAGATCCACTCAGGACAGGCAGAGCAGCCCCGAGAGGTGCTGAGCAGGGAATGGCAGCGCCTCCCTCACCTTTTCCTCCACGGGGAGCCCCTTCTCGCTGGCAGCTGCCTCGGCCATCAGTTCTTTCCTCACTACAACACACAAACCGCAGCTGGAGTGGAGGCTCAGCGCATTCCAGAAGCTTTTGGTCAGCTCAGCGCTGCCCTGGGACGCAAACACCTGCCCAGGTGTGGCGTCCCAGCCCAGGGCTGCACATGACCCCATTTCCATGGACAGATGACCCCATTTCCATGAGAGCTGCCCCAAAACACGCCCGAGAGCCGTCCCCGGGCTCCCCCGGGCCGCTCCTACCCTGGTTCTTGATGGCCTCCTGGGAGCTGCACGGAGCTTTTCCCTTGGGCTTCAGCTCCAGCCGGGCCAGCGCGGCCGCCGCCGCCCTCTGCGCCTCATCCGTCGGGGCCTGACGGGGCTTCGGGGCCACCTCGGCTCTCGGCTTCTCCTTGGGGGCCCTGGCACGGGGGACACGGGCTCGGTGTCACCCGGGCTCGGTGTCACCCGGGCTCGGTGACCGCTCGAGCGGTGGCCCCGCGGGAAGGGGCGCTCGGGCCCGGCCGTGTCGCTGACACCGGCCCCGTGTCCCCCCCGTGCCCAGCGGGGGTACCGGGCCCAGGGCGGGCGGTACCGGCCGCGGAGGGGCCGGTGGTACCCGGGGATGGCGTTACCGGCGCTGGCGTTACCGGAGGATCCCTCCCAGCCCGTACCGGGACGGCTCCGAGAGCTTCTGCCCGGGCCCCGCCGTCTTGAACTTCAGGTCGGCCTTGATCTCCTGGAAGAACTTGCGCATGGCGGTGCCGGGCTGGGACCGGGCCGGGACCGGAGCACGGGAACGGGGACACCGGAACGGGAGCACTGGAACGGGAGCACCGGGACAGGAACACCGGAACGGGAGCACCGGGACGGGAGCACCGGGACAGGAACACCGGGACAGCAGCACCGGGACGGGAGCGGGGCCGCCGCGCCCCCCCCGCGCTTCCGGCCCGCCCGCGCCGTCACCGGAACGGGGCGGGACCGGCCCGGGGCGGCGGGGGGACGAGGGACACCGGGATCACCGGGGGCTGGCGGCACCCACGGACCCCAGACCGGCACCTACGGACCCCTGACCGGCACCCACGGACCCCAAGCCGGCACCCGCGGACCCCTGACCGGCACCTACGGACCCCAGACCGGCACCTACGGACCCCAGACCGGCACCTGCGGACCCCGGAACGGCACCTACCGCAGAGCTCCGGTTGCATCCCTGGACCCCCGGCGGCACCCACGGAGCCCAGACCTGCACCCGCAGCCCCCACGGAACAGCCTCGGCTCCCGGTGCCCCGGGAGCAGCCCCGGTGCCGGCTGACAGGAGCTCTGGGCAGCTCCGGAGCGAACCTCGCGTGGAGCTGGGACGCAGCCGGGGCTGGCGGCGTCTGAAGCTCACGGACACGGAGCCTGGTGTCCGTCCCACCCCCGGGAGATCGGCCGAGGGCTCCAAACCCGGGGATGCACACAATGAACGCACCCCCTGCGTGTGCTGCGCTTTCACGTTTATTTCCAGGGCTCTGCTCCTGCTCCCCGTCCCCGTGGGACACGGGACACTCACACCGGGGAAGGGGCTGCGGTTCTCCGGATCAGGCGGACCCCGAGCGAGGGTTGTGCGTTCACCTGTGCAGGTGGAATAGCTCCCGGCACTGCCCCTCCGGTAGCACCGGCACAGGGATCGACCCCGGGGACACCCCGGTGGCACCGAGAAACACCTGGATAAACACACACCGGCATCGCCAGTGGGAATCACGGACTGAGACACGGATGTGCCCTGCATGGACACCGCCATGGCACAGGACAGGCTGAGGAGAACATAGAGAGCCCTAAAACTGCTGGGATGTGGCAGAGCTGGGATACAGCATGGCCAGGATGTGGCACAAACTTGAAATATTGCACGGCTGGGATGTGGCAGAGCTGGGATACAGCACGGCCAGGATGTGGCACAAACCTGAAATATTGCACGGCTGGGATGTGGCAGAGCTGGGATACAGCAAGGCCAGAATATGGCACAGACTGGATATGGCACGGTCGGGATGCAGCATGGACGAGATATAGCAAGGCCAGGACGTGGCAAGGCCAGGACATGGCACAGAAGGGATGTGACGCATAAGGGACATGGTACAGCAGGGACATGGCACAGCAAGGATGTGGCACAACAGGGACATGGCACAGCAAGGATGTGACAAGGCCAGGACATGGCACAGCAGGGATGTGGCACAGCAGGGACGTGGCACAGCAGGGACGTGGCACAGCAAGGATGTGGCAAGGCCAGGACATGGCACAGCAAGGACGTGGCACAGCAGGGACATGGCAGAGCAAGGATGTGGCACAGCAAGGATGTGGCATAGCCCGGCAGCAGCGAGGCCTCACTCCCAGTGTGACAGGGAGCACTCCCAACACCCTGACACCACCTTCACAAATCCCCTGCAGGGATTTCCCCTCCTCACACACCTCCCCACCCACCTGCCCCCAAACCCCCGGGAATAATTTCTCCCCAGAACATGGGCTATGGTTTGGGTTTTGCTCCCGCCTGGCTCTCATCAGGCACCGGGAGCAGCCCGGTGTGGGCAGGGACTGTTTCCCTTTCCATGGCTTTTCAGAGAAACCAGTTTGGGTTAAAACCGGGTTAAACCACAATCCCAGGCCAGCTGCACACCTTTGCTCCAGCTTAGGCTGAGCCCAAGTTTGGAACCTGCTGGGTCGGATTCCCCCCAAATGGCCCCAGTGACTCTCCCGGTGACCCTGTCCTGGGCCAGGGACATGAGCACCCACCACCGTCCCAGTCCAGAAGGAGTCTGGGGCCCCGGGATGGCCCCAGGGAAGGAATTCAGGCAGAGCCACATCCCCAGGCTGGGGGGCTGAGCTGGGGGCAGTGGATGGGGCAGGATCGCAGTCTGTGCCACCCATAGCCCTGACCCTCTCCGCACACCCTTGACCCCCACAGCCCTGACACCCCCTCAGCCCTGTCACCCTCCCAAAGTCCTCTCCCCGCCCCAAATTCCAGCACTGCATAGCTCCGTCCCCCCTAAGGTCCCACCACGCTAGTCCCTGTCTCCCCTCAGGTACCACTCCCCCAGCCCCTGTCCCCAGTCCCTGTCCCCCCTCAGGTCCCAGTCCCCCAGTCCCTGTCCCCCCTCAGGTCTCACCCCCCCCATCCCTGTCCCCGCTCAGGTCCCACTCCCCCAGTCCCTGTCCCCAGTCCCTGTCCCCCCTCAGGTCCCAGTCCCCTCCGTCCTTGTCCCCAGTCCCTGTCCCACATCAGGTCCCAGTCCCCTCAGTCCTTGTCCCCCCTGTCCCCCTCAGGTCCCAGTCCCCTCAGTCCTTGTCCCCAGTCCCTGTCCCACATCAGGTCCCAGTCCCCTCAGTCCTTGTCCCCAGTCCTGTCTCCCCTCAGGTCCCAGTCCCCTCAGTCCTTGTCCCCATCCCCGTCCCCCCGCCGCCCCTCAGGCCCCGCCCCCCAGCGCCCCCCGCTTCGGCGCCTCCGGCGGCGCGGCCCAATCCCGTTATCCCGCCGTGCCACTGCCTCGCCTCTATTGGTCTGGCAGGCTGAGCGACGTGCGGCGGAGCCAATGGGCAGCACGGTGGTGGCCGGGGGCGGGACATCCTGCGTGCCGTGCGGTGCGGGCCGCCCCCGCCGCCTGCCCGGTGCTGCCGCGGCCTGGGCTGGGCCTGCCCGCGCCCGGTGCCCCCCGGTGCCGCCATGCCACACAGCTTCAAACCCGGGGACCTCGTCTTCGCCAAGATGAAGGGCTACCCGCACTGGCCGGCCCGGGTGAGACCGCGGGGCCGCGCCGCGGGGGGACGGACCGGGAGGGGGGCGGGGGTCCCGGAGCGGGATGGGGGCGGGATCGGGAGGGGGGACTGGAGCCGAGATGGGGACGCGTACCGACCCCTGTGCCCGGAGCGGAGGCCCCTGCCGGGATGGAGATGCCATAACGGTACCTGTGCCGGGATGGGGATCCCGTGCCGGGATGGGGCCGCGGTACCGGTGTGGGAACACGTACCGGGATGGAGGTGCCATAACGGGACCCGTACCGGGACGGGACGCTCTGTACCGAGATGGGGAGCTGGTACCGGGGTGGACCTGCTGTAACGGTACCTGTAGCGGGACAGGAGGGTCTGTCCCGGGATGGGGACCCAGTACGGACGGGTGTCCCGTTCAGGATGGGGCTCCCGTATCGGTCACGGTGAGCCGGTGGTGGCGTGAGGGGCCTGTCCCAGCACACAGAACGGGATGTGGGGTCACGTCCCAGCACCCGTACTGGATTGGAATGTCCTGTACTGGGATGGGGCCCAGTAGCGGTGCGGGGTGTCCCATTCTGGGATGGGAGATCCCATTCCAGCACCTCTACTGGGCTGGGGGCCCAGTTCTGGAATGGGGTGTCCTCTACTGGAATGGGGAATCCCGTACCGGAATGGGGGACCCCATATCAGCAGCTGTACCGGGATGAGGGTCCAGCACTGGCTCAGAGATCCCGTTTGGGACGGGAGCTTGGTACCGAGATGGGATCCTGTGCTGGGATGGGATCCTGCACTGGAGTGGGATCCTTCAATGGGATGGGATCCTGCTGTGGGATGGGATCCTGCCCTGGATGGGATCCTGCGCTGGATTGGATCCTGCTCTGGGATGGGATCCTGCTCTGGGATGGGATCCTGTGCTGGGATGGGATCCTGCACTGTGGTGGCCTGGGCTCTGTCCCATGTTGGGGACAGTGAGGGGACACTGGGTGTGCCATGGGTGGGGGCTGCTGTGATGCTCACGGTGTGGGATCAGCGGGTGCTGCTGCGCTTCGGGGCCATTATTTGGGACGCTGGAGTGTTTGGGGACGGGGACAGCTGGTGCCACTGGCCGGGTGACAGCGCCGTGCCGCAGTGCTCCTGGAGAGCAGGAGCTGCTTTGGGATGTGCTGAGCTGGGGGGGTGCTTGGGGGCTCTGCGGGGTCCCCGGGAGCAGCCGAGGGCGTGGCACGTTCATCCCCTGCCCTCGGATGGGAAGAGCCTGGCAGGTGGAACCGTGTGGGATCGGGGAGCTCAGGGAGCTGACACCGCTTGGCTGCACCTCGCCGTGAGACCCGGGACTGCCGCTCCTGCCAGCACAGCCCCTCTGCTTTAGCTCGCTTGCTTTTTTGGGGAAGGGTCCCCCCCGCCCCGAAGAACCTCCCCAGCACCCCCTGCACACCCCGAGGCTCCCCCCACCCACGGCCCAGACCACCTGGAGCACAGAAGACGGACGGGGTGTCCGGCCGGCAGCGGGGCTATTCCTGCGGCCGGGCTGAGCCAGGACGGACCCTGCGGCCGCTCATCCACCGCCCCCCGCCCGCGCCGCCGGGGCCCGGCCATGGATCCCGGGGGAGAGTAGCACAAAGCCCACGTTGCCCACAAGACCTCGGTGCCGGATCCTTCCCATTACTCTGGTAGAGATCCCGAGGGCACTCGTAGCCAGGGCCCCGTCCGGGTGCTTTTCCTGCCGCGCTTGGCTCCAAGCGGGTGCCGGACCCGACGCCGCTTGCCGGGGCTGAGGACGTGTCACCGCTGTCTCTGACCTCCTGGTGCTTTGGGTTTCCTTTCAGATCGATGACATCGCGGACGGCGCCGTGAAACCCCCCCCGAACAAGTACCCCATCTTCTTCTTCGGCACCCACGAGACGTAAGCGCTGCCTCGCTGCTCCCCCCGCCGGGCTCTGCCCCCGCCCCGGCCTCACCTCTGCTTTGTCTCTCTCCAGCGCCTTCTTGGGCCCTAAAGATCTGTTCCCTTACGAAAAATATAAAGACAAATATGGGAAACCAAACAAGAGAAAAGGCTTCAACGAGGGCTTGTGGGAAATCCAGAACAACCCCCACGCCAGTTACAGTGCCCCTGCGGTGAGTGTGGGCTGGGCAGGGCATGTCCCCCCAGCCACTCCTCCTGTCTCTGCTTCTCCTTGCTGCCGTGCCGATTGCTTCCAGCTTCCAGCTTGGCTTCCTTGGGGTGGAATTAGCTCCCCTCTCCTTCCCTGCCCTCTCCCTGCCTCAGGGAGTCTGTTCTCCTCACCTTCCTCCATGGAGGGGTTTCCCTCGGGCTTCCAGGAGCACTGGAAGTTCCCACTTGCTCTGGAGGAAGGTGGTTCTGCCCCACTGTCACAGTCGTGCTTTGTGCTGCTTGCCCAAAATCGTGGAGATTCTGTTTTCAAAGCAAGAACTTGAGGCTTGCTTGTCCCTGGCTGCTGGATCTGCTTGAGGACTGTTGGGAAGTCCCTCTCTCCATCCATTCCTAAGGTTCCTGTGCCCTCCAGTGGGATTTGGAGCGGGCTGGGCCAGGGAACAGCTCTTTGTCAGCTGCTCATGGGGGCATCTCATGACCATGATTGGGATCCAATTTATTTTGTCAAGATCGTCACAGGAGACGTCGGCTGTGGGGCTGAAGAGGCAGAGGAAGGTTTGTAGGGTGGGCTGCAAGGTCGAGGTGGTCCCTGAGCTCAGCAGGTGCAGGGAATGAGCCCTCAGGCCATGCCATGGCCGGGGCAGGAGTGAGGATGTGGTTTGAGGGGCAGGGATTGGGAAATGAGCCACCAAAACTGTGGATGTAGGGTGAGGTGAGGCTGTGTGCTTGAAAACCTGGAGATGGTGGTGGTGAGGGACGCAGCACCTGCCATGGCCAGAAATCCTCTGGGAACTCCCCTCAGGGATGAGGGACCCAGCGAGGCTGAGGGCTCACCAACACCCACTGCGGCCTGTGGGCGAAAGGAGAAGACACTGAAGTTTCCTTGGCTTTGAGACCTGAGTGAAGCAAAATGCCAGGAACAACCAGGGGTGAGGAGAGGCTTTCCAGCAGCTGGAAGAACCCCGGCTCTAGGAATGCCAGTGCTGCCACACACAGAGGAGCAGCCCAGAAGATGAAGTTGGGGTGTGATGTCCCTGTGTGAGGAACCTCCCGAGGGGCTGGAGAAACAAGGAGACCTTCAGGACACAGGAGATCCCACTGGGAAGGGCACAGCGGCCACCTGGACTCCTTGTGGGGAACTTTTCCGTGGGGAAGGTGTGCGAAGAGGACGGGACTCTGATCCAAGAAGGAGAGGCTGAACCCAGCCACCCCGGCTTGTCTGGCGCCGTCAGGGCAGAGGAGGGCTGGGCTCTGCTCCCAGCTCCAGGCTGCTCCAGGGATTTTGGCAGGGTGTGGGGATGGGGTGAGGGCAGCAGCATCCCGGGAATGTGTCACAGGCGTGGGGTGTGAGGGGCTGTGGGAAGGGCTGGGCTGGAGCTGCTCCGGGGGGATCTGTGCTGGGAGGGGAGGCTGCTCTGCACTGCTCTGCACCCCCAGCTCTGCTCTCCTTCACTCCCCACCCTTGGCGCTCCCTCTCCCTTCTCTCCTGCGCCCCCAAATGCCCCACAGGCCCCCCTAACCCCGCTGTCCCCCTGCTGCCTTTAGCCCGCGAGCTCCTCGGACAGCGACGTCCCCGAGCACGACCCCATGGCGGGCAGCGACGCCGGGGACGACGAGGACGACTCTGCCATGGCCACAGTGCCCACGGAGAAGGTGGACAGCGATGAGGACTCGGACCGAGGCAGCGACCACAGCGGGCTCAAGAGGAAATCCTTGGCCATGAAAGTGAGTGTGAGCTTGGGGACAGGAGGGTGGCCCAGCCAGGGGACGCTGTGGCTGCATCACAGACCCACCTCAGCAGAACGTGGTGGAGAAACCAACTCCCTCTGGATTCTCCAGTGGGAAATGGGGCCCAGCGTGGGTTTGGGGGTCTCACGGCTGTCTCATGATGCCTGTGGGGTGGTGGGATGGCCAATCCTGGTGGGGTTTGCAGCCTGGAGGAGGATCCAAGCTGCAGCTCTTGCAAGGTTGGTTGGGAAGAGTTGGAGAAAGCTCTTCCCAGGAAGAAATTGCTTTCCATGGTGGGTGGAGAAGGAATGGGCTTCTCTTACCTGTCACCTTCCTTTGCCAGATGCCTGTGACAAAACGGCCTCGGAAATCCTCCAGTGACTTGGATCAGGGCAGCCCCTCTGTCACAGAAGAGGAGAACTCAGAAACGTCCTCTGAGTCAGAAAAAAACAGTGACCAGGTGAGAGGATCAGGAGATAGACTGGCAGGGTGGTGGGGAGAACATCCCTGTGGGAGTGGGGCAGAGGCTGCAGGGAACCTGACTGGCTTGGTACCATGGTGACACTGTTCCACATTTCCTCATATTTCTGTTTTCCTCCAGGATTTCACTCCTGAAAAGAAGCCAGTGGCCCGGGCTCCACGGAGGATGCCGGCAGCAGGGAGGAAGAAGAAGGTATGGCCCGGTGTCCCTACGACCCCAAGCACGCCAACGTGGCCCTGTTCACAGGTCAGCGGTGGCCCTGGCGGTGTCACGGGGGGCTCCGTGTCCCCCGGCCCCGCTGACCCCCTGTCCCACGCAGGGGGGATGCTCTTCACGGCCACGGTGACGGATTTCCTGGCCATCGACGCCGTCATCTACCGCAGCCTCGGGGACAGCCCCACCCTGCGCACCGTCAAACACGACTCCAAGTGGTTCAAAGGTGTGTCCCCACCACCCTGGCGGTGCCAGGACACGGCTCACGTCCCCTGTGACCCCACCCTGGCTGTCCCTGACCCCGCTGTCCCCACAGAGCCCTACTTCGTGCACGCCGTGGAATGGAGGAGCCACGTCTACTTCTTCTTCCGCGAGATCGCCATGGAGTTCAACTACCTGGAGAAGGTGGGACACGTCCCACGGGGCAGGAGACGATCCCTGAGCTCCTCTCCAACCCAAACCGTTCCGTGATGCCCACACGGACACCGGGGTGGGGACAGGGACACGGGGACGGTGGTGACAGGTGTCCTCGCACAGGTGGTGGTGTCACGGGTGGCCCGGGTGTGCAAGAACGACATGGGCGGCTCTCAGCGGGTGCTGGAGAAGCAGTGGACGTCCTTCCTCAAGGCCCGGCTCAACTGCTCCGTGCCGGGCGATTCCCACTTCTACTTCAACGTCATCCAAGCCGTGACGGACATCCTGGAGCTGGACGGGCGCCCCGTGGTCTTGGCCGTGTTCTCCACGCCCGCCAACAGGTCAGAGCCCCTGGTGCCCTGCCCAGACCCTCCAGGATCAGTGGGATCGGAGCTGGGATCTGGGTGGGATCCAGGCTGGATCCTGAGTGGGATCTGGGATGAGTGGTGGGTGAGGTCTGGGATGGGTCCTGGACAGGATCTGGACCAGTTTCCATTTGGGATCTGCAGGGCCCCTTGCAGTCCCTGGGGCCTCGCCGTGCTCACCCCACAGCCATGTCCCCACAGCATTCCCGGCTCCGCCGTCTGCGCCTTCGACATGACCCAGGTGGCCGCCGTCTTCGAGGGACGGTTCCGGGAGCAGAAATCACCCGAGTCCATCTGGACGCCCGTGCCTGAGGACATGGTGCCAAAGCCACGGTGAGGGACAGGGCTGGGGACGGGGCTGGCAAGGATTGTCACTGGGACAGGGGTGGGACTGGGGACAGAGGGACGGTGACAGCCACCGCCAGTACCCGCTGGCATGGGGACAGGGGTGATATAACCACGGCCAGCACCAGCGGGGCTGGGGACAGGCTGAGGACAGGCTGGGGACAGCGCCACTGAGCTGCGCCGTGGCCGCAGGCCCGGGTGCTGCGCATCCCCGGGGATGCGCTACAACTCCTCCAGCGCCTTCCCCGACGAGATCCTCAACTTCGTCAAGACGCACCCGCTGATGGACGAGGCGGTGCCGGCCCTGGGAAACGCCCCCTGGATCCTCCGCACCATGACCCGGTGGGTGCCCGCGGGGGCTGGGGGGCACCGGGGGACACTGGAGGACACTGGGGGACACTGGGGGACACTGGGAGGGCTGGAAGGGCCTGGGAGGTGCTGGCCAGAGCCTCCCGTGCTGCCTTTCCATGCTTGTGCCAGCGCTGGGAGCGCTGGGAGAGCTGATAAATCTCATACACTTTGCAGTCAAGATTGTCTCGTCCTAATTAAATCTGCCTTAATTGCTGCTTGATGGGGAATTAATCAAGCGGCGCTCTCGGGCCGCAGCCGCCCGCCAGCAGGGCAGCCGGGGTGTGAGCGGGGATGGGGACAGGGACACGGGATGGGGACAGGGACATGGGATGGGGAGGTCAGGGGGGGGACAGGGACACGGGATGGGGACAGGGACATGGGATGGGGACAGGGACATGGGATGGGGACAGGGACATGGGATGAGGAGGTCAGGGTGGGGACAGCGATGTGGGGCTGGAGCTGGGGATACGGAAATGGGGATGGGGACATGGAGATGAGGATGGGGACATGGAGATGGGGACAGGGACATGGAGATGGGGACAGGGACATGGAGATGGAGATGGGGACAGGGACATGGAGATGGGGACATGGAGATGGGGATGGGGACATGGAAATGGGGACATGGAGATGGGGATGGAGATAGGGACAGGGACATGGAGATGGGGACATGGGGATGGGGTTGTGGGGCTGGGTCCCTCACCCTGCCCCAGTTTCCCCCTCCCTGGGGACACCTGCACTCCCGCACACCCCAGCACTGCTCCCTCCCCCACGCAGGTACCAGCTCCGTAAGATCGTGGTGGACACGGCGGCGGGGCCGTGGGGCAACCACACCGTGGTGTTCCTGGGCTCCAGCACCGGCACCGTGCTCAAGTTCCTCATCCTGCCCAACGCCACCAGCAGCCCCGCGCCCGCTGCCCCCGGCAGCCAGAGCGTCTTCCTGGAGGAGTTTGAGACCTACCAGCCCGGGAGGTGAGGCCAGGGGGCCAGAGGGGGAGAGGGGCAATAAAAGGGGTGGGTGGGGTGTTCGGATGGATGGATGGATGGATGGATGGATGGATGGATGGATGGATGGATGGATGATGGACGGATGATGGATGGATGGATGGATGGATGGATGGATGGATGATGGATGGATGGATGGATCCATGGATCCATGGATGGATGGATGATGGATGGATGGATGATGGATGATGGATGGATGGATGATGGATGATGGATGGATGGATGGATGATGGATGGATGGATGGATGGATGATGGATGGATGGATGGATGGATGATGGATGGATGGATGGATGGATGGATGATGGATGGATGGATGGATGGATGGATGGATGGATGGATGGATGGATGATGGATGGATGGTGGATGGATGCATCCATGGATGGATGATGGATGGATGATGGATGATGGATGGATGGATGATGGATGGATGATGGATGATGGATGGATGGATGGATGATGGATGGATGGATGATGGATGGATGGATGGATGATGGATGATGGATGGATGATGGATGGATGGATGGATGATGGATGGATGGATGGATGGATGATGGATGATGGATGGATGATGGATGGATGGTGGATGGATGCATCCATGGATGGATGATGGATGGATCCATGGATGGATGGATCCATGGATGGGTGGATCCATGGATGGATCCATGGATGGATCCATGGATGGATGGAGAAATGGGTGAGAGGGATGCAAGGGTGAGGGGGATGGATGAGAAAATCCCCTCTGGTCTGGGACGGGCTCTGTGGATCAGGACTCTGATGAGCCCTGCCCTGTCCCCAGGTGTGGCCGGGACACGGAGGACGAGCGGCGGCTGCTGGGGCTGGAGCTGGACAAGGCTGCGGGGTCACTGCTGCTGGCCTTTCCCCCGTGCGTGGCCAGGGCGCCGGTGGCTCGCTGCCAGCAGCACTCGGGCTGCATGAAGTGAGTGCCCCGGGCTGGGGGGGCTCACAGAACCTCACACCCCAACCTCACACCCCAGGAATTCACCCCGTGCTGGGATCCGGCCGGGCTCAGCACGCCTGGGGAAACTGAGGCACAGCACGGTGGGGGACGGAGTCCCTCGTGGGGGTCTGGGGGGTTGTGTCCCCCCATCAGGGCTGCCCCTGACATCTCTGCTCGCTGCCAGGAACTGCCTCGGGAGCCGGGATCCCTACTGCGGATGGACACCTGAGGGCTCCTGTGTCTTCCTGGAGCCCAGCCCCAGGTAATGCTGCCAGGCCTGGGGGACGGGCAGGGGGGACAGGGGTGTCCCCAGACAGCATCGGGTCCTGCGGCCCCCAATCTCTGAGCCCCCCAACTTGCTGGAGGGAGCTGGGAGACTCTGCCAGGCCGTTTGGGACCCACTGACCCCCCCAATTTACACCCCCAGGGTGGCCTTCGAGCAGGACATCGCCGGCGGCAGCACGTCCCACCTGGGCGAGTGCGAGGGTGAGTGCGGGGCCGCCACCGGGCTCGGGGACGCGGCGGTGCCACCCGCAGGTCCCTGACGCGTACCCACCCGCAGGGCTGGTGACCGAGAGCTTCGTGGACGAGCCGGACGGGTTGGTGTCCGTGAACCTCCTGGTGATCTCCTCGGTGGCCGCCTTCGTCATCGGCGCCGTCATCTCGGGCTTCAGCGTGTGCTGGTTCATCGGGCACCGGGACCGCAAGGAGCTGGCGCGGCGCAAGGACAAGGAGACGATCCTGGCGCACAGTGAGTCGGTGGTGAGCGTCAGCCGCCTGGGCGAGCGGCGGGCGCGGGGCGCGCTGCTGGCCCCGCTGATGCCCAACGGGTGGCCCAAGGAGCTGGGCAAGGTCACCCAACACGACCTGGACTCGGGGGTGCTGCCCACGCCGGAGCAGACCCCGCTGCAGCAGAAACGATGCCCCGGAGCGCTGCAAAACTGCACCTGGGAGCAGAGTCACAACATCATCAACGCGGCTTTGCGGGACCCTGGAGGAGGCTCCGGCCCCGCGGGAGCCGGGCGGGGGCACGGCGGCTCCGGCCGCCAGCCGCGGGGCATCCCCCTCTCCTGCCACGCCATCCTGGTGGACCAGGAGCTGGAGGCCGAACTCAGCGACTCCTCGGGTGACGGGCATTGGGGTCGGGACCCTCAGGAGGGTCCCCGCGCCCGGCAGCACCCACCCGCCGGCGCCCGCCGCCCGCCCCGCAGCTCCTACGGCGATTTCGGCGGGACGCCGCACCCCAGCCCCGAGCGCCGGCGGGTGGTGTCGGCACCCAGCGGGGACGGGGGGGACTTTACCGAGGGGCCGCCCTGGCACCCCGAGCAGCTGAACTTCAACGCCAACAACGGCACGGGCCGCCCCGGCTCCCACCTCAAGAGGAACCACACGTTCAACAGCGGCGAGGCAGCGGCGGGAGGCTACGGGCGGCACGGGACGGCGGCGCGGGCAGCGCGGGCACCGGGCACGCCGCGGCCGCTGACGGACCTGCAGCACCTCCTGCGCTACGGCGTGGAGCGGACTCCCTCGGGAAAATAGGGTGCCACCCTTTGTGCGTGCGTCCCCCTCGCCAGGACACTGCTGGGGCCTCCCTGGGGACAGGGAGGGGTGGCCGGGCAGGAGCTGAGGTGCTGCGTGGGTGAGGGTGGGGGGACAGGCACCCCTGGGTGCCCCCGGATGGGGTTTGGGGGTGTCCCCGGCTGGCGTGGGGCAGTGCCCCGCGCTCCGGCTGCTTTGTCCCCTATGCCGGGGGGGGTCCGACCACCGTGTCCCCTCCCCAGGCTGGACCCAGGGCCGCAGCGACACTTGAGCCCCTGGGAAGCAGCGAATTCCGGGTCATCACCTAAGGGCGTGGCAACCAGTCTAAGGCCATGGTACAAGAGGGGACCCCCGCGCCCCGCCCCAAATAAGTTTCCCTCCCGGGTTCCTCACCACCACCGATGACCCGGTCGGGTGGACTACACGACCACCCCGGGTGCTGGGCTGTGTCGCGGGCGGGTAGGGGGGGGCCTGGCAGCACCCCAGCCCGCAGCCCCAGCACCCCTCTCGGCCGGGGTCATTTATTGGAAAACCGTGCTGCCAGCCATCCCCCCCCCGGCGCCCCGCATGGTGGGCCCTGCGGGCTGGGGGCGCCGCCAACACGCCAGACACCCGTGTCCGTTGTGTTCCATCGCTGCCCCCCAGGGAATCCCCCATCCCAGGTTGCGCCGGCCTTTGGGTCCAAGCCTTGGGGAGGGGACACGGTGGTCCGACCCCCGGCATAGCGGGACAAAGCAGTCCGGAGCTGCGGGCACTGCCCTTATAAAAACGCAGCCGGGGCAACCCCAAACCCTCCGGGGGCACCCAGGTGGTGCCTTGTCCCCAACCTCACCACGCAGCACCTCACTTCCCCCTGGCGGCGACCCCCGGCCCAGCGGGTGCACTCGGTGGCTCTGGGTCGACAGGGAACCGCGGGGACCACCATGTCTTAGGGGGCGGGGGTGCGCTTGGCGGAGCCGCCGCGGAATGTGGCAACTGAATATACGGGGGTGGCACTCTATTGGTATTCGCCGGGGACACAGGATCGTCCACCCCGACTCCTAGCGGCGTCAGGTCACGCGCTTCCCAGGTAGGTGCCTTGAAGCAGGGGTGCGTTCGCAAGCATCCCTGTGCCCCCGCCGCGCCGGCACTCGCCCCGGCTGCCTGGACCCAGGCACAGCCGGGCGGGCGGGCCACCGGGTCCTTGTTGGGGTGGCCGGCTCCATCACGCCGACCCGCACTCTCTCTGCAAAGCGTGTGTCTCGGCCCTGCTTTTTCTCGGTGCTCTACTGACACGTGTGGTCTCTGTCCCGTGGGACGCGCCCGCACCCGGGGTGGCGATGCTGGGGGGGGAGCTGGGTAGGCCTCCCCCGATGGGCGCGGTGTGCTGGGCGTTGAAGTTCCCCAGCTGCGGGTCGGCAGGCTGTGTAGAATGACGGCGGAGCAGCCGGCGGGCGCGGCGTGGAGGCCTCACCCCGCCCCCCTCCCCAGCGGCCATGCCCACGTTCCCAGCGGGCATGGGTGCCGCCGACAGGCACCGCTGCGCCGCTCGTGGGAACTGGGCGCGCTGCCGCCAGAGTCGATACACCAGCCCCGAGTTACCTCGCCGGAGTGGCCTGACTCCCCCGGCCGCCGAGGCTGGCTCGCGCGCAGCCGCGCGGGCGCGTTGCGGGTGCCGTGCTGCCCGGGCGCGGGACGCCTCCTGAGGGTCCCGACCCCCACATGCCGTCACCCAGAGGAAGCTACGGCTGAGACTTCCTGGCATTTACACTCCGCAGGAGGGACGCTCCGGGTGGACGAGGAACACATGGCGTGGCAGGAGTACGAGGGGAGTTGCCGCCGCGGCATGGCGGCCGAGCCAGCCGTGCCCCCGGCCGCGCAGGTCACCCCGCGGGCCGGAGCTCTCCTCCAGTGGTCCCGTGAAACAAGAGACCGCGTTAGAATGATAGTATGTGACTACTGGCTTACGCTCAGGTAGCAATAGTAAGATTGATTGAGCAAGAGCACGCATTCACGGAAGAGCATCGATGACTTGAATCTGCTCAGCGGGGTCTGCTACCGGCGCTGCCGGGCAGCCACCCCCGGCAGTCCAGGTCGCTACGCCTCGCCGGACTGTACCACTTGCCCAGCTACCTACTGGGCCAGTCCCGTTGTCCACGCACCTGCAGCGGCAGCAGCGACGCCCGCGCCCGCCGTCGTCAGCCAGGCGGCGCACGCTCACCACCGTACCCCACTCGATCGCCGCCACCGATCGTCTCCTTGTCCGTGCGTCCGCAGCCAACCGACTCACTTGCGGTCCGGTGCCCGCTGAAACCAGCACCGCTGCCAAGCCCTCGCAATCGACGAGCGCCGATGACGAAGGCGGCCACCGAAGGAGATCACACAGGAAGGTTCACGGGACACCAAACCCGCTCCGGCTCGTCCACTGAAGCTTTCGTCACCAGCCCGCGGGTGGGTAGGGCCCCCTGCAGGCGACCTGCGGGATCCGCGCCGCCGCCACGCTGTCCCGCAGTCCCGTGTGGCCGGCCCCGCACTCACCCCTGCACTCTGTCCCCAGGTGGGACGTGCTGCGCCGGACGATGTCCTGCTCGGAAGGCCCACCCTGGGGAGTGTAAATTGGGGGGTCGATCCAAGTGGTAACCAAACGGCCTCTGGCTGCACGCAGTCCTCCTCGCCAACGCTCCCTCTGCTAGCCCCAACGCGCCGGAGCTCAGAGAATAATCCCCGCGCGCGGCGCGACAGGAACCCCGATGCTGTCTGCGTGGACACCTTCCCCTGCCTGTCGCGCCACATCCCCGCAGGCCTGGCAGCAAGCCCACTCACCCCTAGGTAGGCTGTGGGCCTACCAGAAGAACACAAGGAGCCCTCAGTCGTCCCACTCTGTGCCCCCGTCAGTACGGATTCCCGGCTCCCGAGGCAGTTCCTGGGCAGCCGAGCAGAGATTCAGGGCAGCTGATGGGGGACACAAACCCCCCAGACCCCACGAGGGAACTCCGTCCCCCACGTGGCTGTAGCCTCAGATTTCCCAGGCGTGCTGAGCTACGGCCGGATCGCCCAGGCACGGGGCTGATTCCTGGGGTTGTGAGGTTGGGTGTGAGGTTCTGTGAGCCCCCCCAGCCGGGGAGCACTCACTTCATGCAGCCCGAGTGCTGTCTGGGCAGCGAGCCACCGGCGCCTGGCCACGCACGGGGAAAGGCAGCAGCCGTGACCCCGTAGAAGCCTTGTCCAGCTCAGCCCCAGCAGCCGCAGCTCGTCCCGTGTCCCGGCCCACACCTGGGGACAGGGCAGGGCTCATCAGCAGTCCTGTCCACAGAGCCGTCCCAGAGCCAGAGGGATTTTTCTCCATCCCCCTCATCCCCTTGCATCCCCTGCACCGCCATTTCTCCATCCATCCATGGATCCATCCATGGATCCATGCCATGGATCCACCGCTCCGATGGGGATCCATCATCCCATGGATCCATTCCATTCATCCGATTCGCATGGATGCATCCATCCACATCCATCCATCATCCATCCTTTCCATCCAATTCATCCATCAAGACTCATACCATCCATCCATCATCCAGTCCATCCATCCACTCATCCTTCATCCAAATCCATCATACCCATCCGTCCATCATCATCCTTCCATGCAATCACTGCCATCCATCCCATCCATGCACTTCCATCATCCATCCATCATCCATTCCATTCCATCATCCTCATCCATCCATCATCCCCCACCTCCCATGGATGTGCACTCTTCCGGCCCCACAAGGTCCCCATCCACTTTCCCACGAATTCCCACGTCCCATCACCAATCCATCCATCATTCGCGGATATTAGGCCATCCAGTACCAGCACGTCTGCGCATCCACCATCCATCCATGCTCATTCATCCAGTCCAATCCATCCATCCATCCATCATCCATCCTAGCTCCCCATCCATCCATCATCCATCCATCCATGTCATCCATCATCCATCCATGCCCAGATCGCTCATCACGCACATTACCACTCGCCCGTATCCATCAGTCCATCTCATCATTCTCATCCTCAGTATCCTTTCATCCCTTCCCCAGCCGGGAATCCCCTTCCATCCATCATGGATCCATGGATTCCATCCTCCGTGTCTCTCGTCGCTTCCTCCTCCGCTCGTATCTCACTCCCTCACCTCCGCCGTATCCATCTACTCGGCTCTCACTTTCCTTACTCTGTGCTTAGAAATCGATCACACCACCAATCCACCATCCATCAGGCACATCCCACTATCCACTAACCATACCCCATTCCACTTCATGCTCCCGTATCCATACAATCGCATTCCATGCATCCATCCCCCGCCGTCCCGTTCCCTGCCCTGCTCACCTCCATTGCTGCTCCATCTTAGTCCTGGTCCTTGCCTGTCCCCCCCCTCTCCCGGCCGTCTCGTGCCCCACGGCCACCCACGGGTGTCACCCCGACCCCACCTTCTGCTTTGGCCCCTTCGGCGCCTCACGCGCACCTGGCGTCCAGCCGCTGTTCCCCTGGCATGAGACACCCGGCTGGGTAGTTCCAAACGCCTCATCCAGGCAGGCCTGGGGAGACTCACGTGGCATGTGGGCGGCGCGGTGACCCTCGCGCGCTGGAGGGGGGGCCTGCTGGGGGTTTGCTGGCGGTGGCTTGGGACGCGTGTGGACAAAGCCTGAGGGTGTGTGGGACATCTGGCAGAAGGTGACAACCTTGGTAGTGGGCGATACCTTGCGTGGCCGACTCACCTGGCGTTGGGTTCCTTGGGGAGTTCGGGCGACCGCAAGGGGTGGGGACAATCCGCCGGGTGGGGACACCAGCGGCTGCGCGCCATCGGGGCTATGGCGTGGGTGTGCCACCTGGCGATGGGGACCACCTGTGCCGAGAGCCGCACGTGGGGACAGCGGCCATGGGGTCCTTAAGGCGGGAACCGTAGATCAGGCCAAGCGAGGGATCACCGGGAGGTCGGCGACACTATGTGATTGTGGGGCGACACCGGGCGGTCCGGGGAACCGGGGGTGGGGAGGGGAAGGGACACCTCGCCTGTGGTAGGGCGGACAGGTGAGTGGTTCCGCCCGGGTGGAGGACGCCGCCCGCGGGGAGCACCGATGAGGAGGGGGCCGAGAGTGTCGGGTAGGCGCCGCCAGGCAGCGGGCTGCTACCCCTGTCCCCATACCCCTGGTCCCCATCGCCTCCGCCCATGGGCTCTGCCGGCTCGCTCCCCCATGCCCGCCTGTCCAATCCCCATCTCGCAGCGTCTCCGCTCCCCCCTGCACTGTCTCCCTTTGCCCGTCGGTCCCCAACTCCCCTCTCCAAGGTCGCCCCCGTTCATGCCCCGCCGCCACCCATGCTCCCTGTCCCCGCACTCCATCTCCATGTTCCCTGTCCCATCTCCATGTCCTGTCCCATCTCCATGTCCCCAGCCTTCTGCGGCTCAACTACTCCAGTCCGCCTATCCCCATACCTTAACAACGGGTATCCCTCCCAGGCTTCAGCCACCACACTCCGCTGTCCACCACACTAGACACAAGCTCCTCCAAATCACATATATATAGACTACGCTACCATCTGTCCTGGTACCTCGCCCCCGGTTCAACTCCCATGGTCCTGTTCCCTCCAGTGTCCTGTCACCCCCTGACCTCCCATCCCATGTCCTGTCGCCCATCCCGTGTCCGCTGTCCCCATCCCGCTCACACCACACGCTGCGCCCCCTTTCGCTCTTCGGGTTCGGGCGGAGGCGGCGCGGCGGCCGCCGCGCCGCATGTCCGGCTGAGTGGCTTGCATTAATTCCCCATCAAGCTAGCCAAATTAGGATCAGCGCAATTTCATTGCGACCGACGACATACTCTGTTGGGCGTGCAAAGTGGCTCTGGATGAGGGCACTCTGGTATTCAGGCTTTCGCCAGACGCATGCGAGCAGCGTCGCCTGTCTGGGCGAGCACCAGGGATGGGTCGCGAACAGAGCCACAGGACCGGCCCTCCAAACGACCGGTGAGAGTGACTCCTGGCCAGCACCTCCCAGGACCCTTCCAGCGCCTCCGCTGTCGCCAGTGTCCCCCAGTGTCCTCCAGTGTCCCCGCCCCCAGGCGCGGCGGGCCCGGGGCTGCGCGCGCGAGGCGCGCGGGAGGTGGTTGGAAATGGGGCTCGGGGGGTCCAAGGGGCGCCGCCTCGGTGGCGACTCCAGAGGACAGCGTGCCACCGGGGCCTCGGTGCGCTACTCAGGTGGTCGCCGCGGGGTGGCGAGTTGACCGGGAAGGTCACCTGGGGTAGCGATGCGATGTGGCAACGGGGTCGGGGTCCGCGGAGGGCTGCCGAGAACGAGCAGTTCGCTCGAGGGGACATACCCAGCAGGGAGACCCCGGAAGAGCGCTCAGTAGCGCAGGAACACAACACCGCGGAGCGCTGCGGCCACGCGGTCGCAGCCTAGGCGGAGTGGCGCTGAGTGCGCCCCAGCCTCGTCTCCCCAGGTCGACCGTCCCAGCCCCCGCTGGTGCCCTGGCCGCTGGTAGGGCTTCTCTCACCCCGGCGCTGAGTCCACCGTGCAGGCGGTCCAGACTGGGCGCCAGGTGTGGCGGCTGGTGGCAACCCAAAGGGCAGAGGTGCGGCTCTGCTTCCCGTCCACGCCTGTCCCAGGCGACCAATGGGGCGCAATCTCGGGGCGAAGCCCCCGGTCCCCAGATCGCCTCACCGTGGGCTTTGGTCACCGATGTCCTCAGGGCAGGGCGTTCGTCAGGAGTGGGACTGGCTCGGGGACGTTTCTGCTCGCCTCCAGGGAACCGTCCTCGAAGAAGGGCGGCGGCCGGCCTGGTCATGGTGCCCGAAGGCGCACGACTAGGCGGAAGCCGGAAGCGCCGCGTGTGGGGGACATGGGCTGGTGGTCGGGTGAGCACGGGAGGGGCGGGGCGCTGCGGCGGGGTCAGGGGGCGCAGGTGTATGCCGCGGGAGGGGTCAGGGCGTGCGGACTGCCATGGCGGAAGTGCGGACTGAGGGGTCCAGGAGTCCTGTTGCGGGGGAGCCGCTAATGGGGGGGCTGCCCGAGAACCGCGCACGCCGCGAGGCGCAGCGTCCTGTCAGGGCCCAGAGTTCGCCCACTCAGGATCCAGCCCTGTGTCCCACCCAGATCCAGCTCCAGATCCCATCTGATCTGGAGGGCTTCCTGCGGCAGGGCACCAGGGGCTCTGACCTGTTGGCGGGCGTGAGACCGGCCAAGACCACGGGGCGCCCGTCTCCAGTCACGGATGTCCGTCACGGCTTGGATGACGTTGAAGTAGAAGTGGGAATCGCGCCCGGCACGGACGTTGAGCCGGGCCTTGAGGAAGGACGTCCACTGCTTCTCCAGCACCGCTGAGAGCGCCTGTTATTGGATTGCGGTGTCTGTGCACACCCGGGCCCCGTGACACCACCACCTGTGCGAGGACACCTAGTCCCACGTCACCGTGTCCCTGTCCCACCCGGTGTCCGTGTGGGCATCACGGAACGGTTTGGGTTGGAGAGGAGCTCAGGATCGTCTCCTGCCCCGTGGGACGTGTCCCACCTTCTCCAAGGTAGTTGAACTCCATGGCGATCTCGCGGAGAAGAAGTAGACGTGGCTCCTCCATTCCACGGCGTGCACGAAGTAGGGCTCTGTGGGGACAGCGGGGGTAGGGACAGCCAGGGTGGGGTCACAGGGGACGTGAGCCGTTGTCCTGGCACCGCCAGGGTGGTGGGGACACACCTTTGAACCACTTGGAGTCGTGTTTGACGGTGCGCAGGGTGGGCGCTGTCCCCGAGGCTTGCGGTAGATGACGGCGTGATGGCAGGAAATCCGTCACCGGGTCCGTGAAAGACATCCCCTTGCGTGGGACAGGGGGTCAGCGGGCCGGGGGACACGGAGCCCCCGTGACACCGCCAGGCCACCGCTGACCTGTGAACAGGGCCACGTTGGCGTGCTTGGGGTCGTAGGGACACCGGGCCATGCCGCTGGATGTTGTCCCCGACGGGCTCCAGCGTGTCCTCTAGAGAGAGGGTGGGCGAGCGGGGGAATGGGGACACAGGCCGGCATGGGGGGGACACAGCGGGCACTGGGGGGGACGACCAGCGTGGGCACGGGGGGACGGACACACGCGGGCAGGGGGGACACAGCCGGCATGAGGGGGACACAGCCGGGCATCGGGGGACACAGCGGGCAGAGGGGGGACACCTGGGACTGCACAGTGGAGACCAACCTGGAGGGGAGACACAAGCCGGGCATGAGGGGAACACAGCCGGGCACGGGGGAAGACACACCCAGGCACGGGGGGACACAGCTGGGCCAGCGGGGGGGACACACCAGGCATGGGGGGGACACAGCCAGGCACGGGGGACACACCTGGGCACAGGGGGACACACAGCCAGGCATGGGGGGACACCGCGGAGCATTGGGGGGACACAGCCGGCGGCATGGGGGGGACCCGGGGTCCCCACCCTGAGGGGGCGCAGGCTGTGGCAGAGACGGGGCTGAAGGGTTTGCTGCTGCTGACCCTTCCCATGGGTGCCCCTCTTCCCTGACCCAAACCTCTCCCTATTAGGTGATCTCCTTTCTGACCCCACCCTTCCAAGGGTACCCCAAAACCCTTCACTGACCAAAATCCCGCTGTGACCCCTATTATGTAGTGTGTTTTGTCAGGGAGGGGGGGGGGTGGGGGGGGGTGCGGGGCTGGGCTGGGGGTTCAGGGGGGGCTGCGGGGACCGGGGGGCCCTGCCGGGGGTCGGGGGGCACTGCTGGGGATCGGGGGCCGCTGCTGGGGGTCAGGGGGCGCTGGGGGTCAGGGGCCCTGCCGGGGGTCGGGGGGGGGTGTCGGGGGTCAGGGGCCCTGCCGGGGGTCGGGGGGCGCTGCCGGGGCTCAGGGGACGCTGTCGCGGCTCGGGTCCCCGCGGGCTCCGGGGCTGCCCCGGCCCAGGTGACGGTGACGGTGACGGTGACAGTGACGGGTGGCACGTCCCCAGCGCGGGATTGCGACAGACAAACCCGGTCTGGCTTGCGATGAATCACCCCAAACCCCCTCCCGAGCCCCAAAAGGGGGGGTGGGGATCCCGGAGGGGGTAGAGGGACCCAAGAGGGGTTGAGGGGACCCAGGCCCCCATTTCCTGGCAGGGGAGAGCCCCAACCCCCTCCCCAAACCCCTTCAGACCCCTCACAACACCCCGGGACCCCCGGAACACTCCGGAACCTGGGTCATGAGTTTGTGGCTCTCATCCCTCCGGGAGCAGGGCCTGGGGGGTGCTGGGGGGGGTCTCATTTCTCGAGGGGTCCCCACCGGTGTCACCCACCCCTGGCTCCCCAAAATCTCCCCCCACCAGCCGCCGCTGCCATGTCTGAGAGCGCCGCGGTGCCGGCGGAGGCCGGGCCGGAGACGGAGGTAGGGGGGCACGGAGGGTTTGGGGGCGCTGCGGGTGGCTCTGGGGACCCCCATCTGATTGTCCCCCCCCTCAGAGCGCGCTGAGCCGCGTGGCCGGCCTGGCCCTGGTGCGCTGCGCCTGCGGGGCCGTGGCCGCGGCGTACGGGCGCACCAAGCGCAGCCACCCCTGCGTGAGCTCCGCCTGCAGCGCCGCCGAGAAGGGGCTCAGGACTCTGAGAGCGGCCGCGGCCAGCGGGGCCCAGCCCCTCCTCACCCGCCTGGAGCCCCAGAGTGAGTGCAGGGGAGGAACAGCGCCCCACGGGGATGGGGGACCCCAAAACTGCTCTGGCAGCGGGGCAGGAATGCTGCGGTTTCACATCTCCAGTTTGTATCACCGATGATAAAGGGGCTGGAGAAGCTGCAGGGTCGGAGGGGAAACACCCCACAAGTTTTGGGGTACCCCCAGACCCGGCCCTAGCAGGGCAGCTAAACTCAGCTCTTCTCACATCTCCAGTTTCCACCGCCAACAAACTGGCCTGCAAAGGGCTGGACAAGCTGGAGGAGAAACTTCCCATCCTGCAGCAGCCCCCCGAGAGGGTAACGCCACCCGGGGGACACGGGCAGGGCTCCGGCGCTGAGCGAGGGGCGGGGACGAGCCGTCCCTGCGTTGTCCCCGCGCTGTCCCCTGCAGGTGGTGGCCGGGACGCGGGAGCTGCTGTCGGGCACGGTGAGCGGGGCGGTGGCCGGGACGCGCTCGGCGCTCGGGGCCGTGCTGGGCACTCGCCTGGGGCGGCTGCTGGCCACGGGCGTGGGCGCCGTGCTGGGCACGCCGCAGGAGCTGCGGGATCGGCGCGGGGAGCCGGGTGAGTGCCCCCCATGTCCCACACCTCGGGGTGCCAAGCCCTGTGGGACCCTCCCCCTGTGCTCAGCGCTGAGGCCACCGTGACCCCACGCAGGGACAGTCCCTGTCTGGAGGGCACGGGATGGCACCGGGTGAACTCTCACCTGGAAACCCAAGAGCAAATATAGTGCTGTGTGCCCGCCCGGGTATTTATAGCCTGGCACTGGGGTGACATTAGGCACAGCTGGCCCCGTGTCACAGCTCAGGTGACCGCAGAGGCCACCTGGCTTGGGGTGGCATCTCCACATGACCTGGTGGCCAAGCATCCTGTGGCTGCTGACGCTGGGCTCCAGTGCCCGGCACAGGATGATGCCAGACAGCCCACCACAGCTTTGCCTA